>OX336398.1:33956954-34377637 GCA_946902985.2 Meconema thalassinum | reverse complement strand
CATTCAGATCATTCGATGTCAAATTTAACAGAGTGCAACAATGGTATTTCGGATTTGTTTAGCAACAATAATAATAACAATTATGATAATAATATTAATAATGTAAATAAATCACCAACAAAAGCTTGCAGAAGTAACAAATTTAAAATTTATCACCAGAATGTTCAGTCTCTGTATAATAAAATTGATTACATAAATCTAATGCTTAAAAATGAACTTAAAGACATCTCAGCACTATGTATTTCAGATCATTGGCTGAAAGAGGAACAACTCCAATTAATTCAATTCCCAGGGTTCATACAAGCTAGTTAATACCCTAGATCTAATATTAGCCATGGTGGTACCTGTATCTTATTAAGATATAATTTAACAGCTTATGATTATCTAATTATGGAACAGGATTTTGAATTCTCTGCCGTAAAAATACAGTAGTTTAAGTTAATAATTGTATGCGTATGCCGTTCTCCATCCGGAAAGTTTCCTTTATTTATAGATAAATTAGAATTGTTACTCAATAACATGAGCAATGTAAATTACGATATAATAATTTGTGCGGATGTAAATGTGGATTTCTTAAAATTTGATAGAAATTGTGAATTATTAACACAGTTACTAATTTCCTATGGACTGAAACCTACAGTAAATACCCCAACAAGGATAACAACATTTATTAAAACCACTCCTGATCAATTTTTTTTAAATACAGATAAATATCACCATACAACAGAAGTCTATTGTCTGGGTTTTAGTGACCACCATGGACAAATACTGAGCTTTGAAGTATCCGAAACAATCAATAATAATGATAATGGAGTAAAATCAAAGTGCAGGTTATTTACTGAAACAAATGTTACATATTTCAATGACTTTTTAAATCAGGAAACATGGTCAGAAATGTATAAACTAGAAAATGTAAATGATAAATTTAATGCATTTAACAGTACCCTAACACACTATTTTGAAACAGCATTCCGCTTTAGACAAAAAACTGTTCAAAATAACAAAACTAGCAATTGGATAACAACAGGGATTGGAAATTCATGTCAAAGAAAGAAATTTCTACACAAATTATATAAACATTACCACACAACGCCTGAATTCAATTTATACTACAAAAAATACACTAGCATATTAAATATGGTAATAAGACTAGCAAAGAAAATGCGTAATGATAATTTTATTTCCCAATCATCTAATAAAACAGGGCTATGTGGTCCGTGATAAAGAAAGAAACTGGAAAATCTGCTAAAATACAAAGGAACATTACACTGACTAGAAATAATAAAGTGATTAATAGTCCAGAGGAAATAGCTAACAGTTTAATGACTACTTTCTGGAAATTCCACAAAAAATATTAAATAAATCACCGGTAAATAAATACACTAAATTCTAATAATAAAATAAATATATGTAGTGATTCTTTATTTATAAATCAAGTCACAAGTGAAGAGGTAAGAATAGTTATAAAAGAGCTAAACAATAAATTCTGTGCTGGCATTGATGGCATCCCTGATGCAATTTTAAAGAAATGTGCAGAAAATATAATAAATCCACTTACACACTTAATAAACAGTTCAATTCTCTCAGGAACTTACCCGGATATTTTGAAGTTATCAAAAGTAATTCCAGTGCACAAAAACGGTTCAAAAGATGAATTAGATAACTATCGTCCTATTACTTTACCAACTGGTATTGCAAAAATTGTGGGAAAAATCGTGTATAAGAGACTGATAAGTTTTATAGAAAAAATAAAATATTATCAAACTCACAACATGGATTCAGAACGGAAAAATCTACACAGACAGCAATTTATGAATGTATTAATAGTATACTGAAATTAATTGACAATAAGGAACATGTAACTGGCCTATTCTTGGATTCATCGAAAGCATTTGATGTTGTTGACCATAAAATCCTCCTCACAAAACTAAATCAATATGGTGTTAGAGGTCTAGCTAATACATGGATAGAGTCTGACTTAACAAGGCGTACAAAAATAGTAAGCTTGAGACACAAGGATGATGGAACCAAATTACTTAATGAAACATTGTCCAATGAGGGAATTATTAAATTAGGAGTACCCCAGGGATCGGTTTTGGGCCCACTACTCTTTCTTCTATATATCAATGATATAACACAGAACGTTCATTCACATAAGGAAATTTTGTTTGCGGACGATACAACACTCGTAATAAAAGGTGAAACTAAGCAGGTCATACAGCAGTCTGCTGACTCCGTTACAGGAGAGTTAACCAAATGGTCACAAGATAATCGCCTCATAATAAACTATAAAAAAACAGTATGTCTAAATTTCCACACTATACAGAATAGGAATCCTGCGAAGCCTAATGTAACATTAAATGGTCATCAAATAGAAAATAAATCAGAAACAAAGTTTTTAGGACTATGGATACAACATAACTTGAAATGGAATAAACATATACCCTATCTGATTACTAAACTGAACTCGATGTGCTTTGCGTTACGTATTTTGAAAACCTGCACTAGCATGCACACATTAAGAAATACTTATTTTGCTTATTTCCATTAATATTTAAGATATGGGGTCATATTTTGGGGTATGTCGCCAGATGTACTAAGCACGTTTAGGATACAAAAGACGACGATTAGAATTATGGCAAATGTAAACACTAGAGAATCATGTAGACCTCTGTTTAAAAATTTAAACATTCTCCCGCTCCCCTGCATTTATATCTTTGGAAGTATTATGTTTTTTAAAAAGAATTTAATGAATAGGGATGTTTTTCTTAAAACAAACAATGATGTTCATAGGCATAACACAAGACAAAATCAAAACATTCATATTTCACACACACAAGCTTATATCAAAAAGAAACTTTTCACACAGGAGTTAAATTATACAATCAACTACCCCAGTATATAAAACTAGCCCCAAAATAAAAAACCTTTGATAGAATGTTGAAAGCTTATCTGCAGTGCCATTGTTTTTACTCTTTAGTTGAATATCTTAGCGTATAGGAGCGATGAAATCTATAATTATATTTTACTTTTTTAATTTAATTGCAATACCTAGCTGTAAGTTGTTGTAATTATAGAATTAAGTTTTCATATTATGATAATAGAGTAAGGTGTAAATAGTTGTCCAATAAGATTGTATCTCTTAAGATCTGTTATTATAATAAGTTATAAATAGTTATAGTATTAGTATTATATACCTATTACTACTTTTATTTTATAGATGTAAATTCTGACGTGTCCTATATCAAAAATGTATTGTATACATGTATTTGATCAAATGGAATTAATAAAATCTATCTATCATTGAAACTCCAAGTCAGCATCTCCATCTATGTCTCTTGCAAGTGTTTGGGATCTGCAGGTGTTAGTTAGGCCTCAACGGTTTCAGCACCTGATGAAAGGAACTCTTCCCACCTCGTGGTGTCGCGCCTAAGTCCGGGTTCGATTCCCACCTCAGATATCTCGGAAATGGTTCCCACTTCTACTCCTGGCGGATGGTTCCTAGCTTAAGGCCACGGCTGCCCCCTTCCACATCCTCCCCTGAATTTCATTACACTGTCGAAGATACAGAGCAATGGCTATTTAACTAGGAAAAGCCTTATGACGACAATATAAGTTACAAGTTACCCTCATGTTAGTTGTAGTGATGGACAGAAAAACGCCCAACTGTTAGGAGAAAACAGTTGCCCGATGAAAAACGAACGAACTGTTTTTTAATGTTACTCCAAACAGTTTTCCTTCAGTCTATTACGATTGGTTGGAACGAATCCACTGTTTGAGTGTTTGCTACTCACTGGCACTGCTGTAACCTTGAATGAATAGCTCCGCCGGAGCTATTCGGCTGAGGTCGTCATTGTTCGACAGTAAACCACTCCCATCCCCTCTCTATCGAATCTACTGTTTGTCCCGTATTATCAGCAGCCAGGATACAAGAGCTGTTGGGAAAAGCAGTTCTTAGCCAAACTGTTCTTCTTCAACGTTTTCGCTTATTGCTGTTTGCGAGCTGTTGGCGGATGATTCATCGGTGTTCTTAAATCTCCCCAAAGCTCTCGCATAGCAGCATTGGCGCCCGCCCGCAGGGGTTCGGGGGTTGGGGAGAGGTAGGGGGTGTATTTCCGAGAATATTTAGATTCTTAATTTTCACACCAGTTTATTGCATAAATTGAAGGGAGGAAGATTGTAGTTTAACGTGACCGTGAA
The DNA here is from genome assembly GCA_946902985.2 of Meconema thalassinum. Lineage (NCBI taxonomy): Eukaryota > Metazoa > Arthropoda > Insecta > Orthoptera > Tettigoniidae > Meconema > Meconema thalassinum. Next base: position 34,373,437 of record OX336398.1, on the reverse strand, counting down.
TCTTGTGATTATGAGCCACGGGACCGCCTTTTTACGTAGAATCCGTACCACAGGACATGGCATTTCACTTCGAAAATCTCACATGCATTGACCGGGAATGCTTGTTGGCGAGAGGCCAGCAGCTTGACCTGTGCCACAAGGCCCCTATTACAAAAATTGAAGTTACTGATAGTTAACTGATTTTAACTACTGATAATTCCACAATTTTATTTAACTTAGAGTAATTTGGAATTATTTGAAAATATCTGCAGTTGTTTAGAAAATCGGCGAACAGGATTAACATTTAACATTACCATTTTAATGAACTGCTTGAATTTTATTTTTGTCGATACATGGTGATACTGTACCACTAAAGAAATGAACATTATGACGATGATTCACAAAGAAAAGTGAACTTCTAAGGACAAAAACTCTGAACTAAAAGAAAACAACTATTCTTCCCATTCATGCCATAAAGATAATGTACCGAACGGTTTCAGAGCAGCCAAATAACGAATATCACGAAGCAAGTAAGAAATGAAACGAAAATTGCGGGGGGCGATATGTCCTAGTGACAGCTAGGTAATTAAATGAAAAATATGACTCTCCCCCCTGGAAAAAGGCCTGTGGGCGCCCATGCATAGAAGGTCGCGTGGTGTCTGAGAGACACCTTTAGCATTCTGAGAAATGTTTTTAATTCCAAGTTTCATGTGAGAATTTAAATTAATTCCTGGCTGCGACAACGCGGTCATGTAGCCCCATGTACTTTTTTGTATACTTTAATCTGTGTTGAGAGGGGCAGATGACCTCGTTGTTCCGCCCCTTAAAATAACAATAACTAATTTGATTGCATTGACTTTGCCTAAGAGTGGAGTCTCACTCATCTTCCCGTTCTACCCGTGTAGCCTTCATACAAGTATTTTGTCAGCCATCAGCTTGTGTTGCCTGTCAGTGTCTAATAATAATAATAATAATAATAATAGTTATAATAATAATAATAATAATGTTTTTTCGTCCCTTTTAACTACTCTGGCTTTTAGAGACGCCGGGGTGCCGGAATTTTGCCCCAAAGGGGATCTTTAACGTGCCAGTAAATCTACTGACAAGGCTCCCTCGCATTTGTGCACCCTCAAACGCCAACTGGCTGCGCCAGGATTCGATCCTGCTACCTTGGGCTTAGCAAGCGAGAACGTTACCGCTGAGCCACGCAGCCAGCCTCAGTGTCTACTGTCTAGATATTACGCAACGAATCAAGTTACAGTGAAAGGTGGAGAAATATCTTTCTTATCTCACAGCTCTTGTGCGTGTGACTCACTCGTCTATCATCGAGTCCCGTTATGAAGTGTGAACGAATGACCTGCTGTCTTCAAACTGTTTGCGGAAACATTACTGCGTTGGTAAATCAGCTTCTGCCATACTGACTTGTGAACGAATTTTATAACCTCTTGTTTTCAAACTGTTTGGGAGAACAATTGTTTTCAACAAACGAACAGTTCGTTGCGGTTTTCCTAAAACAGCAGAAATTACCATCACTAGTTAGTTGGAGTCGATAATGAATTTCGTTTGAACTGCGTGGTTTGTAACACAAGAAAATCATGGTAATTTTCGGATTCCGAATGGCTGATTCCTGTTAGCTATTAGTGGCGATTTACAATACCTGTACAGTAATCTAAGTTCAATTTCTCGTGCCTAATTAAGCGTAATGATAGATTTTTACCGTCGGTACTTTATTGTGTGACAAAATAATATGGAATCTACTCACCGCAAATCAAGTTTGTGTGTAGCCTAGGCTACATAATGCATTAGGAGACATAAGATTACTGTAAGATCTTTTGTTTCCTTGCTGTTTAAGCAGCCACAATTACTTATTAATTTTAGCAATTCAATCGCAATGATAATAACTTATTCGACCAGCGTCATGATCGTATTTGTTTTACTGTTGTTGACAAACATAAAACCGCTCCTGATCACTGTGCACTTCCTCATCCGATTTGTGAATGATTTGACGGAGCCTACTGGTATCAGTAAGGTCATTAATTAATTCTTCAGTATTTTTCTGTGTGTTCTGGTTTCCTGAACACAATGGAGGATCAACTATTTATTAAAAGTGAGCCAGACTGGTTGACACATACAGTTGAAGTCTCTAACACTGTGAGTTACATTTTGATTCGTTTATGGTGTAACATTGCATTCTTAGTGATGTGCATGACAAGTGAGGTTTAGTGACTTAACACACTACTTAATGGTAAATGGCACGCTAACGTTTAGTAACGTAACTTAGTACTCATATTGTGTGCGCATATTTTGGATTGGGTCATACTTGTGTTACTTCGCAGGAGACAACTGTCCTGTTGCCCTCAGATAACTTGAAAGACGAGGCTGCTGATATATTTGACGATCAAAGAATACCAGTTAAGGAGGAACATGAACTACAGGTAATTATCGGTTCTGCGTTATTTCTCTTGTAATATGGTATCACTGAACGAAAGTAGAACAAGCGATAACATCCTCTTTAGTACATGAATTGGCCAAACGCCTTATCAAACGACGAGAAATAAATCAGGGCTTGAAGTTTAAATATATGTTTCCTCACCCAGCCATCCCAAATAGGATCACAACTTATATGAGCAAAATTCCAGCTGTGGCCGCCATAGTTCACTTAAATCATCATCGAAACAGTACTGCCAACCTTGCCCTTACGGTACTATGTCGCACCAACACCCGACCTTTCTAACCTTCGTTTCATCCAATCCAATTGTTTTTGATAATGGTTACAGCCTAACGCGTTCCCAATTTTTTTTAAACAGCGATTTTGTATCCCAATTTCCTTTAGCAACAGTCATTTTGTATCCCCCATGTTGGCAACAATTTTTGCGCCAACGGTATGTGCCGCTAGAGTGCACCTTGTAGACAGTTGAACGAGATGCAAGCGCTGTCGGAACATGGCAGCCGTTTTTTAAAGAGCAATAAATAACACATGTTTACATACTTGAGCACATATATGAGGTGCAGAAGTGACCAGGGTTCCTAATTTCAAGATGAAACAAGGACACAAGGTATGCAAAAGTCACATTCATGTCAGATGCAAGTGTATAAGCCGCGATCTACTTTCATTCAGAATTAATGAATAATCTTCACCACATCTTTATTCTTCATTTTCTGTAAAACGTGACCGCCTCGGGACAAACACGTAATAGTACATTCAGGCAATTGTGTTAAGCAATTACACGACTAATGCACTTTACCTCTGATAGTTCATTTGTCAACTCTAGATGTACAGGACCAGTTTGTAGAGTGCCTTGTTCTCTAGAATAATTAGTATAAATACTTGTTCAAGACTGCTTAAGTAGGGGAAGATGACGTCGTAGTTCCGCCCCTTAAAACCTCCATAACTAACTAACAGCTAAAGTGCACACAATAATACGAGTATCAATTTTCCACGACGACATTAATAGGAAGTTGTTTAAGACCCACATCACCTGAGTAGAGACCGTTAATTTTTCTGTTTACTTGTGTCGGGATCCACTTTTCCATTTCTTCCTTTGACCACCCCTAGTTTAGCTCTCCCTCAATTCTGATCCCGAAATGTGCAGGTACCGTAAGCATCATTTTCTCACTTTAATTGATAGTGTTCTCTTAAGTGCCTGATAAATATCCCTAATTTCGTGAGGGGTCAGACCTCTTCCTAACCTCCATGGTATAATGGTGTAATTGCTTTTGACAACTGCCTGGAATATAAGGTATTCTGATATATTCCACTTGTCATAAAAAGTAACTAAAAGGGCGGTGATCATTAAGAAACGTGGATGGTTTTAGTTTGCTTCGAAGTGATTGAGAACCAGTGATGTTACGAATATTCTCTCCATGATGCACTGCTTCTACACTTCTTTTAATGTGTTAAATAATTGCACTGCTTTTAATCTGATACTGATGTCTTCCGTATTGCACTTGTTAATATTTTTACACAACTCAGCCGCCTCCTCCTCGTCAACTATTAAATGATTTTATTACTGTAATCTGGCCGCCATGGCCTTCAATAACGCAGTTACACTGCACACAGTTTTATAGAATAGCATTTCTCTTCTTTAGCTCTGATATTAAACTTTGCAATTTGCAGCACGATTTCACACAGCTCGACGGCTGACCATGCGGGTAACTGTTCGCAAGTGTTTCATTAATTCACCAAAAAGTGTATGAAATATTTGACGCGTTACTAGCGTATACCGCATTGGCAAATGTTCTCCACCGTATTATAAATGATTTCAAAAAATGTTTACAGCTTTCAGTACCACGCGGTCCGAAGCACAAATCTCCGCACTCACGCTGTGTAGCGTTCGACAAGTACTGTACAGTAATAAGTAAGCGTTTCCGGCTGCGTCCTTCTGTGAACTCTCAGGTTGTTCCTTCGACATGTCCTTTTACATCATTCCTAATAATTGTTACTGGCGCCGATAGCCAAGATGTTAAGCCCCTTAAAGCAACAATTACCTTCACCATGTGTATTATTCCCACGTAGAATAATGTCTAATATCGAGCAGTAAATTTCCAACTCAGGTTATTGTGTTGTTTGTGTCTATTGTTATTTAAATATTTTTTTCCATCTCTTGAGTCTGATGAAGTTAACAGCTCACTCGATCCTTCCACAGCCCTCTTATGCATCTTTCTCCGTGTAATAGCTCAGGTCGCAATCTCTGCGCATAATTTGATGTTACGTAGTCTGGCGTAGAATTCCGATATATGCCCGCTTAATGATTATGTTGTGCCCATATTGATCCGAGATACCTCTGAGTCAAAAGCCAAATCAACCCTCGTGAGATCCCTTCACCAGCACCACACATGGATTTCAGCTGGTCCCAACACGAGGTCGTTACTCTCAGGTTTTGAGAGTGGTTATGAAGCTAGTCCAAGCCCATGCTAATTAATGAAGAGAAGGTTCTAAATCTACTACAAATAACCACACTTTTTAAGATAAAATCTCGTGTCCTTGAGTGATTTATTCACCAAAGATTCATAGCTTACTCTTTATTGTTGGTTAGTCCACAAACTACCTAGAAAATAAATACTCCTGAAAATAAATTTCATCTTACATAACTGTCCGAATATCACCTTCAGAAGTCCTATATTCCGAAACGTCATTAAATTACAAGCTAATAAATGGTACACTAATAGTTCCAACTCAAATATAAATGTCAATTATTCATCAGATCTAATTACATTGCTCCTCTCTTCGGTAGAAGCCTAATCCACTGTCGTTCCACAACGATCAGTATCAATTGACAAAGAAACCAGAATAAAAATAATAAGTTCCGAAGGAACCACATCCACCTTTTATATTAATTAAATTAAATCCCACTAGCCAAATCCTGTGCAAAGTATCCTACAAAACGTCGCGTCTGAAATTCCTTCCAAGGCTCTACAAGAAACAAATAACATTCAGGGAAGATAATATGTACAAGAATAAACATGATCTCGACGGGGTTGTCGTATTGTTGACAGCTCATCTGTTCCCTCAGAAAGTCGTCTCGCAGTCAGTGAAGTCTCATATTTCTTATGTAAGTCTTGTATGTCACATTGTGTTTGGATGGTATTCAAAATTATGGAGCACTGTGTATGATTTATTTCCACCTTTGTAAGGAACGTGTTTGTAAAACAAGTTATTTCTCTGCAGGATGATACTGATCTGACTGAGGACATCAAGATAGAAGAGTTTTCGATACCAGAGCTTGTTCCAAGAAGGGAAGAAATAGAAATTCCTCCTGTAGAGAGTGAAGGTGATTTGAAAGGGGTAAGAACTAATTGTTGCACCTTATAAGGGACATCACCTGATCGCCATCTTCCTCTCTCCATTGCAATTAAGGGAATTCAAAATGGTGTATTCAGACCGTACTGATGACTGTTATTAGGTTGGGTTTGGTATAGAAGGTACAAGTCGTGTAGAAGATTGACTTCTGCTGGCTTAATAATAAAGATAATAATAATTATGACACATGCAATTTACTTTCACGAAATTGTATTTGAAATGATATGGGGGAGGAAATGTGATAAATATCCCTTCAGATCCTCTCCTCACTACTACAATACATGAGAAATGATCGGTGACAACTGCTATTTATTTATAAGTGGGAGAATCAGAAACACATCATATTATTTAGTGTACCGTGAAATGATCTCAAATATCAAATTATGACGATTAACCACCATAATTGACGGGTGTGTGTGTAAAGTTCGTTATGTCACAATTCACTAGTTTGAGAAAATCAAGTTTTAAAGTTCAATTCAAAACCCAAAATCGAGTTGTGTAATATAAGATATTTTAATTAACTTATGTCTTCAGGAGCCTAATACTGTTCACAACAATGGGATAACTCGTCATAATAAATTCCATATAAATTCACGTAGTTACGGAGCCAAACAACACGAGGTGTCTCATAAATTATGACTCAACACACTTTGCACACCCACATCTCGCCTATGTAGGCTAATATAAAGCTCAATGTTGGTTTGTCTGTCTGTCTGTTATTTATTCAACTCTACACCGTTTCACCGATGTGAACCAGATTTTAGCTAGTTATCCTTTGGATTCCTGTGGGTAACAATATCCACTTGATATTTCCGAGAGCCCTCTCCTTTCACTGTATTCAGGCCCTTTGCAACTAATCTACACCGTTTCACCGAACTGAACCAAACTTAACACACATACCTTTCGAAACCTAGCAGATAACACTGTGTACCTGAAATCCGGACATCCCTATCCATTTCCTGGATTTAGGGCGTTTGGCACATAGACGAAGGATCGAATTTGCAGCAGTAGAACCAATCTAGGCTCATTGTAAGCCTCGCAACGCAAGAAACAATAATAATAATGATATTGGTTTTATGTCAGTTTTAACTACTGTAGCTTTTAGAGTCGACGCGCGACGGGGTGCCGGAATTTTGCCCCGAAGGGGATCTTAAACGTGCCAGTATATTTACTGGCACGGCTCCTGCGCATTTGCGCATCGCCAAATGCCTGGCTGATGCAAGAAACAAAACTCGGGTCGTAAACTTTAGTTTAGTTTGGTAAAATGGTGCAGATTTGTATACATAACAGACAAATGGACCTGAAAACCACGTTTTGAAGCCATAGAACCATTCGTGTCGGAAGTAGTATAACTGCAAGAATATTTAAATAAGTCTCTTGTTGACTGGCATGGCCAAGGACTAGGAACTTATAATAAATGCTTATTAAAGCTAAAAAATATTTTCTGCTCTGGAGGACATAATGCTTTTAACGATGCTCATAACATACACTGTGAATAACTCCTGTCAGCAAAGCAATAGGTACCGCAATAAGGCATGTCACTAGCCAACAAGCAGAACATACACTGTGAATATCTCCTGTCAGCAAAGCAATAAGTACCGCAATAAGACATGTCACTAGCCAACAAGCAGAACATACACTGTGAATAACTCCTGTCAGCAAAGCAATAGGTACCGCAATAAGGCATGTCACTAGCCAACAAGCATAACATACACTGTGAATAACTCCTGTCAGCAAAGCAATAAGTACCGCAATAAGGCATGTCACTAGCCAACAAGCATAACATACACTGTGAATAACTCCTGTCAGCAAAGCAATAGGTACCGCAATAAGGCATGTCACTAGCCAACAAGCATAACATACACTGTGAATAACTCCTGTCAGCAAAGCAATAAGTACCGCAATAAGGCATGTCACTAGCCAACAAGCAGAACATACACTGTGAATAGCTCCTGTCAGCAAAGCAATAAGTACCGCAATAAGGCATGTCACTAGCCAACAAGCAGAACATACACTGTGAATAGCTCCTGTCAGCAAAGCAATAAGTACCGCAATAAGGCATGTCACTAGCCAACAAGCAGAACAGCTGAGAAATGACGATTGACAATGGACTGCTTGACCTTCCTGTTGGCGGGAATTTAGTATAATAATCACACAGTGATGATGAGTGATGCTTGGTGTAAGAATTCATTTATTATATTCTTGGGCAACTTCACGAGGAGCGCGAATGAGTAATGCGCTTAGTCACTACCAAACTGAAATAACGCACTTTGCACGCACAGAATGAAGTGTTGAAGAGTGCTCAGTGTGGTAAGTCATGACGGGAAGGACATAACGCACATTGCACACCCGAAATCTGGCCGAAGTCAACATAACACGTAATACACAACTCAAAAACTTCGTAACCGTCCACAATATGACAAAACGCGCTATACTCGCGCAAGCAGATCACCCTCCTCCCTTCGATGCCAGTATTAACTCAGTTCACACCATTTCTTGACTTAACGCTCTTTACACACTTAGTATTAGTACAAATGCTGCGAGATGAGTCTACCAGTATTAGTACAAATGCTGCGAGATGAGTCTACCAGAACAAACAAAATCTGATGACAGAATATCAGATCAATCAAAATCCTATCAATCGAACGTATCACTTCTATCACCGATTATATCAAACGCTCATCAAAATCAAACTTCGGCAAACCTGTAGGGAAAGGCATGGCACGAAATCAAACTAATGAAAAATCTTACTCGAAATACTTGAGTGTTCTTATTATTTACATGAACCTCGACTCGAAACTGTGACCCTTTACTCTACAATGGTGGAATCAGCTTGTGTGGATAGACTGATGAACCAGGATCTCATAATCTATAAATGTGTTTTAAAATAACGTTCCCGTCGAATACTAGACATAAATGAGAAAGTTCTACCTCGAAATAAATACAAAATTCACCAATTCTAAATTCGTTTTCAAATAACGTACCCCTTCCAGTGAACTATACTGAACATTCAAAATCGAAACTGCAAATCCACAAATCTTATCTGAACTGGAAGCACATTTGGGGAAAGAACTTCCCTTGCTAACAGTCAGCTGATCCGCTATTAACGACCACTCAAATATTGGACTCACTAATGCCTAAGTAAGCCTCAAATATCAACCTCAATATCAATCACCAACACATCTGATCACTTCAGGATGATAAGTGTGATTCATTTCTCGCTGAGGCTCCAAGTTCACATGTATCCCCGCTGAACAATCAAAACCCCATTGCATGAGGTTATGCATATCATTTGTATATCTAAGTGAAAACCCAACTCACTCGAACCTCGACATAAACAATTTGGCTCCCATGGCCTCGCAGATAGAGTCTCTCACTGGCCTATCGTCGAATATTCACATATAATAGGGTTACCTGCCTCGATGATTATCACAAACTATGGGCGGTAAGTGGCTACACCTGTCACCACTCGTCGATAGACACTTATCACGTGGCTTAACTTAAAAAGGCACATTACGCATAACGCACACGTATTGCATGCGTAATACTCACACATTATGAACCTTACCTTTAGAATCGCTAATATTCCACCTCAAATAACATCACGTGATCAATATCGCTGTTCATCGCCTGCATGTATATTCAAAGGCTTTCTTGGGGTGAATGACCTGGGAGTCTCAATATTATTAATCTTATTCTATCACTGGTCATGAAATCATGTTATCTCACTTCATCCTAACGTCTATCCGTGATTTCAAACTCAATATTATTAATCATATTCTATCACTGGTCATGAAATCATGTTATCTCACTTCATCCTAACGTCTATCCGTGATTTCAAACTCAATATACATGATTATGTTTCAACATACACTTCATTTAATGAACAGGTGACCAGAAATAAATTACATCCTATAATCTAAAGGGTAACTTCCCTTACTTCTAACTATTCGTGATGTCTTACGTCTTGCTCACATTTGGACACATTACAATTTGTTTCATAGTGATATTTTTAAAATTATCATGCTCAATTAATATGATTCACAAACTGTTGACTCCACCATTTAGCGACTGGATTGGTTTGTTCTCCTCGCGCATTGATATTGTGTCTATTTTCTACATAAAATATTCTGTTTAGATGACGTTTTACATAAACAAATGACTTCACCATATTTTCCATAGAGTCAGTATATTTCCCAAATTCGTCATATGAATGGGCCTCATGGAATTACGTAGCCTGGGGATTCACCGACACGACACCTGCCAAGGAGTGGTCGGTATGCAACTCTGTCCTGGCCTTCATCTTATGTATAGGTGACCTATCTTTCCAGTCTCCCTTGTCAACATGTATTGTGATATTCTACTTCACTTATTGCAGTGAAAACTTTTCCTTGTAATTAAAACTTCTTCATGTTATTAGTTGTCGAGCATAATTTTGATTCAAATGTTGCCTAATATCATTTTTTTTATTTTTTCAAGTATGTGGCCTAGGTCTTAAATCATAGGCTAAGGGGCACAACACGTTCCTGCCGATTACAGAGATAACTATGGATATTGATTTATAAATATGAAGTTCAAAGGGAATGTATATCCACTTCAAGCTGGGAGTTAAGCCCCTAATACCTGGAAGAGAACGGATAGGTGCAGAAAGGTGGCGTACAAGGCCTTTCATGTTCACCGTCGATATATATCAGCTTCACTTTTATTTGTGTGTTAACACTGAAATATCTCTATATTACTGTATTTTACATTTCTTATAATTGATTAAGATGTGTGTAAGTATTTCTACCCTTATTTTTCCCGTTTCCACAGTGTTGGGAAGGAGATTGAGAGAGTTCCTATATGGCAACGGTTCTTTCTTACAGCCGGAGTTTATGAGAACAAACATCTTGTGTAGAAGTGACGCTCCCAGCAAACGTTAACATGTTTCTGTTTATTGATGTTTTCTGTTTGTGGTTTTTGTTCTTTGCCGTCAGTGATCCATCAAGTGTGATATTTCTCAATATGTACGTTGATGTTTCTAGATTAAACCCACTTTGTTACCTCTATGTACTGGTTAATCAGAATGAAATATGGTGAAGAGTTGGTAAGAAGTGTCCACATCTATTAAGACGTACAATCCCGCATTCGCCTGGCATAATATATGAGAAAATATACTAAACCGTTTCATAGAAAACCGACGGTCGGTTTCAAACCCAGTTTTCTTCAGAGCGGGGAAGTACCCTGACCACATGGTCTGGATGTCGAAGTTTTGTGATATTTTAAATATGCTCAGATCCTTGCCTCCAGCCATTTTTTATGATACAGACTACATTTATGATAGCTTTTGAAATAGGCAATGAGTTGGAGCGAAGCTATTGAAATGTAAGTCAACATCACTGCAGTTAGAACTGCTCCAGGCATTCCTTTGGTGAACTCTACCGGTGATTCCTCAGGGAGATAGAAACACTGGCTCATGTCCTTGAAACTTTTCCAGTTTTGCAACGATGATATTCCGACACTATCTAATCGTGCCCTGCATTGTTGTCAGATGAAAGGATATAATGTCCAAGAATAAGTCGGTGTCATATCATATATCGCAGTTTAAGTTGACTGTAGATGATTGCCGCCAAGATCTTGAAAGGTTTCCTAATAAATCCAACCAGGAGGCCTAAACACCACCTGGGCCAGCCTTAAGAAGGAAACACATGATGGCTTATCGCATTACATTTCACCTTTGTTGGCTGCCCGGGCAAACAGAATGTTTATTCCTAGAAAATTAATGCTGTTTCGCAGTACCGCAGTAACTCTACTAACTGGTGTTGATATGTAATGTAAATACAGTAGGCCTACTGCTTGCAGTAGAAGCGTTATGTAGTGGCAAAATATATGTTAAATACTCTACACAACACTCTATCCAGTTGCGCTTAATTTTTACAAATTTAACAGCCGTAATCATAAATTGTGTTGTGTTTTTCGAAAATATTCATATAGAATATTTTTATATGACATAAAGTGAGTGATTTATACGTTCGTTGTTAAAAGCTGTCAGGTAGATCTGTTGAGGGCTAAGACACAAGTCTTGTAAGTGACCTGTGAGACTGAAATGGGACAAGAGGTTGAATTAGCCCCTTATAGTCTTACTGCTAGAAATTGCTATTACATATTATTTCTTCAGTCCTTAAACCTATTACTTCCTTTATTGCACTCTTCACCATATTTTCTATCATAGACCTATCAAGGATGGCTTTTTTAAGATAAGACTTGTATAATGCAGCAAGATACGCTGGAGAATAAGAAAGTAGGGGCAGATAACCTCGTTGTTCCGTCCCTTAAAGCCTCAATAACTTACTAACTAAATCAAGAATGTAATTTCAGTCAGTGCAATAGCTAGTATATCCTGACTTCCAGTTGAGCTGTGCTGTAGTTACATTATTTATTGTGTAGAAGTGTAAGATAATACCTCAGAAATTAATGATTTATTTTTGTCGCTAGGTTATGAAAGAAGAAACCCATGATGGTGAGAGGGATGCAAATAGAAATCATCCAAATGAGTAAGTAGAAAGCAAAATAAGGAGAAATATTGTTTTTTCGTGAATGCAAACTAAAGAATTGTTGGCTTTGAATATGTTTTCCTCTTTTTATATTTGTCATTGATTATATTTATTTGTGTTATTGTCTGACATAAGTGGATAATGATGTTAAGGTTTCATTTAGCAGCCCAAAAACTAACCATTTTCATTCAGAGTTTTAAATGTACAAAGGTTTTCAGTATATATATTGTCCCCTTGAAGAAGCGTACACGAGACTTTATTCGGGGGTGTACAGTTCATCGTCGTGAAGTTGGATATTTTGTACTTTGCTTCCATAATTTCAAGGTAACACAAGGAGAATATAATTATCAAAGATGACTCAACTTCAAAGAAAACAAATATTTTAATATCCCGATAAGAATGACACAACAATAACACAAAATTCCCTTATGACACCCATATTTATCAACTCAACATCAAACAATCAAATAATAAGTTACTCTGAATCAACATTACAGCAGCAAATAAACCAAATCATGGATCCCGTCTTTAGTCCTCTTATTGTTGCGTGTATTGTGTTTGACGGTTGTTACTGGCAAGACTACAGTTAGAATGAGTACATGTTTCCATGAGATATGCTTCCATAGAACCAGATCGCAGGACGCATATCCATGAACATTTTTCACCACGCCTTGGCATCGGGATCCACACTTAATGGCTAACACAAAATGACATGACAATCGACCACACTACCCTTTACTAAAAATACACAGTCATTACTTCCGCGAGAAGTAGTTATATCAGTGCCAAGAGCGCACAAAATCAAGCTGCCTAAAAAGGTCTTACAGAAACAGGCTGAAAATAACAATCGTGGTCATCCGTAACTAACTCATGGATAAACTGATCGTTTCCCGAACACACCAAAGTTTCAGGGGCGCATCAAAAAATGCGATAAAATATTTACAATAATTACGAGACAGTAGCCAACATGGCAACAAGATACAAATCAGCATAATCACGAACTGCATTTCTGATGTGAAGAACTTGCATCAAAATTTCTCTAATTCGCTTCCAATCATCCAGGCTTTTAACTGATCGTTATCACGGGAGCACGCGCCTCGGCCCTAATGGCCCCTCTGTCCTTATCTGAGATCTGAGCCTTGCAGTCTGGAATATCCAGCTCTCGTCATTGTGTCAACACCAGGCAGGTCTCAAATTGTCTCTCAACCACACGCTAGAGATCCGAAGAAAAGAATTAACAATCACACTCTGGAATAAAACACATATCTACTCGTAGATCTGTCCTCAATACTGCACCATGCAATTTGGGATCTGTAGAATACTTAACAGTGACATCATCCATATGAGTCCTGTCTTCGACGCCATGCAGCTGACAGGTAACTGACCTCGGCCAGACCCCGCGCAGGATAATAATAATAATAATAATAGACCCATGCCTTGGTGCAACACACATCACCCTCAATTTGCTCCAGATCACAGATAAACCACAAAAAAAATATATATATAGTGCTCCAACGCACAAGAAGTTACTAAGTGCTCAATTACAAAAGAATGATTACCAGAGGAGCTGAATGCTTCTCGCTAAGAAAATATGCAATATCTCATAAAATTTCAGCCTGAGTAATCCGAAGTTTCTCCCACAAAATTATCACATTTCCCCCCCTACACTATAATTGCGTTACCTAACCAAAGCTTCACTTATCATCAGCGATACAGTCCGCTCATTTGCTGTATCTCTCTAAAACACACTCAGTGCACACGAGTACAATTTAATCCACTGTCCCGCACTAATTTTAATGAAATACAAAAGAATGACCACGATGCTCTTCACAAATTAAAATAGTGGTCGGTCAACAAAACACTCTAATCACACAAAAGAAAACATCTCAACTATACAATATACAAGGATTTCCCGATTACCAAAACTAGGCTACATAATGAAATAAATCATTCTGTACTCATCCTTTTTAGTCTCCTCCATCGTTGACGTTTCCTGGGCATGACCCCAACCATGTGCGCCTAGCACCCAATCATTCCCGTGTTCGATTTCAGTAGCACCATTCTTCCTACAGCTGCTGATACGATGGTCTCCATTTCTGGCTGGCTGCTTCAAAATAGAATGTCAGTTCGTTTTAAAATAGTGCCTCACACAATATCCCTAATAGATTGCTAGCGTGGATTGCTGTATCCACCCACAAGTCCTGATAGCAATATTTAGCGATGACTGTCCCTCACTTATAGCCAAAAAGCTATCTAGAACGTTTCACACGCAGAACACATTAATTTACACACTTGAGATGCGGTAGAATTTCATCTCCTAAGAGCAATGATTTTATGAAAGTTTAAGTATTGTCACTTCCCAAAATAGTAACGTAATACGAGCGTAGTCAGCCTTCACAATCTGTCAACGAATGAAATAATACTCTCCTTCAGTGAACACTCCACCCAGTATTTATACATTTTAGTCCGAAAAGTTGGGGGCGGGACTGAATAAAATATCTAATTATTCAACCAGTAGTCCTACATACACACAACACATATCAGGGAGCTTGTCTTGATGTGAATCGAACACCTATGGCATGCGGGTTTTATTTTGATCGAGCAATTAATCATAATCAATTTCCCTCCTTAATTTCATCGAACGCCGTATCTTCGAAATAGCGCGAAAGGCCTCGCGTCCTCATTTCTTATTGGTTGGGGTGCTGTTTCTGAACTCGCGGTAAAATGCGGACCCCGCCCACGTATTTCCCTTGTCTCACAAGGAACAGACGCTTAGGTGCGACTTATTGTCCAACGCGCCAACTAGGTTCTTGAACTCCAGCTAACGGGTTGTCCCTTTCTTCAGTCCGGGTTGCATTCCAAACTCTCCCCGGCCCATTGTTTGAACAGGATGTCAGGCTCCCTTCTTATTGCCAGGTAGCTTCTAAATTTTCAACATACTAGCAAGCCTCCTTCAAATGTCATCTTTCGTCCTCACACAGACCAGAAATATGAAACATTAATATGTGGCAATCATATTAAGGGTTCAATATATATATATTGTATCCATTATGAATGTTTATGAAAAGATGAATTCCGCACTTATAAGCTGTTTGTGATTGGAACTGTTTCTGATGTGTAGAAATCCCTATGGCGTGTTAAGAAAATTTATGTGATGTGAGTTTGTAAAGGAAAACCCGCTATATCGAACTTTCCCTATTGTGTTCCTATATCCAGGGAATTAGTTTTCAATCCCATATCTGTCTTCTGTTGCTGATTCACATAAATCTGTGAATGTAAACAGATTTCTTCTCACCCGATGGTTCTACATGTAGCAACCATATCAAAGGTCAATCACAAGTAATCTAAGCCACAAAATAAAATAATGCATTATACAGTAAGATATAATCAAGTATATACAGACAATGAATTGAAATACGGTTGGTAGCCTACAATACAAAGGAACTCATGACAATAAAACCATTACTCTCTTTTTCAGTCCGGTACAGAATCACTGTTGTAATACAATATACTGAACCTTGTGTGGCAGAACCCCCGCCATTCTAAAAGTGGGTTTCCCCACTTCTACTCTAAGCAATTGCTGGGATGGTACCTAAATTCAGATCACGGCCGCCTCCTACCCTAACCTTTGCCAAATGAACTAGTTTAGCCATCACAATGACACTGGGCTATGGGATAAGTACAAGGGGCTCGTTGACCATGATATCGTAAAGCATTGAAATGAATCATCATTAAACAACCAGAATGTAGTGTATATACTCATCTACAAATCAAAACCTGATGATACTCAACGGGCGTCATCGTTTTATGTGCTCAGTGTGGATACATTTATATTTGGGTCATATTGTCTAATACTAGGGAGTGGAAGCAGACAACTGAAAAGTAACATTCAACTGCTCGTATTGATACCGTCCGCACTCAGCGCCAGCCGACGCTAGAGCCTCCTAGCGGCTGGACCATACAAACTCCACAAGTCACGTCACTTTCTCTTCTGTACGATATGGTTTATCTAACATTGGAGGTGAAGTATGTGTGCTAAAGAAGAACTGACGTGATACGTAATTTGTTCGTTTTTAATACTTATTCTGAAGGGGAGCAACAGTAGAGATTTAGCCTTGCTTTACTTGTCCCTCAGATGGTGCTGACATTATTAACAATAGTCAAAAAATATTTAATGTATGCTCTGCTGCAAGCAACGGGAAACTATAAACGTAACGTTCTTGCCGACGAGACCAAAATGAATATGAAGCTCTTAAATTGACTTCGTTATGATCAAGCTGATTTTCCAAAACCTGGCTTTTGATTGCAAAAAAAGGCTTTGGGGCCAAAATTATCTCTGACGACAATCCGCTTGTTATGATTTATATGGTACAAGGAGGAACTACAATGTGAACTTTGAGAAATAATACAACACAATAATCACGATGCATGTAGTTTGATAACGGCCCTAGGTAGGAAGCTAGATGAGCGACCTTTACCATCGACACTCATCAAAAGAGATCTGTAAAATATCGTAAACGTCACAAAAAGGAGCTTAGCAAGTTTTGGTAAGAGCTCAACAAACGAAATAAATAATTGCCAAAGTTCACGAGGCGCATCTCAAGTTGCTGCCTTAAGTGAAGATCAAGTACTAGAATATCTACAATAGTAATTAGTAACGCTCAAACTCTAAATGACTAGAGACGATATAAAATATGGAGCAGGGGGATAAACATTTAGAGCTATGCAACTGATATAATTTTAAAGCAATTTGATTGCTGATTTTGCCACAATTCAAAATGTAGCAGTTGCTAGCAACTAGTTGGTCTCAGAACAAAATTGGACTTGAAGACAAATAATGAAAAGTTGCAATTATTCAATAGATTTGATTTTATATGTGAGAGTATCACAAGTAAACGTTCCCCATTAGACACAATGAAGATTTACGAGAGTTAAAATAGTTGAAAATTTGCTAATCCTAACAACTGGGAGACAGCAGGAGTCGCCATGAAAACATGAAATATCATTTATAAATGGGAATAGAGGGCTTGCAACAAGGCCTAGACTGCACAAGGATGATATGAGCTTGGGCCTAGATGGTGCAAGGATGATATGAGCTTGGGCCTAGACGGTACAAGGATGATATGAGCTTGGGCCTAGACTGCACAAGGATGATATGAGCTTGGGCCTAGACGGTACAAGGATGATATGAGCTTGGGCCTAGACGGTACAAGGATGATATGAGCTTGGGCCTAGACTCCACAAGGATGATATGAGCTTGGGCCTAGACGGTACAAGGATGATATGAGCTTGGGCCTAGACGGTACAAGGATGATATGAGCTTGGGCCTAGACTCCACAAGGATGATATGAGCTTGGGCCTAGACTGCACAAGGATGATATGAGCTTGGGCCTAGACGGTGCATGGATGATATGAGCTTGGGCCTAGATGGTGCAAGGATGATATGAGCTTGGGCCTAGACTGCACAAGGATGATATGAGCTTGGGCCTAGACTGCACAAGGATGATATGAGCTTGGGCCTAGATGGTGCAAGGATGATATGAGCTTGGGCCTAGACGGTACAAGGATGATATGAGCTTGGGCCTAGACTCCACAAGGATGATATGAGCTTGGGCCTAGATGGTGCAAGGATGATATGAGCTTGGGCCTAGACTGCACAAGGATGATATGAGCTTGGGCCTAGATGGTGCAAGGATGATATGAGCTTGGGCCTAGACGGTACAAGGATGATATGAGCTTGGGCCTAGACTCCACAAGGATGATATGAGCTTGGGCCTAGACGGTACAAGGATGATATGAGCTTGGGCCTAGACGGTACAAGGATGATATGAGCTTGGGCCTAGACGGTGCAAGGATGATCTGAGCTTGGGCCTAGACGGTGCAAGGATGATATGAGCTTGGACCTAGACGGTACAAGGATGATATGAGCTTGGGCCTAGACGGTACAAGGATGATATGAGCTTGGACCTAGACGGTGCAAGGATGATATGAGCTTGGGCCTAGACGGTACAAGGATGATATGAGCTTGGGCCTAGACGGTGCAAGGATGATATGAGCTTGGGCCTAGACGGTACAAGGATGATTTGAGCTTGGGCCTAGACGGTACAAGGATGATATGAGCTTGGGCCTAGACGGTGCAAGGATGATATGAGCTTGGGCCTAGACGGTACAAGGATGATATGAGCTTGGGCCTAGACCGAACAAGGATGATATGAGCTTGGGCCTAGACGGTGCAAGGATGATATGAGCTTGGGCCTAGACGGTACAAGGATGATATGAGCTTGGGCCTAGACGGTGCAAGGATGATATGAGCTTGGGCCTAGACGGTACAAGGATGATATGACTGCACAAGGATGATTTGAGCTTTGCACTCAGCTACTCTCTCGCTATCTTAACTGCTCTGCACCGTCTCTAACCACCATCCACGGCGGCCCTATCAGTTTTTCCCTCACAAGGCTGAGTGTACCTCGTTCCAACCTTCAGCCCCAGAATTAAATTTCTTGACAGAGCCAGGACTCGAACCCGGGCTTCCACAGTAACAGCCAAGATTGCTAGCCACTACACAACAAGGTTGACGTGTAGTTTTTGTTTTCATTTGAGGGGGGGGGGGGCTTTGACATCGTGATCATTCAGCCCCGTGTACTTGGGTGTATGTAAAAGCTGTCTAATGACATGTGTTATTGTAATGGCTGTATTAGTGTGTGTGTACTTGTAATTCAAATGAGGATTAGAAAAGAGGCGTTCAAGGTCAGATAAGATTTATCACAGCATTTGCCTGGAGTAGTAGTGGTAAACCACAGAAAAATACTTCCAGAATGGGTGAGGAAGGAATTAAACCCGTCTCTTCTCAGTTTTGTCTCTCAAGGCTGAGTGTACCCCCGTCCCAGTCCTGAGACCAGAATTAAATTTCTTGACAGAGCCAGGCATCGAACCCAGACCTCGCAGAAACAGTCAAGAATGCTAGCCACTACACCAAAACGTGGACAATATAAGGCTGGTCTTGATTGTACATCATCAATCCATAATTACCTAATAATAATAATAATAAATATTCCATTTAGTAACTACGCGACCAAACTCTCCCTGTGACGTCATCCACAGTCTCAGAATGTGGCGACCATCTTTAGCATGGGGTTGAGGGGTTAAAGACCATTAATTTATGTCAAACAAATAATTTTCTAAAATTCCTAATTTATGGAATATCGCCTACTTTCAAAATTGAACTGTTTTGGTTTTTTGTCCTTCAGTCCTGGGACTTGGTTTACAGGTAGAGAGGAGGGGGTATGGACCATTGATTTATGTCAAGTAAACATTTT
This sequence comes from Meconema thalassinum, assembly GCA_946902985.2. Lineage (NCBI taxonomy): Eukaryota > Metazoa > Arthropoda > Insecta > Orthoptera > Tettigoniidae > Meconema > Meconema thalassinum. The sequence continues at coordinate 34,353,809 of OX336398.1, read as the reverse complement.
TGTAAAATTGTTAGTTTTCAAAATATAACCCATTTTGAAAATACTTTTTAGAAAAATTTAAAAAATACACTATTTTTCGAATGAGAGTGGTATAGAGGTATGTGTATGAGTTAAGATATGACTTTTTAGGTTTTTAGTTCAAACATATAGCCTACTTTCGCAATATGTTGTGGAAAAATTGAAAAATACACTACATTTGGACTGAAAATGGTATAGAGGCAGGTGTATGAGTTAAGATATGACTTTTTTAGGATTTTTAGTTTAAACATATAGCCTACTTTCCCAATATTGTTTAAAAAATAAAGATAAAATCTTAGGTCAGTGACGTTATTGGTTGGTCTTTTTCACAATATCTAAAATCAAATTAATTTCTTTTTAAAATAATTAAAATTATATAAATTTATATTCTATATTATATTTCTAATATATATTGTATATTATTTATAAATTATATAAATAATAAATTAATTTAATAATAATAATAATAATAATAATAAATATTCCATTTAGCAACTACACGGCCGAACTCCCCCTGGGTTATTTGACATGCCAATATCGTATGACATGCGTGTCGTAATTTTTTGCCGCCTTTCAAAAATCACTTAGCACGGCCAAGAGCGAACCTGCAAGCTTGGGTTTGGTAGTCCGACACGATAACCACTCACCCACCGTGGCAAGCTGTCAATCAATAATTACCTAATAATAATAATAATAAATATTCCATTTAGCAACTACACGGCCGACCTCCCCCTGTGACAGCGTGGCGGCCATCTTGCCCATTAGACACTGCGCCAGCTCTGACTGACCCCTCCATAAGAATAACATAGGGCTGGTTGCGCGCGGCGGCCATCTTGCCCATTATCCCCTGCGCCAGAATCGCCCTTTTATTCCTACTCTTTTTGCAGTGACCAGAAAATATTTGTGATGTGAATTTGTAGAGGGATAACCACTACTTTGAACTTTCCCCAATGTGTTCCTGTATCCAGGGGATTTGTATTCAATCCCATAGCTGTCTTCTGTTGCTGATTAACCCTAATCTGTCAATGTAAACAGATTCCTTCTCACCCGATGGTTCTACATGTCGCATCCTCATCAAAGGACGATCACAAGTAATCTAAGCCACAAAATAAAATAATACGTTATACACAAGAATATAATCAAGTATATACAGACGATGAATTGAAATACGGTTGGTGCAATACAAAAGCACTCATGACAATAAAACCATTACTCTCTCTTTCAGTACGGTACAGAATCTCTGTTGTAATACAATATACTGAACCTTGTGTGGCAGCCCCCCAGCCATTCTAAAAGTTGGTTTTCATTGTTTCCCCACTTCTACTCTAAGCAATTGCTGGGATGGTACCTACATTCAAGTCACGGCCGCCTCCTACCCAAACCCTGCCCCAATTACAAATACACTAGTTTAGCCATCACAATGCCACAGGTTATGGGATATGTACAAGGAGCTCGATTACCATAATATCGTAAAGCACTTAAATGAATGATCATTAAACAACAAGAATGCACTGTATATATTCACCTGGGTGTGACCAACGCCTCGCACATTTGCGCCTGCGCACTACTTCATGCGAAACATGGACAACAAAGAGGATAACAAGTCTTGGTCAAAATTTCGGCCTGCAATAGTTTAATGCTTAAATATGGCAATGCTCTATTACAAAGGCAAAATATTAAATTTAGTCTTCGAATTTTTCTAAAATTGTGATCCTAAGGAACTGCCGAAAGAAAGATAAGGCTTCAAGGTTTGTGAAGTTCTTGCAACAGGGAGGGGATTTATTGTTCCAACAGGATAATGCTCGCCCAAACACTGCCCGTGCAATTCAACGTGCACTGACAGACGTGCAGCAACTTCTCTCACCAGCACGATCGCCGAACTTGTCGCCAATCGAGCACGTGTGGGACATTATGGGCCGACAAGTGACTCGTGCGACTCGTCAGCCCACAACTCTTACAGAATTGTGGAATAACGTATCCCAAGACAGAATACGCTATCTGTATTAATGACTGGATGCAGGAGTTAGTGTCTGCATTGCCGCCCGTGGAGGCTACACCTCGTACTAACATGAGTGTTTCAGCATGGGTCGATACCTGGTATCTCTGAACCGCATGAGATATTGAATTGTATATTTAATCATTTCATGTACTACATATGCCCTGTTGCCACAATATATCTTGAGTGAATTGGTAACCTCTAAAAGGGTGACCTAATTATTATTTTTTTCGGCAGTATAATACATTCGTTTAAATGTTATGATAATCCGTGGTGACACTGGTATCTTTAGCATTTATAAACCTTCGCTCGGAAGAAATGGGGTTGGAGTGATTATGGAAAAATCCATGGGACTCAGATTAGCGGGATATGTGCAGCATAGTGATAGGATAATTTTAGTCAAGATAAATACGGAGCCAAACAATACTGTTATAATTCAAACATATATGTCAACTACAAATGAAGATGACGAGGAACTTGAAAGAATGTATGAAGATCTAAATCACCTGATAGATAGAACAAGAGCAGAAGACAATGTAATCATTATGGGGGACGTGAATTCAACGGTAGGGGAAGGAACAGAGGGAACAACTGTTGGGCAGTTTGGACTGGGAGTCCGAAATTTGAGAGGTGAACGATTGATAGAATACTACACTAGGCATAAATTAGTCATAACAAATACACTCTTCAACCATCCCAAGAGAAGACGATACACTTGGAAAGCTCCTGGAGACACGAGAAGAGCGCAATTGGATTACATAATGGTAAAAGAAAGGTTTAATAAATCTTTATTGCGGCCAAATAGCCATGATGAAATTTAAATTTTACATGTTTGCATATTCAGATAATGACTTTGTCCTTTTTGTGCATATTTCGATGTGATAACGATCACATGCCGTTTCACACAGCCTACATTCACAGCCTATATTTGGTTCGTGGAAGTTTGTGTTCTTGCATATCAGATGGTGGAATCCATGGACTGCCACCCAAGTGATGACGTGTCTGATTTCGACGTTTTCCTTTGTCCACGCACGGTCTACCTTGGCTCCTGTGCTGTAGAATGTCGGATGAATTTCCTCTCTTTTCCTATTCAGTGTTGCTAGCAGGTTCTGTGAGGCGCACGTGTTAGGTAGGAGTATGCTTGTCCTGAGATCTTCGATGAGGAAAGTTTCCTTCGCCAGCAGATATGTGTATCTTGAGTGCGTCAGTTTTGACACTCCTAACGCTTTCTTTATGTATCTTGCCTTCACTCCTTCCAACGTAGATAGATTCTTCAATGTTAGGTGTGACCAGATGATTTCTATGCCATACGTCAGTATTGGTAAAATCTTTACCCGGAATAGCAGCATCGCCGTCTCTAGGCTGAGGGATCGAATGTTTCTTATTTCGTGCATTGTCATTATCGCTTTAGTTGCCTTTTCTGTTATGTGTTTTGTGAAGCATTTTGCGGTCGTTTGTAGAGTAATTCCTAAATACTTGATTTCTGATACAATTTTCAGTTTTCTTTCCCTTATGTGTATCTCAGCTGATGCGGGGGCTCTTCCTCCGTTTCTAAAGATCATTGTGTTCGTCTTAGATATGTTAATGACCAAGTTATTCTTGGAGCACCATTTATCCACCTCGTTTATTGTTGCCTGGAGTTCTGTTATGTCTTTGGAGCCAATTACGATGTCATCTGCGTATGCGCACGAGAAGATTCCGTCTTTGCGGGTAATTCCAAGGATTTCTTCGGTTGCTAGTGTGAACAGCAGAGGGCTAAGTGGGTCGCCCTGTAGTACTCCATTTGTTTGTATGATCGGTTCTGACATGGCAAGGTTATCTGAGACGCATATTTCGTTCCAGCTCAGGAGTGTGTTAATGAGGTTCGACCATATGTTGTTTTCCCCTAGTGTTTCCTTGAGTTTTTCTATCACTAATTGCCTGCTTAGTAGGTCGAAGGCTTTCGTGAAGTCTATGAAGACAGTATAAAATTCTTGTTTTTTCTCTAGGACTTCCCAAATGTGTTTCAGTAAGAGTTCGATTGCCTGCAGGGTTGATCTTCCCTTTCTGAACCCGAATTGATTTTCTGGCAGGTGATCGTCTAATTCCTCACTTAATCTTCCTGTTATTATTTTCGTGAAGATTTTAAAGGGGCAGTTTTCCAATGCGATGCCTCTATATTGATTTGGGTCATTGGGGTCTCCTTTCCCTTTATATAATATCTTGACAATTGAATTTCTCCACTGATCGGGGTTGGTGGCTGTCTCTATGCACTTGTTGTATAGTTTGGTCCAAATCTGATTTAGAAGGTGTGCAGTGTCTTTTATGAATTCATTGTATATTTCGTCCGGTCCCGCTGCTTTCTTGTTTTTGGTGTTTTGGATGGCATGTCCGACTTCCTCTGTGGTTAGAGGAATCCAGCCTGTAGCTGTAGAAATGTTTAAGAACCAGGTTAAAAATTGCAGAAGTTATCCAGGTGCGGATATCGTAAGCGATCATAATCTAGTCATGATGCACGCGGAACTCAAATATAAGAACATCGTTACGAGAAAAACTGAGTATCTACAGGTGACAAAACTTAAGATGCCGAATATTAGAGATGAGTTGTTCCAAAGAAGAACAGATGAAATGATTGAAAGAAATACTGACATATTCGAGAAAACAATAGACAGTCAGTGGGGAATTCTCAAGGAGGAAATACTAGGAACTGCAGAGGAACTGCTAAATAATAAAAAATAAAAACAGCAGGAAAGCATGGATAAGTGAGGAAGTTGTAGAAATGATAACTGAAAGAAGAAGGTTCAAAAACGCCACAAGTGACGAAGGAAAACAACAATATAGAAGACTGAGAAATGAAATCGTTAGGAAAAGCAAGCGAGACAAAGAAAAATACTTATGTGATATATGTGATGAAATAGACACCGATTTTAAAGCAAATAACTTAGAAAAAGCATATGGAAATGTGAAGCATTTTTTTTAGCTGAGAAGAAACAGAAGACATGTGGTATTAAAGATGAGAATGGACAATACCTGTATGAAGTGGGAAAGGTTGGGAAGAGATGGAAAGAATATCTAGAGAGCCTCGATGAAGATGAAGTTATGAATAAGGAAGTAATAGAGGAAGAAGACCAGACCGATGCAGAGAATAGAGGTGACCAAATACTAAAATCGGAATTTAAAAGAGCACTGAAAGATTTAAAAGACAAAAAAGCACCAGGTGTAGATAAAATCCCTGCAGAACTATTAAACAACTGCAGAGAGAAAGCTGAAGATGCAATGTATGGAATGATATGCAAAATGTATGAAACTGGAATAGTACCAACTGACTTTACTAAGTGCATAATAATTCCAATTCGAAAGAAGGCCAGAGCGCAAAATTGCGATCAATTTAGGACATTAAGCCTGACAACACATGCATCTAAAATTCTTACACGTAATATACTTAGGAGAATAGAGAACAACCTTGATAACTACATTACAGACGACCAATTTGGATTCAGAAGGGGCATTGGAACAAGAGAACTAATATTAACTCTAAGACAAATAATTGAAAAGAGAAATAGAAAAGGAATACCAACATATCTAGCATTCGTGGATCTGGAGAAAGCTTTTGACAACGTGAATTGGAATATACTGTTCAAGTTACTAAAGAAAGTGGGAATCTCTTATAGAGATAGAAGAATAATACATAGTTTATATAAGAATGAAAGGGGAATAATAACATCTGGCAATAACCAGGAAGAGGTTGAAATAAGAAAAGGAGTACGACAAGGATGCTCGCTATCTCCTTACTTATTTAATTTGTATGTCCAAGATGCCATAAATAGGATAAGAGAAGATATTCAAGTTGGAGTAAATATACATGGGGAAAAGATTGACATGCTCCGATTCGCAGATGACATTGCTTTAACAACAGATAATGAAGATGATCTTCAACAGATACTTCATGTAATGAATAACATCCTTAAAAATGAATTTAACATGAAGATGAATAAAAATAAAACAAAAATACTCGTATGCAGTCGGAACCAGGAAGATCATAGAAGAGCACCAGCAATTTATATCGAGAATGATAGAATACAACATGTGAAGGAATATAAGTATCTGGGAAGCTTGATAACGTATGATGGAACCAGCAAAGGAGAAATTTGGAGTAGAATTATTCAGGCAAAGAACGCCTTTTATAGAAAGAAGAATCTCTTCACATCCAGAAGTATAGACCTAAAAATAAGAAAAAGACTGTTGAAGACATACGTGTGGAGTGTGGCTTTGTATGTTAGTGAGACCTGGACAATAGGGAAGTCAGAAGAGAGGAAGTTGATGGCTTTTGAGGCTTGGTGCTGGAGAAGAATGCTTAAGATCAGTAGGATACAACATATGACAAATGAAGAGGTATTAAGAAGAGCAGGAGAAAGTAGAAGCTTTATGAAGACCCTGAAAACAAGAAGAGCAAATATGTTGGGACATATTCTCAGACATAATAGCCTGCCAGCAAGAGTCATCGAAGGGATATTAGAAGGGAAAACACATGAGGAAGACCACCACTTGCATACATCACACAGTTAATGACAGACATGAACACCAAATCATATCGTGAATTGAAGGGGATGGTGGAGAATAGAGAAGATTGGCGAGTTGCTGCAAACCAGCCCCAGGGCTGTTAACTTAAGAGAGAGCACTTACTTCTTTACATTTGTAGTGTGGAGTGAATTATAACCTTGCTGCTTTCGTCAATCAGGACGCTGTAAGTGAATATGCCGTGTTTTTTTTTGTTGCCGGGGGCCGATCTGGTTACGACAAATCACCTGCAACTGTAAGGCACATTTTTAGACCTCCGAAAGCCGAAGATGATTTATTTAAATCGGCTGAGGCCATTCGGAGGAAAGTCATAAAATTATCAAATAAGTCTGATGTATGTGACAAACACTTCTCCGATGATTTCTCTCTTAAAATGGACTCTTTCATTATAGACGAAAAGCAGTCGAAACGGCGAAATTAGGATGGAGTTTCAAGCCAGGTACAGTCCGGCACATTTTTCCAAACTTGGCGAGATATTTCACCACGCAACAGATAGCACACAAATCTCGTCCGATGAGGACTGTGGAAAAAGAACCAGACATATCGAAATCTTGAAATTTTTGCTGTTAGTAGGGATTATATGCCGATTCTGGTGCAGGGGCTAATACGCAAGATGGCCGCAACGTGCAACCGACCCCATGCTTGTGGTGTGGAGAGAGAGTCATAGCTAGCGCAGGGGCTAACCTACAAGATGGCCGCCGCACGCAACCGACCCCATGCTTGTGATGTAGAGAGTGAATGATAGCTAGCGCAGGGGCTAATGCGCAAGATGGCCACTGCGCGCAACCGCACTCTTGAATTAACTTTGAATTATTTATTATTTTTTTTTTTAATATTCTTTATTATTATTTTTATTTATATTTTTATTTAATTTATTTTATGTTTGACTATGGCGAAATGTAAATATTATGTGTCAGAAAACTGTACTACAATGAGGCTCATTATATTAGCCTACAAGATTTCCTTATGGTACAGTTTCTCCCATACGAGTGTCTTAATTACCATTGGGAATTAGAAAACTCACATCGCTCGTTTTATAAACGTACTCGTGTCTAAATTATTGCCTTTATAGGCTTGTTGCATAATGTACTATTATTGTTAATATTTTTACTTTTATTTATTATGTCAAAGCACTAAACTGCAAGGTCATTAACCCGAGAATTCTTTAACCCATAATTACAAAAACCTGATTTAAGATTTAATTTAATGCGTGTATATTTTTTTTATTTATACATTTTAGATTTAAAAATTTAAGATTTTACATTTAGCTAAAATATTTTTTAATTTTTAGATTTAAAATTTTTGATTTTATATTTCACTTTTCAATTTTAGATTTTACATTTGAATGTTTGCGAAAAAGACCAAACTACAAGGTCACAGACCTAAGATTTTATTTTAAAATTTTGTTTTTTTTATTTATAAATTTTTATTTATTTAATATTTAATTTAATATTTTTGGCTCAGGGCTAATGCGCAAGATGGTCACTGCACGCAACTAATTACACATATGGCATGCTAACCGAAGCTAACCTAACCTCAGTTCATCTAACGTAACGTGCCCTGATATAACCTCACCTAACCTAACCTAACCACAGTTCACCTAACCAATCGTGTCCTAACATAACCTAACCTAACCTTACTATAGCTAACCTGGCCTAACCTAACCTAACCCAACCTAACCTAACCTGTAAAGCTGAGCCAGAGGCTAATGCACACACCCAAAGGACTTGGGTGCATATGCAACTATCCCTGTGCTAGTCTTATAGTGAATAATGTAAAGCTACCACCGTGGCTACTGTACAACATAACCACTACTCACAACGAGCTCAGGATTACAAAGTCAGGTAAGTTTTAAAACTTAAAAGCTGTGTACCTTTTTTTTCCTAGGCTTAACTCCGGCACTAGGGCATACCCTATAGGCAGAGTTAACACACACACAAACACTTACAGATAAATTATTCTCACGCCAAAGGTTTCTCAACTATAAGTAAAAGACGAAAGTTTACATGCGGTAGGGTGGCAACCTCCTTACGCTGTTTATCCTACCACAGCATCCTGCAGGTTTCCATTAAATATAACAAGGCAGTATACCTTATCCCAAAGCATATAGATAAAACAATGGGGTATACTATACTTTCTGCTACCTAGTTTTGTCTAACTAGGGACAATTTCTCAAGATTGGGTCTAACAGCTGGATTAGGAGTGGGAGGTGGGTAGTAATTAAGAATCACAAGCGGTACTTATACAATATTTTTGTTATTGATTTAAATACATTTATCATATTTACACATAATATTTTTTATTATTTTGTGTTGTAAATTTAATAACATTTAACTAATTTTTAGCGTTTAATTTATTCTTTTTAGTTAAACTTTATTATTTTGTACAGTCGGTTCAATTTTTCCTTTTTCTTTTGTTTTCTATTTTTATTGATGCTTGAGTATTGATACCATTCTTAGCCTATTTTTAACATTTTGCAAAAATGAGGAAAAAGTAGACTTATGATATCGATCCGGGCAAATGTGTGTTTGTCTGTCTGTCCTTCTGTCTGACTGGCTGTGTGTGTGTGTCCCCGCCCTATCAACTCCTAAACGGCTGAAGCAATCGAAACAAAATTTGGTAGGAGTAAATATCTATACCTGAATATCTCAATGCCGTATTTGAAAATTATGTCAGTGCTACCAACTGCTGAAAAATCGCAATTGAATTTTGAGCTCCATGTTGGAAATCTTGGAAGGTATGAATGGGAGCTATTTCAAAATTGGCACACGTATAGATAATAACATTTCAGTTTAATTTCCAGGAGGCCATACATGGCAGTGTTGCCAAAATGATTCTAAGCCTGCTGATAGGTTCAATTATTAAATGCATAAAACGTCTACACTATCAATTGGAATTCAACCAAATTTCGTATATGCTATGTGTACATAAACAGATATGACTGAGCGTATTCTTAAGAGCCACCAGGGCTGCCAACTCTTAATAAATGTTCTCAATTTCTTTTATCCAAATACTAATATATCAGAAAGTATGCAAGCCAACAGCCTTAAACTATGCACACGTATAGTACCCAGCATTCTATATTAATTTGGAGTATCATATATACGTCAGTGCTACCAACATGATTCTAAGCCTGCTCAGAGGTCAACATAAAATACATGTAACTTCTATACTATCATTTGGATTTTAACCAAATTTCATATGTGCTATGTATACCATAACAGATATGACTATGCGTGTTCTTAAGAGCCACCAGGGCTGCCAACTGTTAATAAATGCTGTCTCTATTTTTGTTACCCTAATATCGATATATCAGAAAGTATGCAAGCCAATAGCTCTGAACTTTGCACATGTATACTATCTGGCATTCTAGATTAATTTGGAGTAACTAATATACGTCAGTTCTGTCAACATGATTCTAAGCCTGCTGATAGGTCCAATTTTAAAATGCATGTAACTTCTATATTAACTGATGGATTTCATTCAAAATTTGCACAACAATAGATCATATAATTTCAGATTATTTCTGAGCAACACATGCATGACATTGTTGCCAACATGATTTTACGCGCTCTTTTAAATCCTGTGTTTAACTGCATGTAACGTCCATGCTATCAATTGGACGTCAACCTAATTTTGTATTCTGTACCTTAAGAGATGGACCTAATAATATATTCAGTTACCAGGGTTGCCAACTGTAATGCTCTATTAGGTTACATTATGCCAGGTATACAGTATTTCGAAGTAATTAGAAATTTTGATATTACCAACTTAATTTCGTCATTATTCTAGATAGATCCATATAGATTAATCATTGGAATGAATCATAAATTTTAAGAAAAGTAGGCTCTTTATTTCGTCACGGAACTTCTTGTTTCTATCCTTGTTGCTTTGTCGGTGCTGTTTTCCTGTAAAGCTACTTTTTTATCTCTTAAATTGATCTGTTTTCTGTATCTGCTACATGCAGGTAGACTAATATATTTCCTGCTTAATTTTAGGATGTTGATATCCATAACGTAACCAATTAAGTATGGTCAACGGTTGTGTAATTACCATAGGAATGTGTAGCTATAACTTCGGAATCAATTACTCTTTTATTATCACGAGGATCCAAAGCAATTTTGTTTTATAGATGATAGGTTATGTTGTTTAGAAGCGATAATGTTCATCGGTATTTTTTCCCTCGTTCTTCATAAGACAATCCTTATAATCTTGAATACTGTTACAATTTTTGACAACGCCTGTGCTAATACCTTTATTATTTTTATTTATATGCCATTTCTGTCTAAAGCATACATTTTAGCTCTAAGTCCACCAAAATCTTTAATAATACGTCCACAAGCATAGTCTTTAAATTTCCCCAAAGTTTTCTTGTTTGATGTAGAGAAACACATGTGATTAATAGAACAATCAGATGTGTCAAGGTGTTCTAGAAAATTCAACTTGTCTTGATATACATCTTGGGTGTAAACCAAATAAATGAAAGAGTCTGTATCCATATACATCAGTTTAAGATTTTCGATCCCATAATAGGGTAGCAGGACATCATAGTCGTGGGAATACACCAGAGTTTTTGAAATATCCAGTATACACATTCCAATATATATATATATAGGCTCATTGAATACAATGCTACGTTTAGCCATGTGGAAAGCAGCTAGGTTAGGACCATATTATTGTTCTGTCGATAAATAGTGGTTTAGCTTTTCAGCCTTTTTGCTGTCATTTACCAGACGTATATCTATTCCTTTACAAATATTTTCCATTGTTTTTCCAAAAATTGCATTGTTAAATAATTTGTACAGATTTTTCTTAAAATCATGTTTGGCTTGTTTTCGAAAGTTGTTATTAAAATCAACGTATGCCTTTAGCCAAGGTCTCTTTGAAACTTTAACACACGATGAATTTTTATCAGTTTTAGCCCATGATTTAGAGTCTCTTTAAGTGCCATGCAAAGAACAACATATCGCCTTTGATTTCCAAGAGAAGGAATTCGTTTTTTGAGAGGCGAATCCTTAGGTTGTGTACACTCGGGTAGGAAGGGTAAATCGTTGTGTAGATCATGAAGGTCAGATGGGTAATCAACATCAACGTCTAGAATGTATCCCACAGGATCGTCTTGCTTTAGCGTTTCTAGATCAACAGTATCTGCAGAAACCCAAGGAAATCCGCCTTAAGGAAGAGAGTGGCACATAGCCCACCCATATTGGTTGTTGGCATCATCATAGGTAATAAACTGAGACGGTTTCTCGGAATCATATGTTTCCGTATATTTATTGTTAGCTTCAGCGTACCGATGAGAAATCTGCCATATTCCTCCACGTATTCCAGACTCGAGTCAAATAATCTGATCGTAATCCTGTAGCAATTCCAGTTCAATTCCAGTGTAAGGGAGCATTGCCTAGAAATTTAAACCAGGTGATATAAAGAAGTGTGCAGCATCCACTCGGTGTGTTTCTAGTGTTTTGTTTCTAAAAGTTTCAAAGCTGTTCTCAAGAAGAAGTACATCTGAAGTTAGGTAAAGGTCATTATATTCCCCTAAAGTTTTAATTTTGAACTGATTCCAGACATTTTCAGCATGTTGATAGTCTTCTTTACTAACATTTTCTTGACTTAATTTGTTAAAGAATGCTTCTTCTGGAGGTGAGCATTTTTCACTTAATTTTTGCCATGAATCAATGTAATCATAAAGAAATACACCTTTGCGAGTCATTTCAGGGTAAGATGTTCAGTTTGTAACTACGTTTTCCAAACTACACGGCATCAACCGAAACTTATCCACAAATCGAAACTTAACATTTCCTACATATTTGGTGAAGGAGATATAATTTTCATTAGAGTTAAGGATAACGTCAACTCTCTCAGTAATACATCCCAACCGCTTCACAATTAAATTTGCATCATACCCACTCATATTGTGTAGGAAGACAGGAACGGGATTACGTGTTTTACACCTTAAATTACAGTTACTATGAGCACTTCGACGGTATTCGCCTGTAATATGACAATGATCTCTAACTTTCCAGTCCTCTTTGCTTTATGTTTTATGACACAAATAACAGGTTTCAGAAGATTGTAACTCTGCTTCCTGATAATGAGCTAAAGCCTATGAAACATTTCAGCTCTAAAGGAGATCAATTTCATTGGCAATCGATATCAAACAGTCTATAAACTTTTCTGCAACTTCAGGACCACGATAAATAGAAGGTTTGCTAGGAAGGTTTGTATTGATGTGTTCCACAGCTGGTGAGGGTTTAATATATACACCAAAGCTCATAGGAACATGACTCTTAGTATTGAACTGTAGAACTTGCCTCAGGATTAGGTAGACATCTTTGATATGGTAAAAGTATACCTTCGAAATCTGCATAGATAACGTAAGGTATTCTGAGCATTTTTTCCACATTTTAGAACTTGAGAATTGGATTTTTAATAGGCATTTCAAGCCTAGCAATGTCATGCAGGACACATAAAGCTCCATGTTCTTCTGATTTATATATCCCTCGTTGGCCATATTCATTATCAAAGTGAGTAAAACACCATTTACACGTATATATTTTATGTTCATGGTGGGTGATTTGATGTCCTACTAGTTGATCAAAATCTTTGATAAAACATAGTGGTTCTGACCAGATGTGGAACTTAGCTAAAGAAGGTCACGGTGTTCTTGTAGCTCTTGGTCTACTACCTTTAGAGGAAACAGCTTGTTGCCTTCTTCCGGTCCAAATACATTGATGGATATATTGTTTCCTTTTTAAATTTGGTAATGTCATCTAGCGATGTAGGAAACGATATCACTGAAATAATATACTTGTTTTCCAGGTCCTTGTGTTTACTAACGCGTTGAGCATCGTTTTTAACCATTTTTGTTAAAATGGCATACATAAAACACCTCTCGTCCTTAAACGTATTGAGGATTAAGGCGGGCTTTTCTTGCTATTCACAGCTGCTGGTAATGGAATATATGTCCTACCACGCAAGGGATTATACTTATTTATTTTCAATCGCACTCCTTCAACCGCTAGTAAAGAACAATTATTGCCTTTTAGCTTGGATTCCCGCAGTTAACTTTTTAAATTGCTTTTCCAAAAGATCACTTTAGTCTGTTTCCAAAAATACGTCTTGATTACGTGTTTTAAAAGCACGATCTGTAATTTCATCAGTAGACGTATGAATGAATCTACATTCAGCCACAAGATTAACTTTTATCGACTTGTGTTTTGCTTGTTCTTTATGCATAGCATGAATTAGTTGAAGTTTGGACTCCTTGAGGTATGAATTGAATTCCTTACTCGTATCACAACGTATAAAATAGGATTTAAGACGACCTTGAAAATACATTTCATATTCAGCAAGTCCATTGTTATCAGGAACCTTTGAAAGTAGGTAATGTTTTGTAGGTTGAGTTTTTTGTATTTGAGCTGATGACATAACATCGAAACATTCTTCATGGCCACGTCCGTTGTAGGCATTGTGAAATTCGCATCCACAGGTTTTACACTCATGGAATTGTTCACACGATTCTTCGTGAAGCTTTCTATCACAGTCCCGAAGAAAAGTCTTTCCACACTCTTTGCATATATAGCTTGGAATAGTTTGCTCCATCATAAATGTTGTTTTCTGCTAACAGATGCTTACTGTATATATTACAAGGCTGTAGAATGGTTGGTTAGACGGTCTTCCACGATGTGATCACCGTGAGAAGTAGTAGTCAACTGAGAATATTCTTGCTAAGGGTCCCCAAACATACCCTAGACAAGCCTACACACACACAGCGGGTTTGCTTTATCGTTTAAAACAAGATAAATCTTGTCTCATGACTTATCAAAAAGTTAAATTGCGGAATGTTATGGGAATGCTACATCAGATAAAATTTAATACGATGCAGGTGTCTGATATTCTACGATCGCATTAGCGAACAGTTTGTAACTTGTAAGAGTGTATGGGCATTCAGAAGAGCAAAGCGCGGGAATTTGTTAAAACAGGCTTTCCAAACCCAGGTCATAAAATACCAAATGTAAACAAACAATATCCCTATTTTAATAACTAACCGAACCAAACCGAAACCGAACCAACCCAAACCAGAACTGAACCGAACCAAACCGAACCGAAACCCGACCAAACCTAACTAAACCGAACCAAACCCAACCCAAATCCAGCAAAACCGAAACCATACAATCCCAAAAACAAATTCAACCCAACCAATCAGCTCATTGCTAGGCTTAGTTCTCTTCCCTATAAGTTAAAAACGCTGTACACTTTAAAAAGAGACATTTCTACACTTTCAACTACCATAAACTACTTATCAACATTATCTGAACAGTCTCTCTTATATTGAATGAAAATCCACAGCCTGCTTCCAGTCTCCGACCGGGTCAGGAATGGAATGAATGAAGCCCCGATCTAGCGGCGAGGACATGAACTGTGCCGGCTGCCGAGGCCTGACGCACTCCTCTGGGGCAATGATTAAATGAATGACAGATGAAATGAAATGATAGTGGAGAGTGTTGCTGGAATGAAATTTTGACAGGGAAAACCGGAGTACCCGGAGAAAAACCTGTCTGCCTCCGTTTTGTCCAGCACAGATCTCAGATGGAGTGACCGGGATTTGAACCACGTACCCAGCGGTGAGAGGCCGGCGTGCTGCCGCCTAAGCCACGGAGGCTCTCTCTTATATTACAATACTCAATTCTTTTTTAAGATTTGACGTAACTGAGATCGCTTAAGTGCAGTATGCAATGCATACATAAATACACAATCTCCCGAAACATTATCGAAACTCCTGAAGGTTAACGATTGCTCCCCACCGCTTACACCTCCCTCCATGACCATGTACACTAGCGGCCTCTTTACTCTGCTGATTAAGGGTTACCTTTACCGTCTACCCCTTACATCACACTCAGACTACACTGTTCTCTAAAAGCCAGTGTAGTTAAAAGGGACGTAAAACCAATAACATTATTATTACACTGTTCTATATTGCTCATATTTACATTAGCTTTAATTAACGTCCACTTTAAACTCAACCCACTTTTGCATCCACTTTTGCACCTACAAATCACGCCTACTTATCGCGCCTACATTACTATACATCTCACCTATTTTCAATCGCGCTTATAAATTGCGCCTTCTATAAATAGCGCCTGCTTTGCTCTTGCTTTGCTTGGCGGTTTAATTTGGTAGTTTATATTATGTCGACTTTTTGGCAGCTTATTTTGGTGGCTTATATTATGTCGTCCTTTTTTGGTGGCTTATATTCTGTCGGCTTATTTTGGTGGCTTATATATCGGCTTATTTCAGCGGCATTTAATATTTCGGCTTATTTTGGTGGCTTATGTGTATTATGTATTGGCTTATTTGTAGATGTATTTAGTGGCTTATTCTCTATGTCTTGGAAAGTATCACAGCCCTTCTAATGGCAGAATAATGCTTACCGCTATGTTTGTAAGCAGCAACAACAACACCACATCAAGATTCCAATAATTTTGGAGTACATTAAAGTTAATGATTTACTCCCGACTCTTACTCTTACGTCTATCCCACGCATAGTCAAATATATATATATAAAACTCAACGTTGGTTAGTTTGTTTGACTGTTATTTATACAAATCTACACCGTTTCACCGATCTGCACCAAATTTTGTATACTTACCCTTTGGAACCCAGCAGGTAACACTGTCCACTTTAAATTTCGGACAGACCACTCCATTCCCTGTATTTAGGCCCTTTTGCACAAATTTACACCATTTCATCGATCGAATGACTTGAAGGACATATTGTCGCTAGGCGACAACGACTAACACTATATCATCATAGTCAACGCCGCACCATTGATGGACAGGTTGTCACTAGGCAACAACGATTTACTCTGTATCATTATAGTCCGGTAAAATTTACTAAAGAACACATGAGAAAACTGACCGATGTAATGCTATCCTGTCAGAGAAACATGGTGGCATACATTCCTACATTCACCTATCTCCATTTGCAGTTTTCATGTGTAGGCAGTTGTTATTTAATTTGCGGGTCTTAGACATCGTGGTCATGTTGCCCCGTGTACATGGATGTATGTGTAGAATGTTTGTGATAACCAGCGTTATTGTGATTGTTGCACTAGCATGTGTAAATTGGAGATAGGGTATGGTATTTGAAGCCATTTCTCAGTGTTGCTCAAGGATTTATTCTCTATGCATTCGTATACCCTGCGAGTAACACTGTATACTTTATATTTCGAACAGACATCTCCATTCCCTGCATTTAGGCCCTTCGTCTCAAATCTACACCGTTTCACCGATATCAACCAAAATTTGTATACCTACCCTTTGGGACCCTGTGAGTAACACTGTCTACATGAAATATCAGACAGACCACTCCATTCTCTGCATTTAGGCCCTTTGGCACAAATCTACACCGTTTCACCGATCTGAACCAACATTTGGAACTCTGCGAGTAACACCGTCTACATGAAATTTCGGACGGACCCCTCCAATCCATACATTTAGGCCCTTTGGCACAAATCTGCACCGTTTCACCGATCTGAACCACATTTTACATACTTACACTTTGGAACTCTGCGGGTAACACTGTCTACATGAAATTTTGGACAGACCACTCCATTCCCTGCATTTAGGCCCTTTGGCACAAATTTACACCGTTTCACCGATCTGAACCAAAATTTAAATACTTCCCCCATTGGAAACCGATGAGTAACACTGGCTGCATGAATTTTCGGACAGACCACTCCATTCTCTGCGTTTAGGCACTTGGGCACAAATCTATAATGTTTCACCGATTTGAATGACATTTTGTACACTTACTCTTTGGAACCCTGTGAGTTACAATGTCGACTTGAATTTTCGGACAGACCACTCCATTCCCTGCACTAATCTACACCGTTTCACTTAATTGCACCAAATTTTACATATTTACCCTTTGAAATCCTGCTGGTACCACTGTCCACTTGATTTAGAAAACAGACAAAATGAACTTGAAAACCACGTTTTTAGGCCCTAGAACATGTCCGTAGTAGTGTACCTCAAAGAATATTTTAAGGATTCTATTGTTGGCTGGTAATTCGGGCTGCATCACGTCGCCCCTACCAGTGTTCTGGTGCAGAATTGCGAGAATAGTTACATCTTGCGCTGCTTATAATTTGCAGTCACGAGGAATAATTAGTGCAAAAAGATTTCTTAGGCCCCTTAAAACAGTTGTCAGTATGAATATTATGCCTCTGTATAAGTGCGATGGTGTTGGTGCAGTACATTGAGGTTATCAGCTGCAATAAGCGATGGTGCTTTCAAATTTACTTTCGTTTATTCGGATCCTTATCCTTGAGCGCCATGTGCCGATAAATGACACTATTGCTGCCTCAGGAACTTGGGACAGTCAAGTCCTCTGATTATTTTCTTACGGCACTATGCGACAAAAGACGACACTATTGGTCTCTATTTTTCTAACAGCCAATGAGATATAGGCCCTAGACCGTGTCTCATTTCACTTACTCCTCTTTCTAATTATAATTTTCAATTCGTTTGTAAATTACACGTGTCAGAACTGTAGTTAGTAAATAGCAATTTCCCTCTTCATTATTATCATTATCATCACGGAAAAATGTCCTGAATGTTATGCCCATTATACTGTACTACTTATCACCCCCACTTCCGCGACCACCACAAAAAGTTGTATTTTTTCTTTCTGTTAGGTTAAATATCATTTGCCAGCTCTGTAGTAGTATTCATTGTCATCCATAAAACAAATGAATACACCGGGCGAAGCCGGGCACTACTGCTAGTATATATATATAAAACTCAATGTTGGTTTGTCTGTTATTTATACAAATCTACACCGTTTCACCGATCTGAGCCAAACTTTGTATACTTATCCTTTGGAACCCGACGGGTAACACTGTCTACTTTAAATTTCGGATAGACCACTCCATTTCCTGCATTTAGGCCGTTTTGCACAAATCTACACCGTTTCACCAATCTAATAACTTGAAGGGCATATTGTCGCTAGGCGACAACGACTAGCACTATATTATCATGATGGTCAACGCCGCACCATTGATTGTCAGGTTGTCACTAGGCAACAACGATTTACTCTGTATCATGATAGTCTGGTAAACTTTGCTAAAGGACACATGAGAAAACTGACCGATTGACATCTCCTTGCTATCGTATGCACTGTAAATCAGCATATTAGGAAAATGTAATGTAATGCTATCCTGTCAGAGAAACATAGTGGCAAACATTCCTACAGTCTCCTATCACCATTTTGCAGTTTTCGTGTGTAGACAGTTGTTATTCCATTTGCGGGGCTTAGACATCGTGGTCATGTTGCCCCGTGTACATGGGTGTGTGTGTAGAATGTTTGCGATATCCTGCGTTATTGTGATTGGTGCACTAGCATGTGTAAATTGGAGATAGGATATGGTATTTGCAGCTATTTTTCAGTGTTGCACAAGGATTTATTGGACTGTGGTATTTTCTATGCTATCGTATCCACAGTTAATATTTCATTTGCGGCGCTTAGACATCGTGGTCATGTTGCCCCGTGTACATGGGTGTGTGTGTAGAATGTTTGCGATATCCTGCGTTATTGTGATTGGTGCACTAGCATGTGTAAATTGGAGATAGGATATGGTATTTGCAGCTATTTTTCAGTGTTGCACAAGGATTTATTGGACTGTGGTATTTTCTATGCTATCGTATCCACAGTTAATATTTCATTTGCGGCGCTTAGACATCGTGGTCATGTTGCCCCGTGTACATGGGTGTGTGTTTAGAATTTTTGTGATAACCTGCTTTATTGTGATTGTTGCACTAGCATGTGTAAATATATATATATATATATAGCTCAATGTTGGTTTGTCTGTTTGTCTGTTATTTATACAAATCTACACCGTGTCACCCATCTAAACCAAAATGCGTATACTTACCCTTTGGAACCCTGCGGGTAACGCTGTCCACTTCAAATTTCGGACAGACCACTCCATTCCCTGGATTTAGGCCCTTTGGCACAGCTTCAACAAAATGGCGTGCGATTCCTTTCAACTAAGTCCCGTATGCGTTCATATACCATTCAACCAATTGCAATGAAACTTGGATGAGATATTGTGTACACTTCAGGGAATGGTCATGGCTTTTAAAATCCCCTTTACAATAAGCAGCGCAGGAGTAGATTCAACAAATGAGTGACGATGCGCAAAGCGTTTCCAAAAAGTCCCGTATGCGTTTATATGCCATTCGTGCGATAGCTATGAAACTTGACTGAGATGTTTTGTACACTTCAGGGAAGGTTTATGGCTTAGTACATGTATTTTACAATAGGTAGCGCACGAGTAGATCCAACAAATGAGCGAAGGCACGCGAATCGTTTCAACAAAGTCCCGTATGCGTTCATATACCATTCATCGATTGCGATGAAACTTTGATGAGTTGATGTGTATACTCCAGGGAAGGTTCCTAACTTAGTAAATCCATTTCACAGTCGATAGTGCGCGAGTAGACTCAACAAATGAGTGACAACGTACGAATCGTAAAAAAAAAATCCGTATGCGTTCATATGCCATTCATCGGATTGCGACGAAACATTGGTGAGCTGTTGTACATGCTCCCATGAATGTTTCTAAATTAGTTAAACCATTTTACGATAGTTTAGAGGCACTTAACGGAAATTGAAAAACGTATTGTGTATCCAAAAGCACTTCAAGAAACAAAATTACAATGCCAACACTCTCTTTGATTGTCATTGCAACGCATGACGGGTACAGCTACATATATTATAATAACAACAACAAAAACACATAATATAAGCCTATACATTACTAATTCAGTTTATATTAAGGACATGGCGTTATTATTAACAACGCAATAACATAATATACAGCTAATATCATATCCCCGTCAAACATAATAGTAAAACGACACCTTTTATAATTCTAAGTTCAAAATTAACACTGTTAATATTTATTTTAATTAATCAAGCACCTTAAAATGTATCCATAATATACTTCCCAAACGTCACTTCATACTCAGTATCACACCCTTTCCTAAAGACCCACATGGAAAACAAAGTTCTAATAGCATACGTTATATTTAACACATGCACATGTACTGCAATAAATCAAATTCTAAGTTCGTAGGGCGCAACGCGACACAAAACAGCTCAACATCGGTTATCCTAACAACTATTGTGCAATTCTCCTTGGAACATGCATCCGCATAACATCTTTGATCATTTTGAAGCAAATTCTAAGTACATAGGACGCAACACACACACAACAGCGCAACAACGGTTATCATTACAACTATATGCAATTCTCCTCGGAACAAGCATCCAACATCTTTGATTATTTTGAAGCCCCATCATAATTATTACCCCTTTGCATACTCATTATTGTCATGAAATTATAACCAACTTGTATGGACCCTATAGGCCTACTGTTTGTCAGAAAGCAAATGTATTGAATTGGGAGTATCTCAATATTGGACGCATTGAATATTTTACCAGTTATATCTACATAATTTAACCAACATATGCATTTGTAAGTATAGATATTGGGTGTCAGAAATACACCATGCATTGCATGCCTCCAAGAACAGCTGATTCACTAGATGCAACGAGTGAAGGCCAAAGCCAGCAAATACGATTGTGACTTTGGAATATATCGAAGGTAGAAGTCTCAATCTATACTAATATAATAAAGCTGAAGAGTTTGTGTGTTTGTGTGTTGAAACGCGCTAATCTCTGGAACTACCAGTCCGATTCGAAAAATTCATTCTTTTATATGTTAGCCAAATTCAAGAGGAATAGTTTAGGCTCTGTAGCATTAGGCTACACCTCTAAGGTAACCTTAAAGATTGATTTTTGTTCAGTAAGTCGGTAGAACAAGCGCTCTTGAATAACTCTATCCGCATGCGCTGGCGTTACGGTTAGTGATACGTTCACCGTTTCACCTATCTGAACCAAAATTTGTATACTAACCCTTTGGAACCCTGATGGTAACACTATCTACGTGAAATTTATGACAGACCAGTCCATTCCCTGCTTGTAGGCCCTTTGGTTCAAATCTACACATTTTCCCCGATCTGAAACAAAATTTGTATACTTACCCTTTGGAACCCTGTGGGTAACACTGTTTGCATGAAATTTCGGACAGACCACTCCATTCCTTGCATTTAAGCCCTTTGGCACAAATCTACACCGTTTCACCGATCAGAACCAAAATGTGTATACATAACCTTTAGAACCCTGCGAGTAACACAGTCTGCATGACATTTTGGACAGGCCACTCTATTCCCTGCATTTAGGCCCTTTGGCACAAATCTACACCGTTTCACCGATCTGAACCAAAATGTATATACTTACCCTTTGGAACTCTGCGAGTAACACTGTCTACATGAAATTTATGACAGACCAGTCCATTCCCTGCATTTAGGCCCTTTGGCACAAATCTACACCCTTTCACCAATCTGCACCAAAGTTGTATACTTACCCTTTGGTACCCTGCGAGTAACAATCTATATTATTAAAAATATTGATGAAAACTTATCCGAGTCCGTCCGGCCATATTATCCGGCCGATTTTCTTCATCTTTTTTTCAAATGAAAGGTATTCATGCACAGATTTGTCATCAAGTATTACAAATCACTTAAATTACGCCTTTCTCAAATTATTTGATTTTTTCAACTTTTTCCAACTTTTTCCAACTTTGATGTAAGCATATCTTCGGTTCTAATTGAGTTACAAAGGTTGTTTTAGTCTAAGAACACTCAGTGAATCAAGCGCTATCATTTGAGCTCTTAACCATTCAAATCGGCTGATTCTGAGGAAAGTTATGCTTGGACATACGATATTACATCTAATTTTTTCAAAAGTTTTTCTCATTGTAGCAATCATATCATTGGTTATAATTGAGTTACACTGTTCGTTTGGGTCTAAGAGCACTCAGTGGATCAAGCTCTATCTTTTGAGGTATTAAATATTTACATTGGTTGATTCTGAGTATTGTTATGATTGCTGAAGCGAATATTAGAAATAATTATGAAAACTTAACCGAGTCCGTCCGGCCATTCTATCCGGTCGATTTCCTTCATACCACTATAAAAATATTGATGGAAACTTATCCGAGTCCGTCCGGCCATACTATCCGGCCGATTTTCTTCATCCTTTTTTTAAATGAAAGGTATTCATGCACAGATTTGTCATCAAGTATTACAAATCACTTAAATTACGCCTTTCTCAAATTATTTGATTTTT
Organism: Meconema thalassinum; assembly: GCA_946902985.2. Lineage (NCBI taxonomy): Eukaryota > Metazoa > Arthropoda > Insecta > Orthoptera > Tettigoniidae > Meconema > Meconema thalassinum. Next base: position 34,330,978 of record OX336398.1, on the reverse strand, counting down.
TCAACTTTTTCCAACTTTGATGTAAGCATATCTTCGGTTCTAATTGAGTTACGAAGGTTGTTTTAGTCTAAGAACACTCAGTGAATCAAGCGCTATCATTTGAGCTCTTAACCATTCAAATCGGCTGATTGTGAGGAAAGTTATGCTTGGACATACGATATTACATCTCATTTTTTCAAAAGTTTTTCTCATTGTAGCAATCATATCTTTGGTTATAATTGAGTTACACTGTTCGTTTGGGTCTAAGAGCACTCAGTGGATCAAGCTCTATCGTTTGAGGTATAAAATATTTACATTGGTTGATTCTGAGTAATGTTATGAGTGCCGAAGCGAATATTAGAAATAATTATGAAAACTTAACCGACTCCGTCCGGCCATTCTATCCGGTCGATTTCCTTCATACCACTATAAACATATTGATGGAAACCTATCCGAGTCCGTCCGGCCATTCTATCCGGGCGATTTTCTTCATACCACTATTAAATGAAAGTTATTCATGTACGGATTTAATATCAAGTATTACAAATGACTTAACTTCTGCCTTCCTCAAATTATTTGATTTCTTGCACCTTTTTTACTTTTTTTTTCACATTGAAGCTATCTATATTATTAAAAATATTGATGGAAATTTATCCGAGTCCGTCCGGCCATACTATCCGGCCGATTTTATTCATCCTTTTTTTAAATGAAAGGTATTCATGCACAGATTTGTCATCAAGTATTACAAATCACTTAAATTACGCCTTTCTCAAATTATTTGATTTTTTCAACTTTTTCCAACTTTTTCCAACTTTGAAGTAAGCATATCTTCGGTTCTAATTGAGTTACGAAGGTTGTTTTAGTCTAAGAACACTCAGTGAATCAAGCGCTATCATTTGAGCTCTTAACCATTCAAATCGGCTGATTCTGAGGAAAGTTATGCTTGGACATACGATATTACATCTCATTTTTTCAAAAGTTTTTCTCATTGTAGCAATCATATCTTTGGTTATAATTGAGTTTCACTGTTCGTTTGGGTCTAAGAGCACTCAGTGGATCAAGCTCTATCTTTTGAGGTATAAAATATTTACATTGGTTGATTCTGAGTAATGTTATGAGTGCCGAAGCGAATATTAGAAATAATTATGAAAATTTAACCGACTCCGTCCGGGCATTCTATCCGGTCGATTTCCTTCATACCATTATTAAATTAAAGTTATTCATGTACGGATTTAATATCAAGTATTACAAATCACTTAACTTCTGCCTTCCTCAAAGTATTTGATTTTTTGCACCTTTTTACTTTTTTTTTCACATTGAAGCTATCTATATTATTAAAAATATTGATGAAAACTTATCCGAGTCCGTCCGGCCATACTATCCGGCCGATTTTCTTCATCTTTTTTTCAAATGAAAGGTATTCATGCACAGATTTGTCATCAAGTATTACAAATCACTTAAATTACGCCTTTCTCAAATTATTTGATTTTTTCAACTTTTTCCAACTTTTTCCAACTTTGATGTAAGCATATCTTCGGTTCTAATTGAGTTACAAAGGTTGTTTTAGTCTAAGAACACGCAGTGAATCAAGCGCTATCATTTGAGCTCTTAACCATTCAAATCGGCTGATTCTGAGGAAAGTTATGCTTGGACATACGATATTACATCTAATTTTTTCAAAAGTTTTTCTCATTGTAGCAATCATATCATTGGTTATAATTGAGTTACACTGTTCGTTTGGGTCTAAGAGCACTCAGTGGATCAAGCTCTATCTTTTGAGGTATTAAATATTTACATTGGTTGATTCTGAGTATTGTTATGATTGCTGAAGCGAATATTAGAAATAATTATGAAAACTTAACCGAGTCCGTCCGGCCATTCTATCCGGTCGATTTCCTTCATACCACTATAAAAATATTGATGGAAACTTATCCGAGTCCGTCCGGCCATACTATCCGGCCGATTTTCTTCATCCTTTTTTTAAATGAAAGGTATTCATGCACAGATTTGTCATCAAGTATTACAAATCACTTAAATTACGCCTTTCTCAAATTATTTGATTTTTTCAACTTTTTCCAACTTTGATGTAAGCATATCTTCGGTTCTAATTGAGTTACGAAGGTTGTTTTAGTCTAAGAACACTCAGTGAATCAAGCGCTATCATTTGAGCTCTTAACCATTCAAATCGGCTGATTGTGAGGAAAGTTATGCTTGGACATACGATATTACATCTCATTTTTTCAAAAGTTTTTCTCATTGTAGCAATCATATCTTTGGTTATAATTGAGTTACACTGTTCGTTTGGGTCTAAGAGCACTCAGTGGATCAAGCTCTATCGTTTGAGGTATAAAATATTTACATTGGTTGATTCTGAGTAATGTTATGAGTGCCGAAGCGAATATTAGAAATAATTATGAAAACTTAACCGACTCCGTCCGGCCATTCTATCCGGTCGATTTCCTTCATACCACTATAAACATATTGATGGAAACCTATCCGAGTCCGTCCGGCCATTCTATCCGGGCGATTTTCTTCATACCACTATTAAATGAAAGTTATTCATGTACGGATTTAATATCAAGTATTACAAATGACTTAACTTCTGCCTTCCTCAAATTATTTGATTTCTTGCACCTTTTTTACTTTTTTTTTCACATTGAAGCTATCTATATTATTAAAAATATTGATGGAAATTTATCCGAGTCCGTCCGGCCATACTATCCGGCCGATTTTATTCATCCTTTTTTTAAATGAAAGGTATTCATGCACAGATTTGTCATCAAGTATTACAAATCACTTAAATTACGCCTTTCTCAAATTATTTGATTTTTTCAACTTTTTCCAACTTTTTCCAACTTTGAAGTAAGCATATCTTCGGTTCTAATTGAGTTACGAAGGTTGTTTTAGTCTAAGAACACTCAGTGAATCAAGCGCTATCATTTGAGCTCTTAACCATTCAAATCGGCTGATTCTGAGGAAAGTTATGCTTGGACATACGATATTACATCTCATTTTTTCAAAAGTTTTTCTCATTGTAGCAATCATATCTTTGGTTATAATTGAGTTTCACTGTTCGTTTGGGTCTAAGAGCACTCAGTGGATCAAGCTCTATCTTTTGAGGTATAAAATATTTACATTGGTTGATTCTGAGTAATGTTATGAGTGCCGAAGCGAATATTAGAAATAATTATGAAAATTTAACCGACTCCGTCCGGGCATTCTATCCGGTCGATTTCCTTCATACCATTATTAAATTAAAGTTATTCATGTACGGATTTAATATCAAGTATTACAAATCACTTAACTTCTGCCTTCCTCAAAGTATTTGATTTTTTGCACCTTTTTACTTTTTTTTTCACATTGAAGCTATCTATATTATTAAAAATATTGATGAAAACTTATCCGAGTCCGTCCGGCCATACTATCCGGCCGATTTTCTTCATCTTTTTTTCAAATGAAAGGTATTCATGCACAGATTTGTCATCAAGTATTACAAATCACTTAAATTACGCCTTTCTCAAATTATTTGATTTTTTCAACTTTTTCCAACTTTTTCCAACTTTGATGTAAGCATATCTTCGGTTCTAATTGAGTTACAAAGGTTGTTTTAGTCTAAGAACACGCAGTGAATCAAGCGCTATCATTTGAGCTCTTAACCATTCAAATCGGCTGATTCTGAGGAAAGTTATGCTTGGACATACGATATTACATCTAATTTTTTCAAAAGTTTTTCTCATTGTAGCAATCATATCATTGGTTATAATTGAGTTACACTGTTCGTTTGGGTCTAAGAGCACTCAGTGGATCAAGCTCTATCTTTTGAGGTATTAAATATTTACATTGGTTGATTCTGAGTAATGTTATGAGTGCTGAAGCGAATATTAGAAATAATTATGAAAACTTAACCGAGTCCGTCCGGCCATTCTATCCGGTCGATTTCCTTCATACCACTATAAAAATATTGATGGAAACTTATCCGAGTCCGACCGGCCATACTATCCGGCCGATTTTCTTCATCCTTTTTTTAAATGAAAGGTATTCATGCACAGATTTGTCATCAAGTATTACAAATCACTTAAATTACGCCTTTCTCAAATTATTTGATTTTTTCAACTTTTTCCAACTTTGATGTAAGCATATCTTCGGTTCTAATTGAGTTACGAAGGTTGTTTTAGTCTAAGAACACTCAGTGAATCAAGCGCTATCATTTGAGCTCTTAACCATTCAAGTCGGCTGATTCTGAGGAAAGTTATGCTTGGACATACGATATTACATCTCATTTTTTCAAAAGTTTTTCTCATTTTAGCAATCATATCTTTGGTTATAATTGAGTTACACTGTTCGTTTTGGTCAAAGAGCACTCAGTGGATCAAGCTCTATCGTTTGAGGTATTAAATATTTACATTGGTTGATTCTGAGGAATGTTATGAGTGCCGAAGCGAATATTAGAAATAATTATGAAAACTTAAGCGAGTCTGTCCGGCCATTATACGGTCGATTTCCTTCATACCACTGTTAATTGAAAGGTATTCATGCAAAGATTTGTTATCAAGTATTACAAATCACTTCACTTCCGCCTTCCTCAAATTATTTGGTATTTTCAAAGTTTTCCATCTTTTTCCAACTTTGAAGCAATCATATCTTTGGTTCTGTTTGATGTACTCAAGTCGTTTTAGTCTAAGAACACTCAGTGACTGAAGCCCTTTCATTTGAGCTGTTAACTATTAAAATCGGCTGATTCTTCGGAATGTTATGAGTGAACATTCGATATTATATCTCATTTTTTCAAAATTTTTCTCATTGTAGCAATCATATCTTTGGTTCTAATGACGGAAATTTCGTATTACACTAGCGTTTTGTATTACAATCAACAACGTGCAGGGTCAAACGCTTCATCGAGTTGGAATCTACTTGCCTGATCCTGTTTTAGGCCATGGAATGTTCTATGTTGCCATATCCCGAGAAAAATCATTTAAAACTAAGAGTCGACGCACAGCGAACATTGTCTCGAAGGAAGTATTGCAAAATAATGGTTATAAACTATTACTTAATGTCTTAATTTTTTAATTCCAATACTGAAAAATTATGCTGCGGAGCAGTACGGGCACCCTAGTGTTTACATGAAATTTCGGACAGACCACTCCATTCTCTGCATTTAGGCCCTTTGGCACAAATCTACACCGTTTCACCGATCTGAACCAAATTTTACATACTTACCCTTTGGAACCCGACGATTAACACTCTCTGCTTGAAATTTCGGACAGACCACTCCATTCCCTGCATTTAGGTCCGTTGGCACAAATCTACACCGTTTCACCGACCTGAACCACATTTTGTATACTTACCCTTTGAACCCTGCGGGTAACACTGTCCACTTTAAATTTTGGACAGACCACTCCATTCCCTGCACCAAATATTACATGCACTTTGAAATCCTGCTGGTAACCCTGTCCACTTGATATTTTGGAACCATTCATGATGATTATAATTGTTTTAACGGGCCTAACAACATGTCCGTAGTAGTGTCACTGTAAGAGTATTTTAATAAGTCTATTGTTGACGGGCAGTTCGGGCTGCATCTTGCGCTGTTTATAAATTGCAGTCACGGGGGGTAATTAGTGCAAAAAGATTTCTTAGGCCCCCTTAAACAGTTATCATCATGAAAATATTATGCCTCTGTATACGTCCAATGGTGTTGGTGCAGTACATTGAGGTTATCAGCTGCAATAAGCGTTGGTGCTTTCAAATTTACCTTCATTTATTCCGAAACTTATTGTTAAGCGCTTGTGGGAATAAATGATACTGTTGCTACCTCAGTAGCTCGGGACAGCCGAAGTTTTTCCAAAGAGTTCTGATTATTTTCCTACGGCGCTTTGCGACAAAAGACGACACTATTGGTCTTAACATTTCTAACAGCCAATGAAATATAGGCCCTAGGCAGTGTCTCATTTCACTTACTCCTCTTTCTATTTTTTTCAATTTGTTTGTATATTACATGTCAGTGCTGTAGTTAATAAATAGCTGTTTCCCTATTCATAATTATAATTACGGGAAAATGACCTGAATGTTACGTCCAGTATACTGTACTACTTATCACCCGCACCACCACCACAAAGACATATATTTTTAGCCTATTTTCATTTTATGAAAAATAGGCTTATGAGATCACCTTTTGTCCGTGTGTCTGTGTGTGCGTGTGTGATTCGTGTGTGTGTCCCCCTAATAACTTCTAAACGGCTGGAGCGATTTAAATGAATCTCGCTAAGATCATAGCACCATTCAGTTCGACCCTGACCGTGCCCTTCAAATTTTATTGTGTCTCACCAATCCAACATGAGCGCTGTGCAAAATATTTCACCAGCATTCAGTGTCTCCGAAACTATTACAGATATCACCCTGAAATTTTGTACGGTGATAAAGGGCACTACTAGAAATTCACCTATGAGACTCTCAGAAATCTGGTAACTACAAAACCAACATGGCGCCCAAGCGAATTTGAGACTTTTAAATAGACTTTTCTCGCGATTTAACAATCCAAACGTAATGAAACTTGGTACAGCAAATGTTTATACACATTGTAATGCACTAGCATTTAATTTAGTTCAATTGGTTACATAACCTCAAAATGGCGGCTGTGCGAAATATTTCACTGGCATTCTATGTCTCCGAAACTATTACAGATATCACCTTGAAATTTTGTACGGTGATAAAGGGCACTGCTACAAGATTATCTATGTAACTTTCAAACACCTGTAAAGTACAAAACGAACATGGCGGCCAAGCGAAGTTAAAACATTTTCACATGACTTTTCTCGTGATTTAACCATATGAGCGCAGTGAAATGTGGTACAGTAAATGATTAAACATATTGTAATGCACTGGGATCTAAGTTAGTTCAATTGTTTACATAACTTCAAGATGGAGGCTGTGCGTAATTTTAAAATTAAGTTTGTATTTCTTGTGTAGTAATCATGCGATCGAAGTGAAAGCCTGAATAATGAACCTACGCAATAATTTTTCTTTAATGATATATAACTCTATGGCCTATACATATAGCAATTCAAAATGGGGAGCATCCGAAATATTTTGACGGTTCTCAATATCTACGAATCTTTTACAGCAATCAAGCTGAATTTTTTATGATCATAGAACCTATGAACATATGTTCACCTATAGGACTTTCAGTAACCTGGTGAGCACAAATCCAACATGGCGGCGACGCGATGTGTAAATATTTAAATGGACATTTCTCGCGATTTAACCATCCGAATGCAGTGAAACTTTGAACGTTAAATGCTTATACAAATGTTAATCCACTGGCATCTAATTTATTTCAATTGTTTTCATAACTACAAAATGGCCGCTGTGCGAAATTTTAAAATCTTGTTTTAACTTCTTGTGTCCTAATCATGCGATTGAAGTTTGATTACCAAACGTACACAATAATCTTCATGTAATAGTACATAAATTAAAAAATGCAACCTGGCAACCATCTGAAATATTTAGACGGTTCTCAATATCTACGAATCTATCACAACAATCAACCTGAAATAGTGTATGTTGATAGAGGCAATTAACATGAGTAGGATATATGAAAATAGGCTGTATATTTCTTCACGGAACTACTTGTTTAAATATTGTTTTCTGTTAGTTTAAGTATCATGTGCCAGTTCTGTGGTAGTATTCATTATCATCCATAACAAATAAATCCACCGGGCGAAGCCGGGCACTACTGCTGGTACATTATATTTTTAAAATTTTACAAAACTTTATTTGGAAAGTAGGCTATATTTATTAAACTATGAATTGCAGAACGTTGTGCAATGGCTTAAACGAAAGGTTTCTCTACCCTTTATCTTTACAACAAAACATTATATTTTTAAGATTTTTCCAAAAGAGTTTAATTTGGAAAGTAGGCTATATTTCTAAAACAATCCTAGAAAGTCATATACAGGCTCAATCGAAACGTCTCTATACCCTTTATCGTTAGATCAAAACATGTTGTTTTCCAAAAATGTTTCATTTGGAAAGTAAGCTATATTTTTAAGACGAAAAATCCTAGAAAGTCATATATAGACTTAATCGAAACGTCTCTATTCACTTCATCGTCAGAACTTAACATTATGTTTCTTAGATTTTTCCAAAGAAGATCAATTTGGAAAGTAGGCAATATTTCCAATACTTTGAATTCTAGTAAGTTGTTTGTTTGACTTAAACCAAAGGCCTTTACCCCCTCCACGCCCCGAATCAAGTCCTATGTCCCGGGGACAAAGATAATTAGTAGGGAGATGATGCCGGTTCTAACTCTCCCGTAGCCACGAGCGTTAAGGCATGCACCGCGAGTTGTGGTAGAGACAAAGAGCTGCTCACAGAATTCGGTTTTGGATGTAATTGTACTAGAGGGTCAATAGTTTCCAATTTCCAAAACTGTCGATGCTGGCAAAATGACATTGAGAAGTGGGCTGAGGGCTGAAATGAGGAAGTTGACCAATGATGATCCAACCGAATTTGGTATCATGAGCGGAATCATTGGAAGCTAGATGGCGCCTTTGCTTACGTAAACTGATCCAAACACGATGGCACTGAACAGAATGTCAATAGGACCTTTAATATTGAAAAGAGGTTTGGCAAGCCTCAAATGAGCAGGAATATTTTTCTGCGGGTGGTATCGGCAGAGCGACCTGGGGACACACACAGACACACGCAGATGCACACATACACACACGAACAAAAGGTATGGCAAACCAGGTTATCATTTGGCGCGCACTTATAAGTTTTGATGTTGTGGATAGAGTTTCTCTTTAAATATCTCACTGAGTAACATGTTGAACTATTTCTGGCTTGAGAATTTGTATAGTTTCAAAGCTATTTCAATCTCGAACATTGATGTAATTGCTTGAGGTTGAGAGTCTCATGATAAGAGTAGAGTTGACCCATTACACAGTTAGACACAAAGTTACAAAATTCCCACGATGTCAAGTTATTGACTTTGACAGAGTGTAGATGAAACAAGTAGTTCCGTGAAGAATTATACAGCCTATTTTCATATATCCTATTGTCTCTATCAATACAACGGCTTCGGTGGCGCAGTTGGTAGCATGCCCAAGATCGCGGGTTCAAACCCGGCCGAAGTTGTCGGATTTTTTAAGAGCGTTAAAAATCCCTCAGTATGCCTTCCTATGGAGGGGAAGTAAAGCCGGCAGTCCCATGTCATAGATGTATGGCATGTTAACGAACGTACCACTAATTACACCCGTGTGAAGCTAAATTAGGTTAAAAATCTAAGCAACGCTCAGGTTCTTACGTTCATTCATTCATTCATTCATTCATTTATTTGGAATTGGGGGTGTGTCCCCCGGTGGCAAATTGGATATACATAACAAATAAATAATTTTACATAACAATTCAATAACAATTAAACTTAAGAATTTACACAAATAGTCAGTCTTTTCTTAAACACACCAATATGTTTGGGAAAATGCTCTAAGACTGCGGCAGGTAGAGAGTTCCAGTTATCAATGGCACGGTTTAAAAAAGAATATTTACCATAATTTGTTCGCTGTGTCGGCCCTCAACTTTGAAAGGATGATCGCTCCTACCCATGTAAGTGGGCTTTCCGATGCGTTTGCTAACCTCACCCCATGCTGGTTGATTTGTATACGTGTTGTACATAGCGCAGAGTCTAGATTTCATCCTCCTAGCCTCAAGTGATTCCCACCCAAGTTTCTTTAACATACGGCACACACTGCTCCTGGGATTAAAGTCACTGAGCACAAATCTAGCGGCCTTTCTTTGTACCATTTCCAACGCATTTATGAGCCCTACTTGATATGGATCCCAAACCGCCGAGGCATATTCCAGGATAGGCTTTACAAGTAACAAATATCCTAATTCTTTAGCAGAGGTACTACTTCCTTTTAATACCCTCATTACAAAGTGCAGGGATTAGTAAGCTGTAGAAACTACACACCCTACATGACTACTCCATTTCACATCATTCCGTACGTAAAAGCCCAAATATTTGCAAGAATCTTCTTCTACAAGTATTTCCGAGCCAATGTTATATTGAAGATCTTGCCTTCGCACTTTCCCTATTATAAGAGACTATATTTCAATCGCCCACTTATAGACCAGGTTCAGGTCATCTTGAAGTACTGCGTTGTCTTGTGAGTCATGTATCTTTCGATATATTACACAATCATCCGTCAACAATCGACAGTCACTGCGAATCCCATTTGGTAAGTCATTTATAAACGCCAACAATAACAAAGTTCCGATTACGCTGCCCTGAGGGATATCCGACATTACGGTAATTTCATCCGAGAATCTGGCTTCGACTTTCACTTTCTGGGAACGACCCGTCAAAATTCTTGGATCCATAAAATTACTCTTCTATCAATCTTAGTCGAAGCTAATTTATGGAGTAGCATGCCATGTGGCACGACAGCAAATGCCTTAGCAAAATCTATAACTACGGCGTCGACTGAAACTCCATGGTCTAACGATTCGCTAATATCTTGAAAAAGTGATAGCATCTGACTCTCGAATGAGTAACCTTTCCGAAATCCATGTTGCCTATCATTAAACCATGATAATGTTTCCCACTGTTCCCTCAAGTAGTCGCAAATGAGATGCTCCATCTGTTTGCAAACGATGGACGTAAGGCTAACCGGCCTGTAGTGGCCCAATTCAAGTCTGCTCCCTCCCTTAAATATTTAGATTGATCAGACTGTCATGGCGTATAGTTGTATACTGAAGTGATCGCTGTGAATAAAAGTATTTTAAAGTAATGAGGCCTATCCGATCCTTTGTATGGTAGGTTCCCTCGTCCAAGATTCCAAGTATGTCCGTTCCTAAATATACAATCCACTTAAAAGCCAAAACATTGGTCTTTCACGTCTGGATCGATAAACAGGACTCCGAATCTGTGTCGCTCTCTCCAAGACAAACACCCTCAACCCTTTGTGTGAGAGGAGAAATATATTACTGAGTGTGTGTGGCACCTATTCCACATCCTACTGCTCCTAACCAACTCTTGCTACCATCTTTCCATGGCAGCTAATGCCCCGCCGGGAGGCGGGGACCTTCCTATTAACTCCTGCATGAGTATCCAAATGATTACAAATACTAACAATCAACTAACTGCTAATACTAATAAAATTAATAAGAAAACAACGAAATCAACTGGACCTCAATGCAATGATGACTTTGTCCGTCCCATTGGACCTGCTCATCCCAGCTCCTCTAAAGAAGACTTCCCGGCGTTATCCCGACCTGGCTCATCATGCAGCTCATCCTCAGTATCCCGATCCAGCTCCATCTGTATCCTACCTGAGGACATGCCGGAAGCCACCCTCCAGGCAGCTCTTGATATTCTGAACACCTCCCAGGACCCTTGGAAGACTTCCAAGGGTAAACGTCGTCTTACTTACCAGTCTAAACGAAAGTCATCCAAGCCTAAGATTACTCAGGTGCCTTTACCTCTGAGTAATCAGTACAGCACCCTCTCCTCACTTCCCACTGCTGGGAATACAGGTCCCTCTGACCTGGTACCAACTAGGCCTCAAAGCCCTGCAGCTGGGCCTAGTTCTACCACAGCTTCCCGCCCGGGTCATGTTCAGGGAGTGAATGCTGCTTCGTCACAGCAGTGTGATACTGAGGAGATGGAAGTCGCCGCTGCTCCCAAACCAGCGAGGATCCCTCCAATTGTAGTGGCGGACAAGTCAGAATACATGCGCCACTACAAGTATCTTAAGTCGGTATGTGCTTGTGATATACGTGTAATTAACAATCGAGACAGCCTTAAGTTCTTTGTTGATACTATCGAGGACTACAATAAGGTGAAGCAGTATTTCGAGCAGTCTAATGCTGCTTTTTATACCCACCAACTGCCGGGTAATCGCCTCTTAAAGGTGATAATTCGAAATATTGTTTCGTCAGTAAGTACCGATTGGGTCAAAGAGGACCTCATTGCACTGGGGTACGAATCCCAGGATGTTCACCAGTTTACGAGGCGGGAATCTAATAACCGCACAGTACCACTCAGTGTCATGAGCGTCACTCTGCCGAACACAGAGTTTAGTAAAACGGTCTACTCCCTTCGCTACTTGTGCGGTAGCAAGGTAAGTATAGAGGCACATAAGGGCAAGCAGGGGCCTAGTCAATGTTATAAATGCCAGCGGTTTGGGCACACCGCCAATTACTGCAAAATGCCCCTGTGGTGCGTAAAATGCGGTGAAGGTCATGCCGCAGAGGACTGTCCACTAACACCGGAAGCGGCAGCCACTTGCGTTAATTGCAAGAAGGACCACGTTGCATCTTGGAGAGGTTGCCCCCTCCTCCAAGATATCTTAGATCAAAAGCAGCAAGCTGAGACCAAGCGCACCAAACTGATACAATTTAAAAAAACAAGGCTAGTAGATCCGGAAATAAGCTTTTCAGATGCTACAAATGGTTCTAGCGCACCTCAGCCAGGTTCAGCCACGCCCTCATCTTCTACCGCTACGCCCCTGCCTGACCCTACGGGCTTTGGTGACATTATTGACCTCTGCAGGCAGATCAATTTCTCCAAACTGATACCTCTAATCAAGGACACTGGTTCCAAGATTAGATCATGTACCAATACTGTTGATAAAGTGATGGTCCTGGTAAGTGCTGCCATGCAGTACTTCTCAGAGCCTTAGATCTTTTTCAAACCAGTATTGGCACAATGACTTACAGTCTGTGCTTGGAATTGTTAAAGCGTTAATAATCAGAAATATGAGCTTGAAGCCTTTATTTCTGAATATAATGTTGACATCTGCTTGCTGGGTGAAACATGGTTGCAGGCAAATAAGCACTTTGCTATCAAAAATTTTACTATTCATCGGAAAGATCGTCCGACTATAGGAGGTGGTGTGGCTGTGATGATAAGGTCTAGCCTTATTCATCACGTCCTAGATCCCCTATCCATATCCACTATTGAAAGTTTGGCATTGAAATTCAGCATTCTAATTTTCACTATAGAATATTTGCCGCTTATTCGCCTCCAAAAAAGCCACTAAACCCTGAAGATATTGGCTTGATTTTAAATAATTGCGACCATGTGCCATCCATCATAGCTGGTGACATCAATTCTAAGCAACCAGACTGGCATTCCAGAGTAGCAAATCCCAAAGGTCGCATGTTGAGATAATACGCAGATGAGCATGACATCTCTGTATACGCACCTACAGAGCCGACCATATACCCCTGTAATGGTCAGCCTGATGTCATTGATATTGCAATCACTAAGTATCTTAGGTATGAACTGCTATTTGCAGTCCCTAATTCTTTAAATTCTGACCACCAACCCATCATTTTTAATCTTATTTGGGATCGCCTGTCCAAGCCAAGCTTGCCGATTCGTTATGATGCCCTTGATTATGTTAAATACAGGTGGCATGTAGACAAAAACCTACATATTTCTACACCTACTACATGTAACGATGTCGATGCCGCTATTACACATCTTACTAGTAAGATGTGTAATGCGAAAAAGTACATAATTCGACATGCCAACAACACAAACAATTCAAACACATCTCAGAGTGAGACTGGAGCCGTGAGCCAATCACAGCGCACCAGCCCCGCTCTGCTTGGTCCTCCTCGCCAGGGCTTCGCGGTTATGACCCACTCAAGCACTGTCAGTCATTCTAATGCCCCCTGTAGCTCCGATCCGAGCATCCCTGACATAATTAAGGACCTTATAATAATTAAAAATCGTTTCCGCAAGCGTTGGCAAAGATTTCGAGATCCTGCCGACCGTACTGAATGCAAGGAACTATCACTGGTCATCCGCGATCGTTTGCTGGAACGTAAGATAGAACGATGGGAGGAACTGTGCAAAAAGCTCTCTGAAAATACTTCAGAAAATGACTATTGGAGAATAGCTCGATCTCTGAAGCGCCTTCCTCTTACTAAGCGAGCGCTTCACGGTCGCCGAGGGCTAGTATTCTCTCCCCTTGAGATAGCTGAGGCCTTCGCAGACTCCATTGAGAGTCAATGCGATATTCAGGACATTAGTGACGATGAACACGATACTGACGCATAGTCTACTCAAATGACATTAAGCACCAGGCCAACCACTTCAGGCTCCACTGGAAGACCCAAGACCCACCGACAATTGATCCTATCTCACCTGCGGAGGTTAGGAGAGTTGTCAAGCGCCAGTCAGAGAAAAGTTATCCTGGTGATGACATAATTGGTAATAAAGAATTGAAATCCCTCCCCTTTCGTGCTTATATTTTCTTAGCAAATATATTTAATGCCTGTTTGCTTCTTGGCTATTTGCCCCAGGCCTGGAAGACAGCTAAAGTCTGTCTTATACCCAAGCCTGGGAAAAATACGCTTTTTCCACAACATTATCGCCCCATCAGCCTGTTATCCCATATTTCGAAATTATTCGAGAGACTTATTCTCCGGCGAATTAATGCTTGCCTCGAGGTAAATGACATACTGCGGCCTGAACAGTTCGGCTTTCGAGGCAAGCGCAGTGCACCGCTAGCCGTGCTGCGATTGGTCGCGTATGCCACGAGATCATTCCATCTTAAGAGAACTGTTCCTGCAGTGTTTTTAGCCTACTTTTCACATTTTGCAAAAATGAGGAAAAAGTAGACTTATGAGATCGATCCGGGAAAATGTGTGTCTGTCTGTCTGGCTGTGTGTGTGTTCCCCCCCCCTATCAACTCCTAAACGGCTGCAGCAATCAAAACCAAATTTAGTATGTGTAAAGATGTGCACCGGAATATCTCACGTCCATATTTGAAAACGATGTCAGTGCTACCAACTGCTGAAAAAACGCACTAGAAATTTGAGCTCCATGTTGGATATCTTGCAAGGTATGCTTGGGAGCTATTCCAAAATTGGCACACATGTAGATAATACTATTTCAGTTTAATTTCCAGGAGGCCATACATGACAGTGTTGCCAAAATAATTTTAAGCCTTCTGATAAGTCCAATGTTTAAATGCATATAACTTCTACAATATCAATTGGATTTCAACCAAATTTTGTATGTAAAATGTGTACATAAACAGATATGACTGAGTGTATTCTTAAGAGCCACCAGGGCTGCCAACTGTTAATAATTGCCCTCTCTATTTTTTAAAATCCAAATACCAATATATCGGAAAGTATGCAAGCCGACAGATTTAAACTATGCACACGTATAATCTGACATTTTAGATTAATTTGGAGTAACTTATATAGTTCAGTTCTACCATCATGATTATAAGCTTACTGATAGTACCAATTTTTAAATAACGTAAGTTCTATACTATCAGTTGGATTTCAACCAAATTTCGTATGTGCAATGTGTAACATAACAGATATGACTATAAGTATTGCTAAGAGCAATCAGGGCTACCAACTGTTAATAAATGCTGTCTATATTATTTTACCTTAATATCAATATATCAGAAAGTATGCAAGCCAACAGCTCTATACTTTGCACACGTATAGCACCTGACATTCTAGATTAATTTGGAGTAATTAATATAAGTCAGTGCTGCCAACATGATTCTATGCCTGCTGATGAGACCAATTTTTAAATACATGTAACTTCTATACTAACAAATGGATTTCATCCGAAATTGGCACAACAAGATATCATAATATTTCAGATTATTTCTGACAAGCACACACATGACATTGTTGCCAACATGCTTTTACGCGTGCTGATAGATCCAGTGTCTAACTGCATGTAACGTCCTAGGGGCGTGGTGGCTCAGCGGTCTAGCTGTATGCCTCTCACCAAGGCGGTCCGGGTTCGATTCCCGGTCAATGCATGTGAGATTTTCGAAGTGAAATGCCATGTCCTGTGGTTCGGATTCCACGTAAAAAGGAGGTCCCGTGGCTCATGATCTCTAGATTAACGGTCACGTTAAACTACAAGCTTCCTTCCTTGCATGTAACGTCCAATGGACTTCAACCAAATTTTGTATTCTGTACCTTAAGAGATGGAACTAAGAATATATTCAGTCACCAGGGCTGCCAACTGTAGTGCTCTATTAGGCTACATTATACCAGGTATATTTTGAAATAATTAGATATTTCGATATTACCAACTTAATTTCGTCATTATTCTAGATAGATTCATATACTGTAGAATAATCATTGGCATGAAACGTAGGCTGTATAGTTCTTCACGGAACTTCTTGTTTGATATAGAGAAAGCATTTGACACTGTATGGATAGATAATCTTATCATCAAGCTCATACATACTTCATCCCTGCCAAACTACCTCATTAAGATTATCTATTCATACTTAAGGAACAGATCTTTTTATACTACCTGCGATGGCGAGAGGTCTATGGTTCGTACCTTGCGCGCTGGTGTACCTCAAGGTGGAGTCCTCTCGCCAACGCTGTTTAGCCTATATGTGAATGATCTCCCCACTGCGAAGGGAGTAGAACTGCAGATGTTTGCTGATGGCATTGCAATTTATACCTCCAAGCATAAGAAATGCGATGCCATCAATGCTATGCAACGCTGGATTTCTGTGTCCTGGCGTTCGTGTGTTCTTAATAAAATTAAAGTGAATGGCGAAAAAACTCACGCCATTCTCTTTACTCGCCGTCTACCCCAGTTTGGCCGAATCAGTTTGCATCACACCCTCCTTCCTTGGTCTAGCAGTGTCAAGTACCTTGGCATACTGCTAGATAAATCCCTCACTTTTCGATTGCATGTGGCCCGAGTCTTACAGCTTGCAGCAGCTAGGAAAAAGGCTATTTTTGCTCTCACTATTAATAAATATTTGAGCTCATTTATTAAGAAGCAATTATATCTTGCTCTAGTCCGTCCTATCCTGATGTATGGCTGTGAGGCATGGGGCCACATATCTAAAATGCTTATTGACAAGATGCAAACATTCCAAAATAAAACTCTCCGACAGTTCCTTCAGGTCAAAAGGTCCGTGAAAAGAAACTCGGAAATTAGACGTGACCTTAATATTCCTCTAATTGATGAACAGACCAGAAGGATCTGCAAGTTGGTCAAACGAAGAATACACTATAATATCCAATCTGGTACTAAAGGCCTTGATTGTATCTACAAGTCTATTAATATTAAGCAGCCAATTACTAGGCGCAGTGTCCCAGGTCCTTGGCTTGTTTATCAGAAGCTTTAGATTTTTCATTTGATATTTTTCCAAATTTTAATCGCTAACAACGTTTAAGTTAGGCTGGTAGCTGCCTTGTGTTATCATTAGTTCTTCTTTTCCGTTACATCGTCTTGAGGGTTTCAGCTCTGATTGTACACAGCTCGGGCTTCGCCCTCGCAGTATAATCAGATTGATTTCTTCCCTCCTATGTGTAATTACCACGCGAGCTCATCCGACTTAGGTACTCTACTGAAGAGTCATAAGGCGTTTTCGGCCTTGATGCTTTCGTTTATCTGGTAACAACAACAAAAAAGTTGCTCTTTTCCAGTCATCTGGGATTTTTGCATTGTTTATGCACACATTAAACACCACCTCCAAGTATCGTGCCACGGCACTACCTCCTAGTTTAAGTACTTCACTAACAATATTATCAGGACCCTTCGATATATTGTAACGTAGTTTTTGTATTACAGTAGATTTACAATTGCTGACTGGTTTATTTGGAGCCGACTGTGGTGACGTCTAGTAGCCAAGTTCTGAAATAGTAGTTGTTGACGGTGGCGTTTGGCAGCAAAAGTACGAACCACTTGAAAAATTCAAAGTATGAAGTTCTTACTTGAATTAAGAAACAGAAGAACACACTCTAATACAATCATTACAATTAACACGGGTTATCAGAGTGATTCTGCACACACACAAAGTACACGGGGCTACATAACCGCATTGTCGCAGCCCTGAACTGAGGAACCAACCAACCATCTCTATCAATACAAAAAATTCAGTTTGATTGCTGTAATGACTTCGCAGATTTGAGAACCGTCTAAATATTTCGGATGGTCGTCATGTTGGATTTTTATATATGTTGGTCCTCGAGTTATGTACTGTTACATGAAGATTATGGTGTAGGAGTAATATTAAAGCTTCAATCGCTTGATTAGGACACAAGAAATAAAATTGAGATTTTAAAATTTTGCACAGTTGCTATCTTGTGGTTATGAAAACAATTGAAATAAGTTAGATGCCAGTGGATAAAAAATTCTATACGCATTTTCCGTAGCAAGTTTTACTGCACTCGGATGGTGAAATCGCGAGAAAAGTCTATTAAAATGTTTCAACTTCGCTTGGCAACCATGTTTGTTTTGTACTTCACAGGTTTTTGAAAGATTATAGTTTTATGTTGGATTGGTGAGACGTAATACAATTTGAAGGGCACGAGTGGGGTTGGCTGAAATGGTACTATGACCTCACCGAGTTTCACTGAAATCGTATCACCAGTTTAGAAGTTATTAGGGGGAAACACACACACATACGCACACACACACACAAACGGACAAAAGGTGATCTCATAAGCCCATTTTTTCATCAATGAAAATCTCCCGTTGCGCCTAGCCAATAGTTGTACTTTTACATTTAGCATAGATTCTCTCGGTGGTGAAATTGACGTTGGATATCAAGATAATGATACCTTGCCGGCAAGATAAAAATATAGCAGATTTGATTACTTGCAAATATTAAGAGACCTGTTTAACTTATATATGCATGTTGGTTGGCTGACTCGCGGTTAATGTATGTCAGATATCCGAAGTGAAATGCCATGTCCTGTTGTTCGGATTCCACGTTAAAAGGAGGTCCCGTGGCTCATGATTGCATGATTAACGGTCACGTAAGACTAAAAGCTTACTTTGACTGGCGGTGCTGATAGAGCAATTATCACCACATGGCTTTCACAAAATGTTGGACGAGTGACGAGTGTAGATAGACCGAGCGAGTCTGCTGGCTCACCTTAGAAGAGTAACAATTGAGAAGCCTCCCGACTAGCAAGGCGATCGAGGGGGGAGAGAAAGAGGACGTAAGGGTCACAAACGTAGTGTACCCTTATATCTGGATGAACCACCAAAATCCTAGGCTGGAAATAATAATGGATTGTAGCATCTTGAAGTCCCGGCTGAAAACAGCATGACGCTACTTGGCGAAAACACTCAGAATAAGGAACAGGATTTTTTCAAAGCGGAATGTGCTATAGTAACTAACTACAGAACAGTAGGGTTCTCTATCTACTCAGGAACAATGATAATCTATGAAAATCTCGGGCGTAAGGATGCAGATTAGGCCCCTCGGGAACTTCCACCCTACAGCACATTCCTCTACCATTCAACTACAAAGATAATGCCAATTTCCTATAAAAAATCAGGGAGACGTAACAACGTGCCTGTCGTGTTTATTAGTAAACAATTACACGTTTCCTATCACTAGCATTGATTATATGCTGTAATAACTTTGAATAAACTCTAATGACCAAGTGTCATTGCTTCAAAAACATAAAATACATGTTCGTTTCCTTGAGAAACCATGACATATTATTTTAAACGCTTTAATAAGCTTAAATAAAATCTTGTGTTAAATAACAGCGAACAACTGCTGTACCCTAGGTAACGGGAGTTTTATAACAAGAAAAATGTTATAAGTTAGAATTTAAATATTCCCAAAAATTAAATGAAGTTACCCCTGACGTAGATCTCTGTCATTACAAATACTATAGCAATGGCAAACTACCTCACTCCTCTTCTTGCCTAGAACGCCTCAAAATAGTGCTGCCTTGGGTTTTTGTGGGTATCTACTCACATAACGTAACGGCGGTACTTTTTGAGGATCCAACCAGCCTTCGGGCTGACTACCTAACAGACAGATACCATTTATCTCCCGCCTCCTATCATTTAAATTCTTCTCTTGTAAGCGATAAAAATCTCTATACATATTTAAATTACATGTTAAAATAATTAATGCGCGTAGATGTAATTACGAACCTTTCTTAACATACTTGATATAATTTTATGTACAACACAAAATAGTGACGTCGTAGTTCAGCAACTACTTAATATAAAATAAAATATATACAACGCTTCAACTGCTCTCTCCTGACAATATAAAATAAAATTGTCTTCCTATCATTTTACTGCCTCTCATCGGACTTTAGAAAATACTTCTTCACACTACTATGTCTTGTTCGTGTTACTGTGACAATCTGGGATTCTATATTCCATACAATTAACTAGAGACATCGTTCAAAGACCTCCTACAACTTATCTGTTCTCATAATAAAAATACAAAACATCCACTGCGTTAAATAATTACCGTAAATAAAATATATGATTAAGAACCATTTAAATAGATCTCGGTTTACTCTCAGTTTCAAGAAAGGTCCGTTAAATCCTGTAATGGCTTTCAGATATAACTTCATCTAGGATCGGCTTTCCTGTGAATTTCAAGGAGTTTCAACTATATGAGACTATTGCAATAATTTCCAATACTAATAAACATCAATAATACTGCATCTTCATAAACATCCTATTTCAACTTCACATATGCGCAAGTCTGTCACTACAGACATTCCTTCAACTATTGACCAATGACTTCACAATTGCCCATTGTCTTACAATAAATACCACCAACTGCTACGGGAATAATAAATCTCACTCTCAGTGATGCTTCGCAGTTCCTTTCAAAAACATATACTTCTTAATTCACTTCTCATTAACAAATTCCTTTCATAGTTGCAACGACAATAATACAAATATTTTATAAAAATACTGGTTCTATCAATGAATTAATTTAACAGGTAATAAGATAAAATACTAGTCTTCAAATAACAATCTCATGTCTTTGCACACTGCACATTTCTATAAAAGCTTTCAATTAGCTACATTATTCCTTTAAATCTTTCTTCACATTCTTATTACTTCAAAATACGCTAAAATTCTTATTTGTTAACTTCACATTCTATTCCTTTACATATTCTTTCTTTAATGTATTTCTCGCAAATTTTAATACTTTATAATTGTTAGTGACCAAATATTTCTCACCAAATCTGTCTAATAATTCATCAGATCGTGACTTTGCGTAGAACCCAACATAAGATCTTTAAGGTTTGCGTTCATTAATAGCATAACATTCTTGGAATAAATTTCCGTCCTTATTATCGTTAACGAAAAACTATATCTTACAATTCAAAAATTAACAAAATGTGATCTGATCACATTTAAACTTTACCATAAATATATCCTGAACTAAACTGTAAAATCTCCCCATTCAAATTTCGAAAGTCGCAAAATTCAAAAAATACTAGTTTTCAAATAACAATCTTATTTCTTTGCATCCTGCACATTTCTATAAAAGCTTTCAATTTGCTACAATATTCCTTTAAATATTTCTTCACATTCTTATTACTTCAAAATACGCTAAAATTCTTATTTGTTAATTTCACATTCTATTCCTTTACATATTCTTTCTTTAATATATTTCTCACAAATTTTAATATTTTATAATTGTTAGTCACCAAATATTTCTCACTAAATCTGTCTAATAATTTATCAGGTCGTAACTTTGCGTAGATCTCAACATAAGATCTTTAAAAGCATATCTCTGTATAACATTCTTGGAATAAATTTCCGTCATTATTATTAACAATTCAAAATTTAACAAACTGTGATCTAAACACTTTTAAACTTTACCATTAATTTATCCTGAACTAAACTGTAAAATCGCCCCATTCAAATTTCGAAAGTCGCAAAATTCAAAAAATTCTAAAAAAATCTAAGAAAAATTCCAAATTCTCAAATTCGATTAAAAACGTGAATAAAAATCCGCATGATGTAGTTAAGAAAATATAACGTCGAAAATTACAATAATATCATTAATATGTAGAAAAATGGCATCAATAAATAGTTTTTCGGATATTCTTAAAAGGTCTAAAAAAATCTACAAAGTGGAGACCGCTATGAAGAAAATGAAAAATGAAAAGGCAATTGGACCAGATGATCTCCCATCGGAGGTGTGGAAGATGCATGGATAACAAGCAGCTCAGTTTCTAGCAGATCTCTTCAACAAGATCATCAATGAAAACAGCTTGCCACGGTGGGTGAGTGGTTATAGTGTTGGACTACCAACCCCAAGATTGCAGGTTCGCTCCTGGCCATAGTAAGTGATTTTTTGAAGGCGACAAAAATCACGACACTCATGTCATACGTTGTTGGCATGTTAAAGAACCCATTTGAATTCAGTAGGCCGTGTTCAATGGCAAAATTAATCTCGGGATTTTCCGCCAACACAAAGTTCCTCCATTCTCTACTTGAAAGCGCTGTAGTGTCAAAGAGTTTAGATATCTAACCTCCTTGACTTTCATAGCGTTCAAAGGAACGACGAAATTCGACATGCAAGCTACCCTCTGGCTGTCAATTAACGAAGCTTGCACCAGGCACCCGAGGCCATACGATATTATATATATATATTATATCTACAAAGTGGGATATATCGTTGGTCCGAAGACTACCTTGTGTTGCGTTAAAGATGACTAGAAGTGGGCTTCCTTTCCTGTCATTTAGCAACGGATTGTTTCCAAGCGCAAGACTGCATGATGTAGTTTGGTCTGCTCCGGTCTCGTACAGAAGTTCCCATGCGGTCAGGTCCAGGATTCGAACTCCATCATCATCGTGTAGCCGTTCCTTCCACTAGTGACTCTTCTTGTATGAGATGGGATAGCCTTTTCTCTCTTGAATGGCGACGGGACCTCCCTGGCCGCCCTCGTACTGGAAATTCTTCTATCTTCTTACGCCAAAGATCTGATATATCTTGTCATCTTAGTTGTTGAAATGACTTGTAGATGTAGAATTTCTACGTGGGAGAGATGAGATGTTAATCTCTCCCGCGAGATTGATGTTATGTCATTTCGAATATTCTTGCTGCCATCATAGTTCTCTTCCCATAACTTTTTAGTTGACCATCATAACTGCTGTAAATTTGTTAATAAATTCCTCCCTCAACTTCATGAATTTCGACATAGTTCATACTGTAGATTGGTTCTATTAACTTTATAATTCGTTGAATGTCGACTTCATATATCTTCTTGCACAAACTAAGTGCCTTCGATGGTGAATTTCTATTTGCTTTGTTTAATTGTCGAGTAGCTTGTTGAGACGTCCTTCTCCGTTGAAACCGCAAATAACAAGTGCCCAGAGTCTTCTTTCATTTCCCCCTCATCAAATTCCCAAACCCGCGTCCTTTTCAGACCAAGGATCTGATTGGTCGCTGATAGTTGTTGATCATAATAATCCTTAATTAAATAAATAATTAATCGCATGTTTAATAAATAATTCTTATTTATTATTTGATATCTTCTATGATATTATGTATTAAAATCATTAGCAAAGCTCATTACATTTCTCGGTCTCGTTTAAGTAAGGCCGGTTCTCATTGCCTGGTTGTCGCGTGCCGTAATCTCGTCTAACCCGTCCACTCTCCAGACACACTTCGTCGCGCGAGCAAGTGTTGGCTCCCTTCGGGAACACTCGATTATCCTCGTGCACTCTCGTTCGGTCATTGTTACAACCACGCAGTTTGACTTCAAGTTCCCGCACGTGGCTGCTAACCTTCTCATTGGCCTGCTGTATTAACTCGGTTAACTGTGCGATGTACAAAACTGGTTTTGTGTCAACTTGCAGCATAGCAATATTTTAACATGGACAGTTTAGAAATGTTTTGAAGAAATGAATAATTTCCTAGCCCATATCCATATAAGAGCACAGAAGGAAGCATAAATCTTTAAAGCACACACATTTCTTTTCGTGAGACAGAGTCCTAATAATGTAGATGTGTGTATGTTGCCATCTCTAGAGGACGAGTCGAACTTCCAAGCGTCTCACGTTGACCGATAGAGATGAGAGAGTTCAGCCAAGTGCCGCGTGAGGGTACAGTAAGGAGAAGCTTGATGATTTAGTTGAAAGAAGGGTAATGAATCCCGTTCACTAAAACACACTAAACACAGGCATGAGCATAAGCACAAGAAGGGAGCGAATACACACAGAAATCTATTTGGTGGTTTTCACGGAATAAAAAGATAAGAGAGAGCGAAAAACTAGAAAACCCAATATGGGTACAAACTACGTAAAGTGTATATTCGAGGAATATACCAACATTGATTGTCAGATGAAGCGCTAAAGGATGTTGGTGCCTCCAGGTACTTAGGAAGCAACATGGACCAAGCTAAAGAGATACATAAAAGTTAGGTTAACATATGGTAACATCACATAGCCTATAGATGAACCTAGTGGAAGGTCATTTTGAGGCCGAGGTCTGGAGTGTGGTGCTATAAGTATGTTAAACTTGGTAAATTCCTTCTGCAGGAAAGGGAAAATATGGGCATTTGAATGCGGTGCTATTGGAGAATGTTGGAGATTGGGTGGCTAGATAGAGTAAGAAATTATTCTTGTGAGTGTTAATGAAACGAAGAGATTGGTAGGGCTCGTATTTAGGCACTAGGAATAGCAAGTTTTCAGTAGTAATGCAAGCAAGAGTAAAGGACATGAACTATAGGCGTAAAGCAAGGTTAGAATATGATAGATATATTGCTTCGGTTGTAGGGTTTAGTGACAATGTAAAGACGAATTATTTACCCTAACAATGGGAGAAATGTAGTGCAGCATTAAAACTCAAACATCGACAACAAAAACAAACACAACGACAACAGTAAAGTATTCTTTTCACCCAGCATTTTACCCGCTTTGCGAGAGTTCAGCTCAAGTATGAGCAGGAAGAGATGCTATTACATAAATATGCACATCGGTGATCCACAGGCGAAGGTCAGCAGATATGCGAAGGGTGCAAACTTAAACACCTTGTCCTTTATTGCATGCGGCATGCAGGAATCTAACGCCTATGGATCGGAAGAATGTGGTGGCTAAGAAACAATCCCAACACACTCAGGCTCACAGAGCTATCATGACTCCTGAATTTCCAACAAGACACACTATATTCTCTGCCAAATATGAATACAATTGCAAAACATTCAGACTGTATGAAGAGCATATAATTGAGCAATGAAAACGAAATCAGATCCCGATAATTCTTAAAGACTTACGTCCCGATAGCGATCTGAATGAAAGTTGTCCCAATAATAATTTCACTACTTTGATCTCCATACCTTGACTATTATTTTACTTCCTATTATAATATACCATACTTCAAACTGCTAGTACTGACTATTTCAGGCTGATATGTCCTGATACGTTGAATCCGGCTGCAATGAAGATATATGATGATGGGAATAGTGGAAGACGATATACTAACACTTCCTCTACAGAAAAATGTTGTATAAAGCAACATTTGAAAAAATATTCATGTAGCATATGTGAAGCTAAATTTACTCGGAGAGGAACTTTGAATACACACACACTAATCCATAGAGGCGAGAAGCCGCATTCATGTAGCGTATGCGAAGTCAAATTTACTTGTAGAGGTGATTTGAAAAAACACATGCTTATCCATAACGGGGTGAAGCCATATTTATGTAACGTATGCGAAGCGAAATTTACTCAGAGAGGAAGTTTGAATACACACATGGTAATTCATAGCGGCAGAAAGCCATATTCATGCGCCGTATGCGAAGCCAATTTCAAACAGAAAGGACATTTGAAACAACATATGGTAATTCATAGTGGAGAGACGCTGTATTCCAGTACCGTGTGCGACGCCTACTTTACAAAGAGAGGAAGTTTGACTCAACATATGTTTATGCATAGTGGTGGGAAGCCGTATTCTTGTAACTTATGCAAAGCTGAATTTAACCGGAAAGGGTATTTGATTAAACACATGCTTATCCATAGCGGTGAGAAGCCGCATTCATGTAGTGTATGCGAAGCCAAATTTAGTAACAAAGTATATTTGAAAACCCACGTGCTAATACATAGTGGTAGAAAGCCATATTCATGTACCGTGTGCGAAGTCAAATTCAGGCAGAAAGCACATTTGAATCGGCATATGGTTATTCATAGTGGAATTAAACCGTATTCCTGTGCTGTGTGCAAAGCCAAATTTAACCACAAAGGAAATTTGAAGTCACACTTCCTTATGCATACTGGAGAGACACCATATTCCTGTAACCTTTGCGATGCCAAATTTACCCTAGAACGACATTTGAAGAAACACTTGTTAAGCCACAGCCACGAGATGCTTGACTAAAGTACCAATTGCGAAGAAGTTGCTCTAAAAACAAGATTTATGAACAAACATCCAAAACATTAAAGGACGAAAAAAAAATCTCATGTAGCTAATGCAAAGTGACCCCAGTCATAGATGACATTTGAAGACACATTTTCCAATAATAGGCATATTCATGTAGCAGAAGATATCTGAAGCAACACATATTTACTCATGAGGTTTCCTACTTACTTACCAAATTCCTCTGTACATTAGCCGTTGTCAGAAACATTTCCCCTTACCACCTCTTCATTTGTTACTCTATCTACTCAACTGATATTCATCATTCTCCATAACACCACACGTCTGGGGCATCTTTCTCTTATTTTCTGCTGCGGCGAAAGTCCAAGTTTCAATTCGTTAGAGTGCCACTACCCAGATAATTCAAATCTAAAGCATGAGCGATCACGTTGATGCTGATGCTTCCCTTAATATCTGCTTCTGTTTTCTTCGTTATATGGAAGATAACATTCTCCATAAAATCAGGGAGTACTTGTCTCAAAAATCCTACATCCAACGAAATGATTTGGGCCCAACTTCAGTAGCTCATTCAGTATATCATCTATTCCGTATTAAATCCCTTTTCGTATCATCAACTTCATCATCTTCTTCCAGAACATGATTCTCAATCTCTTTACCTCTATACCAATGCTCTATGCAAGCTATCCGTCACATAATCTATTATTCTCTATGCTGTTTTCCATCAGATTGTGAGTCTTTGGAAAAGTTGTAGATACTGCGGGCGGAAAAGTATGCACATTTTATTATTAATATTATTATTATTATTGTGCTTCAAGTGTAATACCACACGCTAAATAAAATAAGTCCTAAATACATTAGTACTTGCTCCTTCTCAGCCTTAGTGCAACTTTACCGTTGAGTTCATGCTCGCGAATATAGTGGAAATCATTAGCAGCAGTGTTATTTCAATGACCTCAAATGTATTGCATGATTAAAACGATCACAGATCCGAATATCATCACCTCACGTTTGGACTGGAAGTGTCTACAAATAGATTCTAAACGTGCCAGCGATACACCATGTCTCCCAGTAGCTCTGGTGGCTAAATCAAGCATTGCTGAAATAACGTCAGGAAAGCTGTTAGGTAGCATGTTCGAACCCCGAGCTAGTAGACATATTTTGCTGAATGTCGTTTATAGTTGATTTAGTTTGTGTGCATATCTACCTGTTCCAACGAGTGATTTTTTATTTGGTCCTAAAAAGGACCTTTTTTATCTGATGGTACGTAGCCAGTTTGCACGACGACAAAACGATCTGTAGAACGAATGCAAGGTACTCTGTATATTCAGGGTGGCAAGTGATTGAAATGTTAACCACCTCGGTTTAAAGGAAAACTGAGAATCACTCAGGCCGCCACACGTGTCAAGCCTAAGCCCTCTGTAACACCGGGTTGTAAACCATTCCTCATACTTATGCTGTGTAATGACAAAGCCCCTGTAACCCCGAGATAGACACAGCCTGTATTCTTACGTTTTACAAATCTAAAATAGTATTAATTGATCCAATTATGAGAGATACCATAGGGTAGAGTTTATTAGACTGGTAACATAACTTTTGTCACTAAATATACGCTGAGAGAAACTGACGTTAGTAGAAAAGAAGCTAACAACTGAATGAGCCAGCTGAATTAATTTTTAGGTTGGATTATTTTCTTACAAACAAAATGAAGTGTGTTAATATGCTTGTGAAATTGATTTTCAAATCTTTATCATCTACTCGAGACCAACTTAAATCATCCTGGAATTCGTTTTCCGTGGCATCTGTCTTCTACTCCAGATAATATGCCGCGAGAATATCACACGATTCGTAATTATCATTACTCCATGACAAAATGTTGTTTCCGGTACCCATGATGCTCAGGTGAATAGCGCATGCGATCGAGCTGGCGGTGGCAGCACATTTGAATGCCATCACAACACGAGAAAAGAACATATGCCTGTCGACTAAGGAAAGGATTCGAACCCATTAGAACGTTTTAAATTAAAAGAAGTCAAGTGTCCAGCGCAAAATGTTGTCACTTTCTATCTTTGCGTAGTGTGTAAGCATCCGTGGCTGAAATGGTAACGCGTTGGACTGCGGATGGAAAGACTTGGGGTTCGAGACCTGTTAGGGGGAGAGGTTTATAATTTGTTTTCGATTCGTGTTTTCGTCTGTGTCGACCGCTTTACCAATGTCTCACGACAGAAATGATACAAGATGTCACAGTGACCGTAATTATTGAAGATGGGGCACTAGTAATATAGCGAGTAGATGCATTTCCCGGTTGGATTCCATGAACGTTACGTAGTGTTCGAACCTGGTATTACAAGAAACATCTTAATATGATTTTCTCAAATAGAGATCTCTTCTTTCTGTTGGAATATACTAACAAGATAATACCAAGGGAATTTCTCTGGAACACGTATACTGGCAATCAGAATCTCCTTCGATATGTTGTTGATTTTGTTTCATTTGAGGGGCTAGAACATCGCGGTCATTTAGCCCCGTGTACTTGGATCTGGTAGTGTAGAAGTTCTCTGATAATCTGTATTATAGCGGTGTCTGTATTAATGTGTCTATTAGCAATTCCGAATGCGAAGTGGGGCTTTGCTCTTTTCAGAGACTCCCTTCAGTGTACCGTAAATATAGTGTATGGCACTGATAAATAAATATCAAATGAAATGAATTAAGGTGAATGGGAAAGAGGCAAGTTAGAAACCATCCCGGCATTAGCCTGGTGTAGATGTGGGAAACCACAGAAAACCACTTCCAGGCTGACCAAGGTTGGAATCGAACCCTCCTCTGCTCAGTTTTGGCCTACGAGGCTTAGAGTACCCCGTTCCGCCCTTCAGAGCAGCAAGAAATTTCTTGTCAGAGCCGGGAATCGAACCCGGACTTCTGGAGCGATTTGTTATGTTAATATTCATTTCAGATTTTTTATCTTTCTGCCATTACAGGTCACGTGGCATAACCTGGTGAATCGATCGTATTCTCATTATAAATCTGCAAAATTCAACGTAATCTTCACAGGAATACATCGTAAGTTATTAAATGTGGCAATGTGACTTAGTAGGTGTGGCTCAATATTACATTCCCACTAAAATAGAGCACGGGCTTTCGTTCAAAAAGTGTGTCTACGACTGGATTCGAAGTATCATTCTACCCGTTCTCACCCACCGAGTGCACCAGGAACTTAAACCAATTCGGCCACAACTGCAACGTGGAAACCACGCGCTGCACGTGCACTAGTTACAGTGGCCATCCCACCTCAAACGTTATTATCCATGTCGAAGTCTTCATTCATGGTGTATGATGTTGATTTAACTTTCTACCATTAAAGATCACGGAGCATAACTATTAATTCGAAGATATTCCTTGTATGTGTTTTCTTTCAAGGAGCAATAAATCTTATGTTAGTAGACTGGACTTACGTATGTGGTGCGGAAATCACCATGGTCGTTTTTTTTTTTTTTGCTAGATGTATGGCTCAATTGCATTGCTGTCACACTGGCAGACCGCAGAGCAATGTCGACCATCGGGAGAAATGTAATGTTAGTTGGGTTTCATATAACTAAATTAATAATAATAATGTTATTGGTTTTACGTCCCTTTTAACTACACTGGCTTTTAGAGACGCCATAAAACTAAATAATAAGGGGCTTGTGAACCCCTCTGCATTCAATTTATATCTATTTTATATCGGCGGGATTTTCTTTTCCGTGTGGAACTCTCTTATAAACCAGGTTTTTTTGTGACCCTCTCGGCTCGCGACTTCATTTCTGTCGTTTCGAATGTTAGCCGTGTTTATACAATTCATTAGAACCCTGTAATATTTATCTGCCTCTCATTTAAAATATTGTTTTCTACGTCCTTCATGTTGAATAGGTTGCCTAAATGCGGTATAGCTGGTAGCCAATTTTCACTTTAGATTATTATTATTATTAGCGTATGGTACAACACAAAATATGGTACAAACAACATAAACAATATACTTTTTGTGCCCGATAATCTGGCTTTGGATTGGGTGGCCCGACACACACGTCAACCCTCACCCAGAAATCGGTACAACTCGAAAAGAAAAAAAATCTTGAATGTCCGAATCAATTTTGGCCTTAAAAAAACTATGTCGGGAACGAGATTCAAGCAATCCCGGGGTCTTTATAATGATGGGTACAACTGGGGTAAAATCTCAAACTTGATCCGGTGGACACACAAGTATGACAACGAACAAGAATGACAAAAAACTCCGCTGTTAAAATAAAACTCATCCACCATTTATTACAGAACCGCACCACTAAATACATAAAATCAAACACAGAAGCCTACCTTCGCTCGGAGACTTCTCAAAATTACTCTTGATGTGCAAATAAATAAATGACGCAGAAGCAAAATTCGAATTAATGAGGACAAAAATCTCCGGGCGTCCTAATCTTTGGATACAAAATAACTTACGGAGATCAGAGCTATATCACCCTAGTATTACAACCATTACTTCAAAATGCTATGTCACCTCTCCGTTGAATGAGCAGGTGCATAAATCTGAGAAAATATTTAAAAAAAAATTGTTGCCTCATTCGATCTCCTTCTAACTAAATGTAATCTCCAAAATAGAAAAAAAAATATTTTTATATATGGATGTCACTGGCGTTAAAGAATTTATTTTCAGACCTTTTATTCATGGATTAAATACATTCATTATTATTTTCACAGGTTTTCGTTCAGCTGTGCCTCACTCAGAAAAATGACTGGTTGTAGGCTTTTACATTTATTACTTTACATTGTAACATCTTTATGATTCCAGATATTTATTTATTTGTTAATCACTGCATGCTCTTCACATATTTATAAATACACCATAAACATTTAAGTAGATGGCCTCTGCCTATATGTATTATTTTCAACTGACAATTGCCTCAAAATTTCATATACTTGAACCTCTCACGTAACATTAATTATAATCATTTATTTTATTCACCTCGCTATAGCGAGAACCTTTAGTTTCATCATAACTTCGTATTAGGCAACCCTGCTATTTTATCAATGCAGTTTCATTATTTACACAAACTTGTATTAGTTACCTACCAAACGCATCTCCTCATGTTAGCATGTAAAGGGAAACCACAGTGACGTGTGAGTGTTTAGTATAAATATCATGATGTGCGCACAAAAAGTGGCCCCTTAAGTGTAAATTAATCCCCTGTAATTTAAGCCTGTTTAAACCATAAATTGCCATCCAGGTTGCACCAATTCAAAGAACACAGCGGCGTAACACGCTGAAAGAACCCTGTACTCAGATTATATTTTAAAGCATCCATATATTTTAATTTAAACCCTAAATATGACTGCATTAATCTCTCAAAAGAAAACTTAAAATTTACTATCCTAATAATCTTGTCATGATATCGCATTTTATCTTTTTGATTAACTTCTATTTCGATTTAAGCCCATCTGTCCAAATCTTAGTAACCACTACCCATTAACCACTACTTAAGAATTAACATGGTTTTCATTACCTTTCGACCACCTCAGTCTTGGTTCCGCTGACACGTTCCCTGTGGGTTTGGGTCCACGTTCTTCCCATTGAACATCCTCCCCTCTCGTCCTGGATCCAGCTCGCGACCCTCGGGGTGTCCATGGTCCTGGCTCGCCTTCGTTTCCACGTCATCGTAACAGCTTCCACATTTCTAGACTTAGCTGGTCATCTCTTCGCTCGTTAAGTTCTTGACACAAAACTCGCACTGGTCTGTAGTAATAATAATAATAATATCGTATGGCCTCGGGTGCCTGGTGCAAGCTTTGTTAATTGACACCCAGAGGGTAGCTTGCATGTCGAATTTCGTCGTTCCTTTGAACGCTATGAAAGTCAAGGAGGTTAGATATCTAAACTCCTTGACACTACAGCGCTTTCAAGTAGAGAATGGAGGAACTTTGTGATGGCGGAAAATCCCGAGATTAATTTTGCCATTGAACACGGCCTACTGAATTCAAATGGGTTCTTTAACATGCCAACAACGTATGACATGAGTGTCGTGATTTTTGTCGCCTTCAAAAATCACTTACCATGGCCAGGGGCGAACCTGCAATCTTGGGGTTGGTAGTCCGACACTATAACCACTCACCCACCGTGGCAAGCTACTGGTCTGTAGTGATAGCCTTTATGTCCGTCCAATACATCGCTGTAATCTTCATGTCGAATATGCCAAGTAATATCAACTTATGGCCGTGATAATAACTCTATAACGGCACAGGTTATATCGTACGCATCTACACCAGCCTGCACTCATAAGAGATTACGTCCGTCCTTGGCCTTGAATGTCGCTCTATATTTGGACTACACTCAGTTTATCTCTCATAGTTCACTGACCCTGGATACTCATTTGTCTGCTCGTCAAACAAAAGCACATCGCTTCGTTCATATGTTCTGGGCGTCAATTATATCGCGCACGGCCCATACAGTCCCGTACCTAGTAAAAGCTTGAGACACCACGTGTGTCTGCTCGCACTTCGTCGTACAAATGACTAGTGTCCCACAACATAATGCATTATGATCTGCGTTGTAATATCACCTCGCCACATTCGGCTTTAGTATTCGTTAATACAGAGCTGTCCACGCAAGAAATAATACTGAGCCTTTCAGCTATGTCCTAAAAACTGTCGGAATACCGCACTGGTTCCAAGTGGCCACGGTACGTCTGCTACTACACACTTGTTTGGAACTTCAGCGTGCGGCGACACGAAAATAAAGATGAACTTCGGCGTACTGCGACACAAAAGAAAGTGAACTTGGTTGTACGGTGATAGGAAAGAAAGTGACCAGCTTCTCCGACGTGACCTTCCCACCTTGACTTTTCCTGAAGCTCATCAGCGCCCTCTACGCTTCTGGAACCTTCGCCTAGTCATGCTGTCGACTATGTCCATGACGTAAAAACATCAACCTCAGGTTACTTCCGGTTGCTTTCATTCCTCCTGCTATGCGACGTTGCCAGAGCTCTCAAAACCATGCGATATCGGTCAAAAATCCCCCTCAACCAGGAGTAATAATAAGCGTGAAACAGCTCGATTATTATTATTCTGTTGGGTCAACAATCCACTTCTTCAATAAGTTCTCCATATCGCATGCTTACTGTCTCGTGTGGTACCTTTTAAGGCTAGTTGCATTGAATTTGCCTTTAACTCTCTCAGTTGTACTTCATCTGTGGCATCTTCTTCCTGAAACGGTAGCTCCATCCATTCTTCACTCATTCTACTTTCTTCTTCGTCTTGGTCTTCATATCTCCTATCATCAATAGTGCTGTGAATGGCTTGAATTTGGACTGTCATGACATCTGGGCGTAAATCATTATTAATGGACAAATAATCATTATTACTGCCTGTGAGTCCCTGTCCAAACTCGGCATTTCCTTCCTGTCAGCTTCTCTTTCCTGATTTGACACCACTGGCGCCTGGTTTCGATTCCTCATGCTGTTTTGCCTGAGATTCTTCTTCTTGTTCCTTTTCCCTCAATTGTTCAATGTATCTCTGGCTTTCTTGGTGACGATCTTCTAATGATGGTCTATAATTTTGCCATTCTTGATTCCCATATCTTGGATAGTTATTGTATGGTCTCCGATCACGTGACCACGATTCTCTCCCTCTATATCCTGACCTTTCGTAGTCCCTCTGATTAAATCGTCCACTTCTATCCTGATAATATGGCCTCCGGTCATATGGCTTTCCTTGATTCCTGTATCTGTTTAAGCCATTTCCTTCATCCCTTCCATCTCTATCGTTCCTTCCATAACTTCGCTGCGGTTCCGTCTGCGCCATGCGATCCATTACCACCATATTTGCCTCTCTCTGTTCTGTCCTTGGACTACGAGGTTCTGTCATCTTGCTCGTGTGGTCTAGTTTCCTCAAAATCTCGTCACACACCTCGAGTCTATTTGCACCCGATGCAATTAATACACGCTGGACTTCTACCGGATATTGCTGTATTATGGCATGCACCAAATCCTGCTCCTCCAACGGTGGATCCAAAAATTGTAGCCTGGCTACCTGATTCGTGAAATACCCGGCGTATTGTGTTGGCCTGGTAGTCGCGTATTTCTTTGAGTATAATTCAGCCCTTATACTTTGTTGATCTTCTGAGGACCAAAATCTCTTCAGGAAAGCGTTCGCATAGTCATCGTACCCTCTAAACTGATTCCTAAAAGCTCGCATCCAGTTTAGCGGTTGACCTTCAAGAGCTCTTTCTATTACCCTCATTTCTCTCTCTTTAGGAACCCTATGTTCATCCATGTATTCCTTCAGGTCCCGCAGGAATTCTATGGGTGTAATGCCAGTCAAATTTGAAAAAAAAATTGGGCGGTCCTCCTGATTCCTAATTATGGTAATCGGTTGAGTTGAGCTGTAACTGAATGGTGTGAATGTTGTTCCTGTCGGACTTGGTTCCTTGTTTTCATCTATTGATCTTGCTTCTACCGTCTTTCGTTCTAATTCAACAATTCTCTTTAACTGTTCTCCGTGAGTAATACTCATTTTATCTTGTACTGTCGAAACCGCTGTAGCAATCTGTGTTTTAATTTCGTCGTTTAACTCTAATTTCATTTCCCCCATCTGACTCCTAAGACTTTCCATCTTGCATTCCTGCTCTATGGTGAATTCAGACATTTTATCGGTCATGCTCCTGGTATCTTTCGCTAATTTCTGTTGTTATGCTTTCGCCTCTTCCTTCACACTAAGACCTCTGCGTTGATTGCTTTATCCCTTTCTTCCATCTTGGCGGTCAATGCCACTACGCTTCGATCCATTTTCTCTTGAACGGTTTTCTCCAATGATTTCAACTGTGTCCCCATATTACTTTCAATTTCAACATTATCCCTCTTAATTTGTTCCTTTAAATCCGTCATTTCGGCTTGAGCCTTCTCCATGTACTGTTTCATATCGAATTGGTGCTCCTTAAATAATTCCAATCCTCCTTGCAAGTCCCCTGACTGAATTCCAAGATTTTTTTCAAAACCTTCGAATTTAGTACCTAAATACTTGAATTTGGTGTCGAAACCTTAAAAATTGAGTGTCTAAACCTTTAAATTTAGTGTCTAACCCTTCAAATTTAGTGTCTAAATCTTTCAATTTTGTGTTGAAACCTTTAAATTGAGTGTCTAGACCTTCAAATTTAGTATTTATTCCTTCCTGCATCTTAATCAACTGTCTATCCAACCCATCTAGATTAGTGTCCATACCACCTTCATAGACTTTCCCTTGAGTCTTCAAACCTTCCTCCATATTCTTTTGACTTTTAGCTAACTCCTTTAGCTTCTCTCCTAGCTGTCCGATCAATCCCTTAATTTCATCAAATTCTCCCATATTTCACAACAAATAAACATGGAAGCTGTTACAACTAGTGACTAACTTAGACTACTGTCGGGGAAATAAGTATAGATACTCGAGTTTAGAGGTCAATAAAACCTTTACCCTTAGTCTTACATAAGAACAACCTACACCAAAATTTTCCTTGTTTTATTTGTCGTTTAACGATATAGAGTAAATATTTGCATTGTATCTCGTTAAAATTTTATAGCAGTTTGAACAAAAAAAGTACCGGTTTTTCTTACCAAGTTCACGGAGCGCTCATTTAGAAGGATCATTACGTTAAAAGCATTGATCGGATTGTAACGAAACTCTAATTCGTCTTAAAGGAACTTATTGTTAACGCGTATATAAAGTTTTAATCTCTTCCGACGTTTCTTCAAGTAGTTGTGAATTTTGTAAAACAACTTTTTCTCGGGCCTGGGTGGTCATAGCAGTATGAAATATGGCTTGTTATGAGGCTCATAGCAATGCAAGGCTTAAGGTAAAACTACATTTTATCTACTTTTGATAATTGCTTTTATATCGATTGATGTTTAATCAGGTGGTTATGTGAGAAGAATGTATCGTAGCAAGCGACGGGAACAATGCGCTCGGTCGAGGAAACTCATGCGACGTTGCCCTGTGAAACATAATACGCGCGCGTTCCAAGCCGTAAGGTCTGTGAATTTCTGTTGTTGTTGTTTTGTAATTTGTGTTAGGCCAGTATCACACTACCAAAGGAATGTGTCAAATAAATTTTATCAAATATTTTATAAAACTGAACTTTTATAAAAGTTATACAAAGAAATCATCACACCATTACACTACATCAAATATTTTATCATAGTTCAGCAAAATGGATGAAGGACAGTTCCGTGTTCACTTAACTACAGTATATTATGGTAGTTGAAATTCTGTGGTGGCAATACCGGTATATAAAAGAAACGGAAAGATAAAGTGAATGTCTCTGGGTTAAACCATGGGTCGCTCACGTGACAAGGAAGATATTATTTTATACGAGTAAAATCTTGGTGAAGGAGCTGCAGTACGAGGACTTGAAAAATGACATTAATTAAAATAAATTAAAAACCATACGTGAAATCGACGAATTATAATACAAATATTATAATATATATTAGCCTCCGTGGTGTAGTGGTCAGCGTGCTTAGCTGCAACCCCGGAGGTCCGTGGTTCGATTCCCGGCTCTGCCACGAAATTTGAAAAGTGGTATGAGGATTGGAACGGGGTCTACTCAGCCTCGGGTGCTCCAAATGAGTAGAGGGGGGGGGGGGGTTCGATTCCCACCTCAGCCATCCATGAAGTGGTTTTCGTGGTTTCCCACTTCGTCTCCAGGCAAATGCCGGGATGATACCTAACGTAAGGCCACGGCGCCTCATTCCCTCTTCCTTGCCTATCCCTCCCAATCTTCCCATCCCTCATAAGGTCCCTGTTCGCTTTGCAGGTGGGGCCGCCTGGGAGAGGTGCTGGTCACACACCCCAGTTGTATCCCCGATCCCGAAGTTTCAAAATGGAGGCGGTAAATGTGGGATCCATCGCTGAGTCCGAGGGAATAGCCAACCCTGGAGGGTAATACGATAATGAAAAAAAAAATGCACTATCATTCACGTCTATTTAACTTAACTATTTAATTCTTCTTTATATCCTGAAATATGCGTCCCTTATGTACAGCGCTAATATCCTCTGCTAATTTTACCTACAAGTTAGTGAAACGGGTCTTACTTCATTTCCGCAAGAAGTTAAACATTTCCCAACACCTTTTTTAATGAGGGCTTTGGACCTCCATTGGCATGTTTAAAAATTGTGTGTCAGCTGAAAAGCTATTATTATAAGATTAATTGTTTGAAGTAATTTACACTTTGAGATTATAAGATTATAAAACTGCTCCCTTATTAACCGTCTGAAAAATCACAGCCCGATGAATCAGATGAACTGTCATTTAACTTTATAACAAGTGACTCAACAACGGGGACGTCGCCAATCCTTTTCCCAGTAATGTTTCTCTATTTTTTTTTTTTTGGTGTGTTCGATGCAGTTTTTCCATAGCTCCGGTGATGCAGACCTCAAGGCTTCTTTACAGAGATCTCGCATCACCTCCATTGATCTTCCTCTCTCCGCCTGGTTACTCATATTCACTTTAGCTATTTTATTTTTAACGTAGGACCAAACCAGCTCTATAGGGTTGAGCTCACAATGAGCAACTGGCAACCAGACGAGGTCGACGTCAGGACGAACATTCTTGATTATCTGTTCCAGCATCTTTTTAGGTGCCCTGAAGTGAGGTTTGGCGTGAACAATTAGCTCTGCTTTCGTCATACTTTCATACTTTTGGATTCTGGGAGGAAAAGGAATATCTTTCATTGCAGCGGCACATCTTTCACCGTGGCTATCGACCTTCCAATACACTTGGATACTTTTTGCTAAACCCTTTTATCATTATTACTTTCTCTCTCGCATCTAAAAAAACATATTGCACTTATAATCATGGCAAATTCTCCCTCCGTTAACTGCAGATTAGCTGGCATCTTGATCGATGTGCAAACAGTAGATAAATACAGACAGTGATAGTTGCTGATTGTTGCTAATGACTCACGAAGAACAAAGGTCAGAGTTTGGTGTGCGTAGGAACGAGCGCGCAGCGAGTTCGAAATACGGTAGTCAACTGGCAACATTGCCAGGCTGCTAAGGTACTATCGCCGCCCTCAATGGTCCGATTAAATATCAATCCATATAAAATCGATAATCACAAGTAGATAAAATGTAGTTTTACGTTAAGCCTTGCATTGCTACGAGCCTCATAACAAACCATAATTCATACTGCTATGACCACCCAGCCCGAGAAAAAGTTGTTTTACAAAATTCACAACAACTATTTTAAGAAACTTCAGATCACATTAAAACTTCATATACGCGTTAACAATAAGTTCCTTTAAAAAGTATTAAAGTTTCGTTACGATCAGATCAATACTTTTAACGTAATGATCTTTCTAAGTGAGCGCTCCGTAAACTTGGTAAGAAAAACCAGTACTTTTTTATTCAATCTGCTATAAAATTTTAACGAGATACAATGCAAATATTTACTCTATATCGTTAAACGACAAATAAAACAAGGAACATTTTGGTGTATGTTGTTCTTATGTAAGGCTAAGGGTAAAGGTTTTATTGACCTCTAAACTCGAGTATCTATACTTATTTCCCCGACAGTAAGGACTAGTGGTTACTTCAATTTGGCAGTGGAATCGAAATCTAATATCATGTGGAAATAATAAATGTGGATGGTATCGCTTAAACACAGCGATCTAACGTTACTGAATCGCTTCGTTCTATGTCATTCAAACACACACAAAAATCCTACAAAGTGAACTTTAACAGACTGACAGACATATCGCACAATAAAATGGGGTACCAGCACTCAATTGGTTTTCTCTCCATTCCATTTGTGCCACATGGCCGTTCACCATCTTGTCACTCTCCTCTGGTGTCCCAATTTTTTCGAGTTCAAAATGTCGGCTATACCACTGCGTGGTACGATATTCCCAGTTCGAGGCCATTACACGGTGGGCGCCATCTTGTTGCGCCCGATAATCTGGCTTTGGATTGGGTGGCCCGACACACACGTCAACCCTCACCCAGAAATCGGTACAACTCGAAAAGAAAAAAAAATCTTGAATGTCCGAAACAATTTTGGCCTTAAAAAAACTATGTCGGGAACGAGATTCAAGCAATCCCGGTGTCTTTATAATGATGGGTACAACTGGGGTAAAATCTCAAAATTGATCCGGTGGACACACAAGTATGACAACGAACAAGAATGACAAAAAACTCCGCTGTTAAAATAAAACTCATCCACCATTTATTACAGAACCA
The DNA here is from genome assembly GCA_946902985.2 of Meconema thalassinum. Lineage (NCBI taxonomy): Eukaryota > Metazoa > Arthropoda > Insecta > Orthoptera > Tettigoniidae > Meconema > Meconema thalassinum. Next base: position 34,291,637 of record OX336398.1, on the reverse strand, counting down.
CACCACTAAATACATAAAATCAAACACAGAAGCCTACCTTCGCTCGGAGATTTCTCAAAATTACTCTTGATGTGCAAATAAATAAATGACGCAGAAGCAAAATTCAAATTAATGAGGACAAAAATCTCCGGGCGTCCTAATCTTTGGATACAAAATAACTTACGGAGATCAGAGCTATATCACCCTAGTATTACAACCATTACTTCAAAATGCTATGTCACCTCTCCGTTGAATAGTCCATAAATGAGCAGGTGCATAAATCTGAGAAAATATTCACAAAAAAAATTGTTGCCTCATTCGATCTCCTTCTAACTAAATGTAATCTCCAAAATAGAAAAAAAAATATATGGATGTCACTGGCGTTAAAGAATTTATTTTTAGACCTTTTATTCATGGATTAAATACATTCATTATTATTTTCACTGGTTTTCGTTCAGCTGTGCCTCACTCAGAAAAATGACTGGTTGTTGGCTTTTTTTTATTACTTTATATTGTAACATCTTTATGATTCCAGATATTTATTTATTTATTTGTTAATCACTGCATGCTCTTCACATATTTATAAATACACCATAAACATTTAAGTAGATGGCCTCTGCCTATATGTATTATTTTCAACTGACAATTGCCTCAAAATTTCGTATACTTGAACCTATCACGTAACATTAATTATAATCATTTATTTTATTCACCTCGCTATAGCGAGAACCTTTAGTTTCATCATAACTTCGTATTAGGCAACCCTGCTATTTTATCAATGCAGTTTCATTATTTACACAACCTTGTATTAGTTACCTACCAAACGCATCTCCTCATGTTAGCATGTAAAGGGAAACCACAGTGACGTGTGAGTGTTTAGTATAAATATCATGATGTGCGCACAAAAAGTGGCCCCTTAAGTGTAAATGAATCCCCTGTAATTTAAGCCTGTTCAAACCATAAATTGTCATCCAGGTTGCACCAATTCAAAGAACACAGCGACGTAACACGCTGAAAGAACCCTGTACTCAGATTATATTTTAAAGCATCCATATATTTTAATTCAAACCCTAAATATGACTGCATTAATCTCTCAAAAGAAAACTTAAAATTTACTATCCTAATAATCTTGTCATGATATCGCATTTTATCTTTTTGATTAACTTCTATTTCGATTTAAGCCCATCTGTCCAAATCTTAGTAACCACTACCCATTGACCACTACTTAAGAATTAACATGGTTTTCAGTACCTTTCGACCACCTCAGTCTTGGTTCCGCTGACACGTTTTCTGGGGGTTTGGGTCCACGTTCTTCCCATTGAACATCCTCCCCTCTCGTCCTGGATCCAGCTCGCGACCCTCGGGGTGTCCATGGTCCTGGCTCGCCTTCGTTTCCACGTCATCGTAACAGCTTCCACATTTCTAGACTTAGCTGGTCATCTCTTCGCTCGTAAAGTTCTTGACACAAAACTCGCACTGGTCTGTACTGATAGCCTTTATGTCCGTCCAATACATCTCTGTAATCTTCATGTCGAATATGCCAAGTAATATCAACTTATGGCCGTGATAATAACTCTATAACGGCACAGGTTATATCGTACGCATCTACACCAGCCTGCACTCATAAGAGATTACGTCCGTCCTTGGTCTTGAATGTCACTCTATATTTGGACTACACTCAGTTTATCTCTCATAGTTCACTGACCCTGGATACTCATTTGTCTGCTCGTCAAACAAAAGCACATCGCTTCGTTTATATGTTCTGGGCGTCAATTATATCGCGCACGGCCCATACAGTCCCGTACCTAGTAAAAGCTTGAGACACCACGTGTGTCTGCTCGCACTTCGTCGTACAAATGACTAGTGTCCCACAACATAATGCATTATGATCTGCGTTGTAATATCACCTCGCCACATTCGGCTTTAGTATTCGTTAATACAGAGCTGTCCTCGCAAGAAATAATACTGAGCCTTTCAGCTATGTCCCAAAAACTGTCGGAATACCGCACTGGTTCCAAGCGGCCACGGTACGACTGCTACTACACACTTGTTTGGAACTTCAGCGGGCGGCGACACAAAAATAAAGATGAACTTTGGCGTACGGCGACACAAAAGAAAGTGAACTTCGTTGTACGGTGATAGGAAAGAAAGTGACCCGCTTCTCCGACGTGACCTTCCCACCTTGACTTTTCCTGGAGCTCATCAGTGCCCTCTACGCTTCTGGAACCTTCGCCTAGTCATGCTGTCGACTATGTCCATGACGTAAAAACATCAACCTCAGGTTACTTCCGCTTGCTTTCTTCCTCCTGCTATGCGACGTTGCCAGAGCTATCAAAACCATGCGATATCGGTCACAATACATACATACATACAATAGGTAACACATTACAACTGTAACAATCATGCAAGGGAAAGGGTATTGAAAGATTAATGTCTAAATTTCAGTAGAGGCTATTACAAAGTCATGTGTTGATCCAGTGAATGCCCTACTAATACACTCAGTGACAATATGGTTCATAGTCTGACTTTAGATTGATACGTAAAATACCTTGTAAATTGCAATTCGGCTCTCGCCTTGTGACAATCATTTCAGTTCAAAAAATGTGGGTTCATTACCCAGAGTGAATTAATAGTGGCGTGTTCACTTTATAGGTTTTATCATACTTTTTCTCAAACTCTGAACATCTTCGACCCCGGTCGCGAAGCGGTAATGGTGAGTGATTTATTTGTTACAGTTTTTTCTGCTTCATTATCAGAAATATTCTAATAACCGCAGTGTATGTGTAATTTCTACTACTATGTAGGCCCTACTTATTCATGAGTATGATGTTGTGTGTAAACATGTCTGTTCACATTACGAGTGTTTTGTTAACGTTACGTCAGATGATTCGCGTTAGTGGACTGACAACACTGTAACGATGGCGGCACTAGTGTATTCAACAGTACCGCAGGGTTTTCTAAATAAAACAAATGGTATTTCAACCCATTATTTTCCCAATTATAGGTCATTACAAAATTGATGTAGTCGAGTACGTTTTATCGCTTGAGTGGATTGCAAGTAGCTTAAGGCTGGCCCTAGGCCCTGTATTTTACAAAGTTTGATTACCGCATGCTATTTATTTCCAGGCCATTGTAACGTAGCTTACTGTGCCTAACCACCCTATGAAAACATGTCCTTTTCACGAGTTTTATGGCTACCCCGAAACCACCGAGAAATTCAATAACTGGCTTTGTTGTTTTTAGTCGGTTGGTTCCTAAGTTTAGAGGCTGCGACAACGCGGTCATGTAGCCCCGTGTACTTTGGGTGTGTGTAGAATCTGTCTGATATCCGATGTTAATTGTGATGACTGTATTAGTGTGTGTTATCTGTTTGTTAATTCAAGTAATCACTGCAGACTTTTTGAATTTTTCAAATATTTCCTTTTTTGCCGCCAAACGCCACCGTCAACGACTACTAGTTCAGAACTTAGCTACCAGACGCCACCGCAGTCGGCTCTTGGCAACGAACGTAGGAACCTCAGAGCGTTGTTTACATTCTTAACCTATACAATTTAGCTACACACATGTGTAATTAGTGCAAGGTTCTTTAACATGCCATAAATCTATGACATTGGACAGCTGGTTTTACTTCCCCTACGAAGGAAGGCATACTGAGGGATTTTTAACGCTCTTAAAAAATCCGACGACTTCCGACGGATTTGAACCCGCGATCTTGGCCATAGAAGCTCAGCATGCTACCGACTACGCCACCGAAGCCGCCTTTGTTGTTGTTCATTTGCATATTTTAAGACTAACTCCGTGAAATTGTGTGTATAATTGGTATAATAACCTGTGTTATTATCGTGTGCTTCTGTAATTACTGTCGAGTTGGTCAACACGACAGTTTTCCCATTTAATTTGGGGGAGAGGGGGGAGGGGGAAGCGATCTAAATTCTTAAGTGTGTATTTACTATTAGGCCTTTAATAATAATTAGTTTGTGAAACACTATTTAATTCAAGCACCAAATCAACGACAGATCAACTGCAGATATGAGAACTACCATTAATGAAAAGCACCAGGTGGATGGACAATGGAGTCACTCATAGGAGCAGCATTTTGCAGCAACCACTGGAACACACCACATTATATCGTCATTCTGTACAGGTATGATGATTCTACAATAAATGATTTAGTATATTTGTTTTCACTGCACAAATGTATTTACAGTCATCGTATACAGAGTAGACCTAAGATCCTAAGAGCCATCCTACGCGTTTACAGTCATCGTATACAGAGTAGACCTAAGATCCTAAGAGCCATCCTACGCGTTTACAGTCATCGTATACAGAGTAGACCTAAGATCCTAAGAGCCTTCCTACGGATTTACAGTCATCGTATACAGAGTAGACCTAAGAGCCATCCTACGCATTTACTGTCATCGTATACAGAGTAGACCTAAGGTCCTAAGAGACTTCCTACGCATTTACAGTCATCGTATACAGAGTAGACATAAGAGCCATCCCACGCATTTACAATCATCGTATACAGAGTAGACCTAAGATCCTTCCTACGCATTTACAGTCATCGTATACAGAGAAGACCTAAGAGCCATCCTACGCATTTACACTCATCGTATACAGAGTAGACCTAAGAGCCATCCTACGATTTACAGTCATCGTATACAGAGTGGACCTAAGGTCCTAAGAGCCTTCCTACGCATTTACAGTCATCGTATACAGAGTAGACCTAAGATCCTAAGAGCCTTCCTACGCATTTACAGTCATCGTATACAGAGCAGACCTAAGATCCTGGCTACGCATTTACAGTCATCGTATACAGAGTAGACCTAAGATCCTAAGAGCCATCCTACGCATTTACAGTCATCGTATACAGAGTAGACCTAAGATCCTTCCCACGCATTTATAGTCATCGTATACAGAGTAGACCTAGGATCCTAAGAGCCATCCTACGCATTTACAGTCATCGTATACAGAGTAGACCTAAGATCCTTCCCACGCATTTACAGTCATCGTATACAGAGTAGACCTAAGATCCTAAGAGCCATCCTACGCATTTACAGTCATCGTATACAGAGTAGACCTAAGAGCCATCCTACGCTTTTACAGTCATCGTATACAGAGTGGACCTAAGGTCCTAAGAGCCTTCCTACGCATTTACAGTCATCGTATACAGAGTAGACCTAAGATCCTAAGAGCCTTCCTACGCATTTACAGTCATCGTATACAGAGCAGACCTAAGATCCTGGCTACGCATTTACAGTCATCGTATACAGAGTAGACCTAAGATCCTAAGAGCCATCCTACGCATTTACAGTCATCGTATACAGAGTAGACCTAAGATCCTTCCCACGCATTTATAGTCATCGTATACAGAGTAGACCTAGGATCCTAAGAGCCATCCTACGCATTTACAGTCATCGTATACAGAGTAGACCTAAGATCCTTCCTACGCATTTACAGTCATCGTATACAGAGAAGACCTAAGAGCCATCCTACGCATTTACACTCATCGTATACAGAGTAGACCTAAGAGCCATCCTACTATTTACAGTCATCGTATACAGAGTGGACCTAAGGTCCTAAGAGCCTTCCTACGCATTTACAGTCATCGTATACAGAGTAGACCTAAGATCCTAAGAGCCTTCCTACGCATTTACAGTCATCGTATACAGAGCAGACCTAAGATCCTGGCTACGCATTTACAGTCATCGTATACAGAGTAGACCTAAGATCCTAAGAGCCATCCTACGCATTTACAGTCATCGTATACAGAGTAGACCTAAGATCCTTCCCACGCATTTATAGTCATCGTATACAGAGTAGACCTAGGATCCTAAGAGCCATCCTACGCATTTACAGTCATCGTATACAGAGTAGACCTAAGATCCTTCCCACGCATTTACAGTCATCGTATACAGAGTAGACCTAAGATCCTAAGAGCCATCCTACGCATTTACAGTCATCGTATACAGAGTAGACCTAAGAGCCATCCTACGCTTTTACAGTCATCGTATACAGAGTGGACCTAAGGTCCTAAGAGCCTTCCTACGCATTTACAGTCATCGTATACAGAGTAGACCTAAGATCCTAAGAGCCTTCCTACGCATTTACAGTCATCGTATACAGAGCAGACCTAAGATCCTGGCTACGCATTTACAGTCATCGTATACAGAGTAGACCTAAGATCCTAAGAGCCATCCTACGCATTTACAGTCATCGTATACAGAGTAGACCTAAGATCCTTCCCACGCATTTATAGTCATCGTATACAGAGTAGACCTAGGATCCTAAGAGCCATCCTACGCATTTACAGTCATCGTATACAGAGTAGACCTAAGATCCTTCCCACGCATTTACAGTCATCGTATACAGAGTAGACCTAAGATCCTAAGAGCCATCCTACGCATTTACAGTCATCGTATACAGAGTAGACCTAAGAGCCATCCTACGCTTTTACAGTCATCGTATACAGAGTAGACCTAAGATACTAAGAACCTTCCTACGCATTTACAGTCATCGTATACAGAGTAGACCTAAGATCCTAAGAGCCATCCTACGCATTTACATTCATCATATACAGAGTAGACCTAAGAGCCTTCCTACGCATTTACAGTGATCGTATACAGAGAGTAGACCTGAGATACTAAGAGCCTTCCTACGCATTTACATTCATCATATACAGAGTAGACCTAAGAGCCATCCTACGCATTTACAGTCATCATATACAGAGTAGACCTAAGATCCTAAGAGCCTTCCTACACATTTACAGTCATCATATATATAGTAGACCTCAGAGCCATCCTACGCATTTACAGTCATCATATACAGAGTTGACCTAAGATACTAAGAGCCTTCCTACGCATTTACAGTCATGGTATACAGAGTAGACCTAAGATCCTAAGAGCCATCCTAAGCATTTACAGTCATCGTATACAGAGTAGACCTAAGAGCCATCCTACGCATTTACAGTCATCGTATACAGAGTAGACCTAAGATACTAAGAGCCTTCCTACGCATTGACAATCATCGTATACAGAGTAGACCTTAGATCCTAAGAGCCATCCTACGCATTTACATTCATCGTATACAGAGTAGACCTCAGAGCCATCCTACGCATTTACAGTCATCGTATACAGAGTAGACCTAAGATACTAAGGGCCTTCTTACGCATTTACAGTAATCGTATACAGAGTAGACCGAAGATCCTAAGAGCCATCCTACGCATTTACAGTCATCGTATACAGAGTAGACCTAAGATCCTAAGAGCCATCCTACGCATTTACAGTCATCGTATACAGAGTAGACCTAAGAGCCATCCTACGCATTTACAGTCATCGTATACAGACTAGACCTAAGATACGAAGAGCCTTCCTACGCATTTACAGTCATCGTATACAGAGGAGGCCTAAGATCCTAAGAGCCATCCTACGCATTTACAGTCATCGTATACAGAGTAGACCTAAGATCCTAAGAGCCATCCTACGCATTTACAGTCATCGTATACAGAGCAGACCTAAGATCATAAGAGCCATCTTACGCATTTATATTCATCGTATACAGAGTAGACCTAAGAGCCTTCCTACGCATTTTACAGTCATCGTATACAGAGTAGACCTAAGATCCTAAGAGCCATCATACGCATTTACAGTTATCGTATACAGAGTAGATCTAAGATCCTAAGAGCCATCCTACGCATTTACAGTCATCGTATACAGAGCAGACCTAAGATCATAAGAGCCATCCTACGCATTTACAGCCATCGTATACAGAGTAGACCTAAGATCCTAAGAGCCATCCTACGCATTTACAGTCATCGTATACAGAGTAGACCTAAGAACCATCCTACGCATTTACAGTCATCGTATACAGAGTAGACCTAAGATACTAAGAGCCTTCCTACGCATTTACAGTCATCGTATACAGAGTAGACCTAAGATCCTAAGAGCCATCCTACGCATTTACATTCATCATATACAGAGTAGACCTAAGAGCCTTCCTACGCATTTACAGTCATCGTATACAGAGTAGACCTAAGATACTAAGAGCCTTCCTACGCATTTACAGTCATCGTATACAGAGTAGACCTAAGATCCTTAGAGCCATCCTACGCATTTACAGTCATCGTATACAGAGTAGACCTAAGATCCTAAGAGCCATCCTACGCATTTACAGTCATCGTATACAGAGTAGACCTAAGAGCCATCCTACGCATTTACAGTCATCGTATACAGAGTAGACTTAAGATCCTAAGAACCATCCTACGCATTTACAGACATCGTATACAGAGTAGACCTAAGAGCCTTCCTACACATTTACAGTCCTCGTATACATAGTAGACCTCAGAGCCATTCTACGCATTTACAGTCATCGTATACAGAGTAGACCTAAGATACTAAGAGCCTTCCTACGCATTTACAGTCATGGTATACAGAGTAGACCTAAGATCCTAAGAGCCATCCTAAGCATTTACAGTCATCGTATACAGAGTAGACTTAAGATCCTAAGAACCATCCTACGCATTTACAGTCATCGTATACAGAGTAGACCTCAGAGCCATCCTACGCATTTACAGTCATCGTATACAGAGTAGACCTAAGATACTAAGAGCCTTCCTACGCATTTACAGTAATCGTATACAGAGTAGACCTAAGATCCTAAGAGCCATCCTACGCATTTACAGTCATCGTATACAGAGTAGACCTAAGATCCTAAGAGCCATGCTACGCATCTACAGTCATCGTATACAGAGTAGTGTAGACCTAAGGGCCATCCTACGCATTTACAGTCATCGTATACAGACTAGACCTAAGATACTAAGAGCCTTCCTACGCATTTACAGTCATCGTATACAGAGGAGGCCTATGATCCTAAGAGCCATCCTACGCATTTACAGTCATCGTATACAGAGTAGACCTAAGATCCTAAGAGCCATCCTACGCATTTACAGTCATCGTATACAGAGCAGACCTAAGATCATAAGAGCCATCTTACGCATTTATATTCATCGTATACAGGGTAGACCTAAGAGCCTTCCTACGCATTTTACAGTCATCGTATACAGAGTAGACCTAAGATCGTAATAGCCATCATACGCATTAAAGTTATCGTATACAGAGTAGATCTAAGATCCTAAGAGCCATCCTACGCATTTACAGTCATCGTATACAGAGCAGACCTAAGATCATAAGAGCCATCCTACGTATTTACAGTCATCGTATACAGAGTAGACCTAAGATCCTAAGAGCCATCCTACGCATTTACAGTCATCGTATACAGAGTAGACCTAAGAGCCATCCTACGCATTTACAGTCATCGTATACAGAGTAGACCTAAGATACTAAGAGCCTTCCTACGCATTTACAGTCATCGTATACAGAGTAGACCTAAGATCCTAAGAGCCATCCTACGCATTTACATTCATAATATACAGAGTAGACCTAAGAGCCTTCCTACGCATTTACAGTCATCGTATACAGAGTAGACCTAAGATACTAAGAGCCTTCCTACGCATTTACAGTCATCGTATACAGAGTAGACCTAAGATCCTTAGAGCCATCCTACGCATTTACAGTCATCGTATACAGAGTAGACCTAAGATCCTAAGAGCCATCCTACGCATTTACAGTCATCGTATACAGAGTAGACCTAAGAGCCATCCTACGCATTTACATTCATCGTATACAGAGTAAACCTAAGATACTAAGAGCCTTCCTACGCATTTACAGTCATCGAATACAGAGTAGACCTAAGATCCTAAGAGCCATCCTACGCATTTACATTCATCGTATACAGAGTAGACCTAAGAGCCTTCCTACGCATTTACAGTCATCGTATACAGAGTAGACCTAAGATCCTAAGAGCCATTATACGCATTTACAGTCATCGTATACAGAGTAGACCTACGATCCTACGAGCCATCCTACGCATTTACAGTCATCGTATGCAGAGTAGACCCAAGATCCTATGAGCCATCCTACGCATTTACAGTCATCGTATACAGAGTAGACCTAAGATCCTTAGAGCCATCCTACGCATTTACAGTCATCGTATACAGAGTAGACCTAAGATCCTAAGAGCCATCCTACGCATTTACAGTCATCGTATACAGAGTAGACCTAAGATCCTAAGAGCCATCCGAAGCATTTACAGTCATCGTATACAGAATAGACCTAAGATCCTAAGTACCATCCTACGCATTTACAGTCATCGTATACAGAGTAGACCTAAGATCCTAAGAGCCATCCTACGCATATACAGTCATCGTTTACGGAGTAGACCTAAGATCCTAAGAGCCATCCTACGCATTTACAGTCATCGTATACAGAGTAGATATAAGATCCTAAGAGCCATCCTACACATTTACAGTCATCGTATACAGAGTAGACCTAAGATCCTAAGAGCCATCCTAAGCATTTACAGTCATCGTATACAGAGTAGACCTATGAGCCATCCTACACATTTGCAGTCATCGTATACAGAGTAGACCTAAGAGCCATCCTACGCATTTACAGTCATCGTATACAGAGTAGACCTAAGAGCCATCCTACGCATTTACAGTCATCGTATACAGAGTAGACCTAATATACTAAGAGCCTTCCTACGCATTTACAGTCATCGTATACAGTGTAGACCTAAGATCCTAAGAGCCATCCTACGCATTTACAGTCATCGTATACAGAGTAGATATAAGATCCTAAGAGCCATCCTACACATTTACAGTCATCGTATACAGAGTAGACCTAAGATCCTAAGAGCCTGGTGTATTCTTTGAATACACGGTACCTGAGATATAATGTCTACTGCTCCTTGCATGTTCATTTCTTCCTTCCTCTTTGCCAAACACCAACAGTGATCTTCTGTTTTCTCCTTGTTGGGCAAGTCTCTTACGTCTTCATAAGTATGTTTCAGATATATAACTTCTGTGACCCACCTAGCGTCACCTTGCAGCGAATCTCTGAAGCTCCTCAACTCTTCCTGCTGCTAGAGGACTTACTTATCCATTTGGCCACCAGATCCTGTTACCATCGTCAGCTATTTTCTCCTTGAGCAGGAGGACTACGTCCACTTCTTTACTCACCATGCTGCGCTAGTATCATCTGTTAACTCCTTGAAGACCAGCTCAGCAAGAGATCAATTTGTTGTATTTAAGTTGGCAATGCTTATATGTTCTCCTTTTGTCTCCTACCCCCCACTCTTTTCCCCTTCCGTGGTCTCTCCGTGCTCCGTTGAGCAGGTCTCACTTCTCAGTCTGCAGTTGACTCGAACAGTCAAAGCTCCGCTCGAGCTAGTCTCCTCAAACCAAGAGGCACACCCTCTTCTACGCCATGTTGGCTAAGTAATCATCATCGAAATCTTCGACTTCAACATGAAATCAAGATAAGTACCTTTTTAAAAGTTTTAACCTCATCTTCATGGTTTTAACTTCCACGTGCTTTTAATTATAATTTATAGACAGTGTGAAATTATTTACTTTGGGGCAAATATCATTCCTCGTGGAATTTGCCATGTTGAGCTTTTGCTTGTATGAGCCAACCTTACTAAAAAGAGCTTTTCTTAAGCTATTCAAAGAGAAATACTCTCGCTACGTGGGATATTATCTAATACCCGCTGTCTATAATTATAAAGCCAGTTCCTCCGTTGGATTTTCTCAACCCCATTTTTCTGCTAAGGTCGTTCTGGAACCTTCGAGATCTTGTACTCTATCTGTGAGTCTTGCCGTCAAGTATTGTTTACGCACTTGTGACAATGATATTTAAAATGAGGAATCTTCCTTACAAATTTTTGTAATAGCTAACTTTCTTCCACCGCTGGAACCTCTGGAACATTCTATGGCGCATTTAATTGTAAATCACAATTTTTTCAAGAAATAGACTCTCACCTATATAGTGCAATCAGTTCTTTCCATAATTGCAATAACTTTCTTTTTTATGAACTTTAGTGTTTCTATAGTGAACTTTGCATCCATCTTCATAGACTACAGTGATAAACAGTGCTTGCTCCACGTTTCTACCGCGTCGCGATCGTCCGGTTATATTAAATACGGCCATGAACATTGATCCTATATCCCAATGATCTTTCCTTAACCTTCTACTAACAACCATTATTTATAAAATTGTAACTTTCTATAAGGTGTTACTCACGAAGTGCCCTTCCAACTTTGCTAGTTTAACATTAATTAAATTCTGCATAATTGCTTGTGTGATACAAGTTTTAAATCACATTGTTCCTTTCCTATAATCAGGAAAAACAATTCCTTAAACTCTTGAGAGAGTCATGTTCAGGTTTCACGAAATGGAAACTGCCCCATTTGCTCGTGATTCCTAATTAAACATAGGAAGTCTAGAAACTTCCTTTTCACTTTCTCCAAGTTTCACAGTAAGTGACCTGTTCTCCTTTGTATACTTCTCATATATTAATTCTGTATAAATATAAGAAGTTGTAGGAACTTCTATCTTATTTTTCACGTTGTTATTATCGTCATTTTCAAAATTGTTATTTTCTCTAGAACATTCTCTAGAGAATTTCTTAAGGTACACTTTTTGTACTCCAATTCACGTTCAAGCTTTAATTATTCCATTGTTTATTGGTTTAAATCTTATAAAGATTTTAGAAACATGTAAGGTTTGAAACCTTGTAAATTGTCAATTGCCTGGAGCAACCGTTTAATATTGAGAGGTCTGCGACCCTATTTGTTAAAAAGTTCAAATGAACTATGTTTATTAAAATTATATTGCATAATTGTTAATTTCCTCAAATTTTTTCTAATTGTAAAATAAACAAATCTTTTCCCTTCGCTTTTTCATTTTCGAATATAAAGTTTAGGCAAAATCCTGTCTTCCTTGACTCTCCTCACTCAATGATATTAAAATCGTTAATAGAGCTTTTACCATTTGTTGCATTTGAGCAAGAACTCTTAATTTTCACCTTACTAAAGTTCTTCTTAGCGTTAATAGCTAATTCTAATTGGCCAGTAAGGCAAGTAAAGTTCGCTAAGCCAACTACCTGCTTGTGGAGACCCTCTCCGAAAACTTATGGTCAGTTTTCTAAAAGATAAGTGTTCACTTTTGTCTAAACTTTTAGCCGGCTCCTCGCTGAGTAAAAGCTTAGCCATTGTCCAATGCAACCATTGGTTCATTTACCAAGATTACCCAATAAGGCATAATCTTTTATCATATTCCTTCTTAGAGACACTTGGTTGCCCTTGCAGGAACTCCATAATTTTGGAAATTGAAAATACCAAACCTGAGTTAAATCATTGGCATTCTTTGAATTACTTTGTAAAACCTAATTTCTTTGAGAAGACATACAGTAAATTTGTTCCTCTCAGTCTTGCCAGACCATCACCCTTCCCCATAGTACTTTTATACATGCTTGGGAGGAAATATACTAAAGCCTCTCTCTTGCAAACCACCCAAGTCCTAGCTGCGGTTCCCGTTAGCCTCGACCAAGCTCGTACCTACTTTAGGTATCCGAGAGTTAATTTCCATTGGCAACTGCTTCTAAGGGTATTTAAATCTCAACTTATTAATTTTGTGGGACTCTCCTCCTATTTTTCTATCCTTCTTTTCCAATCCCAAATCTACTTCCTTCTCTTAATCATCTTCCCTTGGTGGGTGGGTTATTCCTCATCCTATAATCTACCCAAAAATTGGTCCCAGAAACCCGGGAGAGCCCATTTTTTCTTTTCTCTCTTTAAAAAAGTGTCATTTGACAATACTTTGCATATTTCTAATATCTGTGTTGAATATTTCAGCTATAACCACATCGTGCAAAGCCTGTGAACGGGAAAGAGGCCGCTCCTGTCTCCTATGGTGTGTCCCATTCTTTCTACTCATTCGCTGCTGCCAGCTTGACAGCATTTCCGAGGTTCCACAGTTTCGTGAGTTACATTTTCATTTATCTTCTTTAATATGGCTCCCACTGATAAGGATGAAAAACTTACTTCTAAATGAGCATCCTATAAAGGGCAAATTACCCGATTCAGAAGGTACATAAAAGAATTAGATCCCTCAGACGCGCAATTAGATTTGTTGAAACATCGTGTAAAGGATGTTGAACGTTCTTATGAAAACTACTGTAACATTCAAACTGAAATTGAAACTTGCATGCTCAATCAAACAGAAGATCGTGTCGAAGTAGAGAACTTATATTACGAAGGCATAGGTTCTGCTTTCAAAATAATACGCCAACTTGAAGAGGAGCAGAAAAAGGACGCTTCTGTTCTTGGTTCCCTTCACGAACCCCAAACTTCCTTCCGTGAGGGCACTCACAAGCCCAAACCTACTTTACCGAAAATTGATTTACCCCATTTTTCTGGAGATGAATCCACTTGGGATTCTTTCCATGAATTATTTTGCTCCCTTGTTCATGACAATGAAGACATTCAAGTCATTTACAAGTTTCATTACTTGAGATCTATCCTTCGAGGTCAAGCTTTGCAGTTAGTTGAAGCACTTCCTCTGCGTGCCGAAAATTACCCCATTGCCTTTAACTTATTAAAGGAAAGATATGGAAATTCACGTTTACGTATTCAACGCCATATTAAGGCTCTATTTAACCTACCTGCGTCACAGCACAATGACGTCACTAGTTTGCGTACTTTAATTGACACTACCCAACTCCACGTTAAAGCTTTGTCCCAATTAGATCAACCTACTGAACATTGGGATACTTTCCTAATACATTTAGTAGTTTCTAAAGTTGATGCTGCTACCCTCAAAGCTTGGGAAATTGAACTTTCTAAGGAAGACGACTACTCTTACGAGCATTTAGTCACTTTCATAAACGCTAGATGCCAACTTTTAACCGCTCTAGCTAATCAAAGTGAACCTTCATCTCCTAGTTCCAAATTCGAATTAATGTCCATCAAATCCAAAAGTGAACGCTCAGCGTCCAATACCCAAAAACCCGGGCCCAGCTCATCCAAATTTAAATCAAACATTACTGGTTACCCAACTAGGTCTAGTGAACGTCGTGTTGCTAGCTCTATTGTTTTAAACACGCAAAGCGAACCTCGCAAAAGTTTAAACGAACCTGTAAAGTGCATACTTTGTAAAGATCCCCATGCCCTATACCTCTGCAAATCCTTTAAAGAAATGTCAGTCGATGACAGACGAAAATTAGTCGCTCAAAACAAACATTGTTTCAACTGCCTAGCGCCCACGCATTCTGCTTCTAACTGTAAGTCCACAAGACTTTGCTACCATTGTGAAAAGGCTCATCATACCCTGCTACATCGTCATGATCAGGCAAGGTCATCGACAGCATCTACTTCGCCGAAAAATGATAGTGCTAACAATTCTAATGCTTCATCTTATATTCAAAATGCTAAGTCCATTCGCAGCGCGCAAGTATTGTTGTCTACTGTCCAAATTGACGTTCAGGATAACTTTGGCAACTGGGTCCGTGCACGCGGCCTTCTAGATTCAGCTGCAACTCATGATTTTGTGTCCAATTCCTTGATTAGAAAACTAGGCCTACCTGTAAACCCCACTTCTATCAACGTGTCGGGCATCAACAGCTCAAAATCGCAAGCTTTACAATTCTCAAAGCTATCTATAAGAGATACTTGTCATAGAAACAACTTTCTTAAACTTAATTGTCTAATTCTTAATAGCATTGGAGAAGACACTCCAAGTCACTCTGTGGATATTTCAGGGTTAAACATTCCCTCGCATTTAAGGCTAGCCGATCCTTGTTTTAATATGCAAAACCCTATTGACATACTCTTTAGTGCCAATGTTTTCTGGAATTGCCTACGTAAACAGGTTCGTCAATTATCCTCAAACGTGGTCGCTAGAGACACTAATTTTGGATGGATCGTCACAGGGCAACTTCCCCATTATTCTCCTCAACCCGCATCGCAATGTTACTTCTCCAATACTGACCTGGAACAGTTTTGGAGGCTTGAAAATGTCGATTCTCCTAATGTAACCTCTTCAGAAAATGAATTCTGTGAGCAACTTTTTTTGAACACCACCACTCGTTCTTCTGATGGCCGGTTCGTCGTTCAAATGCCAAGATTAAATAATCCTCCTAAACTTATCAACTCTCAGCCTAAAGCTCGAAAAGCTCTTTTCGCCATCGAGAGCAAATTCAAAAAGGAACCTCTTGTTAAACAACAGTACACTGATTTCATGGATGAGTATGAAAGCTTAGATCATATGGAAGTTGTTAACAAATCTAATGATGAATTGCACCCCCCCCCCCAATTGAAACGGTTTATTTAAATCATCATCCCGTGTGGAAAAACCCTCTTGTAAAAGATAAAATTCGAGTTGTTTTCAATGGTTCATCGCCCGACGTTAATGGCAACAGCCTTAACGACACTCTTTATTCTGGTCCTGCTATTCAATCAGATTTATCTGCTATACTCTTAAACTTTCGATTATTTCCCATAGCTGTCATAGCCGACATAAAACAGATGTACCGTCAAGTGTTAATTCAACCAGAACAACGAGATCTTCAAAGAATCTTGTGGCGTGATGAAACCAGTAAGCCCATTAAGGTATTTCGCTTGAAAACGGTTACTTATGGTTTAAAACCCTCTGCTTTCCTTGCTATCCGATCCCTACACTTGCTAGCCTCTCAAGATGGTCATTTATTTAACCCCAAAGCCTCTGAAGCACTAACTACGTCATTCTATGTTGACGATTATTTGCAATCCTTCCCCTCTTTGGAGGAAGCTTCTTTTGTATCTTTAGAACTTCAGGCATTACTAAGGAATTGAGGTTTCCCACTTCATAAGTGGAACTCCAACTCCCCCGAGTTTCTCGCTCAGTTTCCCACCGAAGACGTAGATCCTTCTTCTGTCGAAATTTGTGGTAACTCCGAATCTATAAAAACTCTAGGAGTTCACTGGTGCACTAGCACTGACACTCTTATCTATAAAGTTTCGCTCGCAGAAGAGCTTCCTAATACAAAAAGACAAATCCTCTCTGAAATTGCAAAAATTTTTGATCCGCTTCAATTTCTTGCCCCAGTTATCGTTATAGCCAAACTCTTCATGCAAGAGCTGTGGTCGCTTAAATGTGAATGGGATTACACTGTCCCTCTATCTTTTCTGAATCGTTGGCTCTCGTTTCGCAGCAATTTGCTGGATCTTTCCCTCATTGAAATTCCCAGGAATTTAATCAGCTCTCATTCTAATGCATCTTTTTTCCTTCATGTGTTCGCGGACAGTTCCGAAAAAGCTTATGGTTGCTGTGCATATTTAGTTTATCACGATTCACTCTATGGATCTCTAGTTTCCAACCTTGTTTGTGCCAAATCGAAGGTCGCTCCTCTTAAAACTATCACTTTGCCTAGGCTCGAACTGTGCGCTGCACTCATGGCTGCAGAACTTGTCAAGAAATTACGGGAAGTATTAAAGGTCGAATTCTCGCAAATCTATCTCTGGAGCGATTCCATGATCGCCCTTTCTTGGATCGCCAAAAACCCCTCTCACTGGCAAACTTTTGTCGCAAACAGGGTTTCCAAAATTCAAACTCTTTCTTCTGGATGTAAATGGAGGCATGTTCCCAGTGCGGATAATCCAGCCAACATTATCTCTCGTGGTTGTTTACCCTCTCAATTGGCAGCTTCCCAATTGTACTGGCATGGGCCCTCGTGGTTAATCAAGGACTCTTCTTCATGGCCTGCTAAACCTCCAGCTACAAACTCCAACTTGCCTGACGCTAAAGTACCTCTGTCTATTGCCTCGTGTCTGGTTTCTAATGCTTCTTATCCGTTGTTGTCCCGCTATTCTTCCTTTCATAAATTAATACGAATTATCGCCTATCTCCTTAGATGGAAATATTTTGTGGTTGACCACCCTCTTCTCCCCAAGCCACACCTTACCAATAATGAATTGAATTTCGCCACCATTAAAGTTTTACAACTGACACAGCAAGAAGCCTTTTCTTCTGAGTTGTCTTTGCTTTCTTCTAAAAGAGATCTTCCCAAATCCAGTCGTCTTCGTGCTTTAGCCCCGTTCCTTGACGACCATGGGTTACTCAGGGTAGGTGGAAGGCTCTCGCAATCTTTACTCTCTGAGGACAAAAAGCATCCCGTTATTTTGCCTTCCAAACATCACGTTACTTCTTTAATTATACGTGACTTTCATTATCGTAATCTGCATGTTGGTACACGCACTCTGCTTTGCCTTTTAAGGGAAAAGTACTGGATTATAAATGGAATTCATGAAGTTTCTTCTGTAATTCATAAGTGCATTCCTTGTTTCAAAGCGAAACCTAAAATCCACACTCAATTAATGAGCGATCTGCCCTCTTTTCGTTCTTCTCCTATACGCCCATTTGCTTTAACTGGCGTGGACTATATGGGTCCGTTCCAATATCAACGAAACTCTCCTGAAGCTAAACGCAAATTGTTTGGTAAGCTTTATGTTTCTCTCTTTGTTTGCATGGTTACAGGCGCAATCCACTTGGAACTAGTAACGAATGCTTCTACTTCTTATTTTTTATCAGCTGTCTCTCGTTTTACCGCTAGGCGTGGTGTTCCTTCTGAGATGTTCTCTGATAACGCTTCCACCTTTCAGGGCGCAGCTTCCCTGTGGAAGAAAGCTCTCACTTCCTCTCCTGCCATGGAACAAATCTCTAATTTTTCTTATTCAAAAGGTTTCAAATGGCGCTTCATACCTCCTTACGCTCCGCATCATGGTGGTAGGTGGGAATCTTGCGTAAAGCTCACTAAACGTCATTTAAGAAAAGTCTTAGGTAATCGAATTCTGACTTACGAAGAATTCAATTCACTGTCTGTTTTGATTGAAGGTGTTGTTAACTCTCGCCCTTTAACTCCACTTTCCAATGACCCTGATGACCTACTTCCACTCACTCCTGGTCACTTCCTTATCGGCACTTCTCTTTCTGTCCCTCCTCCTCTTCCCACTTCTTACCGGGATTTTAATTTACCTATTGTTTGGCGTAAACTTGAAACCCTCCGTAATTCTTTTTGGAAGAGATGGAACTTGGAATATTTAACTTCGTTGCAACGGAGGCAGAAGTGGTTTCTTTCCAGTCCCGACATTAAAGTGGGGGACTTGGTCTTGGTTAGGGATGTTTCCCCCCCCCCCCCCTAGTATGGATTTCTGGTAGGGTGACCGAATGTTACCCTGGAAGAGATGGGAGAGTCAGGGTGGCCAGAATCTTGATCACAAATGGACCGATCACAAGACCACTGTCTTTGATCGCTCCGCTTCCAATAAATGTGTAACTGCTTATTTGCTCTCTGTTGGTGTTTCTCCCCAGTATGGTGTATTCTTTGAATACACGGTACCTGAGATATAATGTCTACTGCTCCTTGCATGTTCATTTCTTCCTTCCTCTTTGCCAAACACCAACAGTGATCTTCTGTTTTCTCCTTGTTGGGCAAGTCTCTTACGTCTTCATAAGTATGTTTCAGATATATAACTTCTGTGACCCACCTAGCGTCACCTTGCAGCGAATCTCTGAAGCTCCTCAACTCTTCCTGGTGCTAGAGGACTTACTTATCCATTTGGCCACCAGATCCTGTTACCATCGTCAGCTATTTTCTCCTTGAGCAAGAGGACTACGTCCACTTCTTTACTCACCATGCTGCGCTAGTATCATCTGTTAACTCCTTGAAGACCAGCTCAGCAAGAGATCAATTTGTTGTATTTAAGTTGGCAATGCTTATATGTTCTCCTTTCGTCTCCTACCCCCCACTCTTTTCCCCTTCCGTGGTCTCTCCGTGCTCCGTTGAGCAGGTCTCACTTCTCAGTCTGCAGTTGACTCGATCAGTCAAAGCTCCGCTCGAGCTAGTCTCCTCAAACCAAGAGGCACACCCTCTTCTACGCCATGTTGGCTAAGTAATCATCATCGAAATCTTCGACTTCAACATGAAATCAAGATAAGTACCTTTTTAAAAGTTTTAACCTCATCTTCATGGTTTTAACTTCCACGTGCTTTTAATTATAATTTATAGACAGTGTGAAATTATTTACTTTGGGGCAAATATCATTCCTCGTGGAATTTGCCATGTTGAGCTTTTGCTTGTATGAGCCAACCTTACTAAAAAAGAGCTTTTCTTAAGCTATTCAAAGAGAAATACTCTCGCTACGTGGGATATTATCTAATACCCGCTGTCTATAATTATAAAGCCAGTTCCTCCGTTGGATTTTCTCAACCCCATTTTTCTGCTAAGGTCGTTCTGGAACCTTCGAGATCTTGTACTCTATCTGTGAGTCTTGCCGTCAAGTATTGTTTACGCACTTGTGACAATGATATTTAAAATGAGGAATCTTCCTTACAAATTTTTGTAATAGCTAACTTTCTTCCACCGCTGGAACCTCTGGAACATTCTATGGCGCATTTAATTGTAAATCACAATTTTTTCAAGAAATAGACTCTCACCTATATAGTGCAATCAGTTCTTTCCATAATTGCAATAACTTTCTTTTTTATGAACTTTAGTGTCTCTATAGTGAACTTTGCATCCATCTTCATAGACTACAGTGATAAACAGTGCTTGCTCCACGTTTCTACCGCGTCGCGATCGTCCGGTTATATTAAATACGGCCATGAACATTGATACTATATCCCAATGATCTTTCCTTAACCTTCTACTAACAACCATTATTTATAAAATTGTAACTTTCTATAAGGTGTTATTCACGAAGTGCCCTTCCAACTTTGCTAGTTTAACATTAATTAAATTCTGCATAATTGCTTGTGTGATACAAGTTTTAAATCACATTGTTCCTTTCCTATAATCAGGAAAAACAATTCCTTAAACTCTTGAGAGAGTCATGTTCAGGTTTCACGAAATGGAAACTGCCCCATTTGCTCGTGATTCCTAATTAAACATAGGAAGTCTAGAAACTTCCTTTTCACTTTCTCCAAGTTTCACAGTAAGTGACCTGTTCTCCTTTGTATACTTCTCATATATTAATTCTGTATAAATATAAGAAGTTGTAGGAACTTCTATCTTATTTTTCACGTTGTTATTATCGTCATTTTCAAAATTGTTATTTTCTCTAGAACATTCTCTAGAGAATTTCTTAAGGTACACTTTTTGTACTCCAATTCACGTTCAAGCTTTAATTATTCCATTGTTTATTGGTTTAAATCTTATAAAGATTTTAGAAAAATGTAAGGTTTGAAACCTTGTAAATTTTCAATTGCCTGGAGCAACCGTTTAATATTGAGAGGTCTGCGACCCTATTTGTTAAAAAGTTCAAATGAACTATGTTTATTAAAATTATATTGCATAATTGTTAATTTCCTCAAATTTTTTCTAATTGTAAAATAAACAAATCTTTTCCCTTCGCTTTTTCATTTTCGAATATAAAGTTTAGGCAAAATCCTGTCTTCCTTGACTCTCCTCACTCAATGATATTAAAATCATTAATAGAGCTTTTACCATTTGTTGCATTTGAGCAAGAACTCTTAATTTTCACCTTACTAAAGTTCTTCTTAGCGTTAATAGCTAATTCTAATTGGCCAGTAAGGCAAGTAAAGTTCGCTAAGCCAACTACCTGCTTGTGGAGACCCTCTCCGAAAACTTATGGTCAGTTTTCTAAAAGATAAGTGTTCACTTTTGTCTAAACTTTTAGCCGGCTCCTCGCTGAGTAAAAGCTTAGCCATTGTCCAATGCAACCATTGGTTCATTTACCAAGATTACCCAATAAGGCATAATCTTTTATCATATTCCTTCTTAGAGACACTTGGTTGCCCTTGCAGGAACTCCATAATTTTGGAAATTGAAAATACCAAACCTGAGTTAAATCATTGGCTTTCTTTAAATTACTTTGTAAAACCTAATTTCTTTGAGAAGACATACAGTAAATTTGTTCCTCTCAGTCTTGCCAGACCATCACCCTTCCCCATAGTACTTTTATACATGCTTGGGAGGAAATATACTAAAGCCTCTCTCTTGCAAACCACCCAAGTCCTAGCTGCGGTTCCCGTTAGCCTCGACCAAGCTCGTACCTACTTTAGGTATCCGAGAGTTAATTTCCATTGGCAACTGCTTCTAAGGGTATTTAAATCTCAACTTATTAATTTTGTGGGACTCTCCTCCTATTTTTCTATCCTTCTTTTCCAATCCCAAATCTACTTCCTTCTCTTAATCATCTTCCCTTGGTGGGTGGGTTATTCCTCATCCTATAATCTACCCAGAGCCATCCTAAGCATTTACAGTCATCGTATACAGTGTAGACCTAAGGTCCTAAGAGCCATCCTACACATTTACAGTCATCGTATACAGAGTAGATATAAGATCCTAAGAGCCATCCTACACATTTACAGTCATCGTATACAGAGTAGACCTAAGATCCTAAGAGCCATCCTACACATTTACAGTCATCGTATACAGAGTAGATATAAGATCCTAAGAGCCATCCTACACATTTACAGTCATCGTATACAGAGTAGACCTAAGATCCTAAGAGCCTTCCTACGCATTTACAGTCATCGTATACAGTGTAGACCTAAGATCCTAAGTGCCATCCTACACATTTACAGTCATCGTATACAGAATAGACCTAAGATCATAAGTACCATCCTACGCATTTACAGTCATCGTATACAGAGTAGACCTAAGATCCTAAGAGCCATCCTACGCATTTACAGTCATCGTATACAGAATAGACCTAAGATCCTAAGTACCATCCTACGCATTTACAGTCATCGTATACAGAGTAGACCTAAGATCCTAAGAGCCATCCTACGCATTTACAGTCATCGTTTACGGAGTAGACCTAAGATCCTAAGAGCCATCCTACGCATTTACAGTCATCGTATACAGAGTAGACCTAAGATCCTAAGAGCCATCCGAAGCATTTACAGTCATCGTATACAGAATAGACCTAAGATCCTAAGTACCATCCTACGCATTTACAGTCATCGTATACAGAGTAGACCTAAGATCCTAAGAGCCATCCTACGCATTTACAGTCATCGTTTACGGAGTAGACCTAAGATCCTAAGAGCCATCCTACGCATTTACAGTCATCGTATACAGAGTAGATATAAGATCCTAAGAGCCATCCTACACATTTACAGTCATCGTATACAGAGTAGACCTAAGATCCTAAGAGCCATCCTAAGCATTTACAGTCATCGTATACAGAGTAGACCTATGAGCCATCCTACACATTTGCAGTCATCGTATACAGAGTAGACCTAAGAGCCATCCTACGCATTTACAGTCATCGTATACAGAGTAGACCTAAGAGCCATCCTACGCATTTACAGTCATCGTATACAGAGTAGACCTAATATACTAAGAGCCTTCCTACGCATTTACAGTCATCGTATACAGTGTAGACCTAAGATCCTAAGAGCCATCCTACGCATTTACAGTCATCGTATACAGAGTAGATATAAGATCCTAAGAGCCATCCTACACATTTACAGTCATCGTATACAGAGTAGACCTAAGATCCTAAGAGCCATCCTAAGCATTTACAGTCATCTTATACAGTGTAGACCTAAGGTCCTAAGAGCCATCCTACACATTTACAGTCATCGTATACAGAGTAGATATAAGATCCTAAGAGCCATCCTACACATTTACAGTCATCGTATACAGAGTAGACCTAAGATCCTAAGAG
The DNA here is from genome assembly GCA_946902985.2 of Meconema thalassinum. Classification (NCBI taxonomy): domain Eukaryota; kingdom Metazoa; phylum Arthropoda; class Insecta; order Orthoptera; family Tettigoniidae; genus Meconema; species Meconema thalassinum. Next base: position 34,268,086 of record OX336398.1, on the reverse strand, counting down.
CCATCCTACACATTTACAGTCATCGTATACAGAGTAGATATAAGATCCTAAGAGCCATCCTACACATTTACAGTCATCGTATACAGAGTAGACCTAAGATCCTAAGAGCCTTCCTACGCATTTACAGTCATCGTATACAGTGTAGACCTAAGATCCTAAGAGCCATCCTACACATTTACAGTCATCGTATACAGAATAGACCTAAGATCCTAAGTACCATCCTACGCATTTACAGTCATCGTATACAGAGTAGACCTAAGATCCTAAGAGCCATCCTACGCATTTATAGTCATCGTATACAGAGTAGACCTAAGATACTAAGAGCCTTCCTACGCATTTACAGTCATCGTATACAGAGTAGATATAAGATCCTAAGAGCCATCCTACACATTTACAGTCATCGTATACAGAATAGACCTAAGATCCTAAGTACCATCCTACGCATTTACAGTCATCGTATACAGAGTAGACCTAAGATCCTAAGAGCCATCCTACGCATTTACAGTCATCGTTTACGGAGTAGACCTAAGATCCTAAGAGCCATCCTACGCATTTACAGTCATCGTATACAGAGTAGATATAAGATCCTAAGAGCCATCCTACACATTTACAGTCATCGTATACAGAGTAGACCTAAGATCCTAAGAGCCATCCTAAGCATTTACAGTCATCGTATACAGAGTAGACCTAAGAACCATCCTACGCATTATTCCCCCCGGTGTTCATGAAGAAATCTTTAATAGTAATTTTTATTAATGTGTACGTCGTGTCAGCCGGAAGTCCGAAACAGAGTCTGCTCCCCAGGTATGTGAGTTCTCATGTCCTCAGTGACCAATCGTACGGCTAAAACTACTTTCGTCATCATGTGCCTTAGGCCTAACACTGTAGACAGCATTCTAGAGGAATATTGTGATTGGTCGGAGACGATATGCAAAATCGGCGCTTGCACCAACCTGTGCTGCTTCAAGTCTCGGGGCAAAATTTAATATATTTATTCATTTATTTATTTGTTTATTTATTTATTTATTATTTATTTAGTTAGTTATTATTTATTATTCATTATTTATTAATTATTTATTTATTTATTATTTATTTATTTATTTATTATTTATTATTTATTATTTATTATTTATTATTTATTATTTATTATTTATTATTTATTATTTATTATTTATTATTTATTATTTATTATTTATTATTTATTATTTATTATTTATTATTTATTATTTATTATTTATTATTTATTATTTATTATTTATTATTTATCTATATTATTAAAAATATTGATGAAAACTTATCCGAGTCCGTCCGGCCATACTATCCGGCCGATTTTCTTCATCCCTTTTTTAAATGAAAGGTATTCTTGCACAGATTTGTCATCAAGTATTAAAAATCACTTAAATTACGCCTTTCTCAAATTATTTGATTTTTTCAACTTTTTCCAACTTTTTCCAACTTTGAAGTAATCATATCCTCGGTTTTAATTGAGTTACGAAGGTCGTTTTAGTCTAAGAACACTCAGTGAATCAAGCGCTATCATTTGAGCTGTAAACCCTTCAAATCGGCTGATTATGAGGAAAGTTATGCGTGGACATACGATATTACTGCTCATTTTTTCAACAGTTTTTCTCATTGTAGCAATCATATCCTTGATTCTAATTGATTTACACTGTTCGTTTTGGTCTAAGAGCACTCAGTGGATCAAGCTCTATCTTTTGAGGTATTAAATATTTACATCGGTTGATTCTGAGGAATGTTATGAGTGACGAAGCGAATATTAGAAATAATTATGAAAATTTACCGAGTCCGTCCGGCCATTCTATCCGGTCGATTTCCTTCATACCACTATTAAATGAAAGTTATTCATGTACGGATTTAATATCAAGTATTACAAATCACTTAACTTCTGCCTCCCTCAAATTATTTGATTTCTTGCACCTTTTTTACTTTTTTTCACATTGAAGCTATCTATATTATTAAAAATATTGATGAAAACTTATCCGAGTCCGTCCGGCCATACTATTTGGCCGATTTTCTTCATCCTTTTTTTAAATGAAAGGTATTCATGCACAGATTTGTCATCAAGTATTAAGAATCACTTAAATTACGCCTTTTTTAAATTATTTGATTTTTTCAACTTTTTCCAACTTTTTCCAACTTTGAAGTAATCATATCTTCGGTTTTAATTGAGTTACGAAGGTCGTTTTAGTCTAAGAACACTCAGTGAATCAAGCGCTATCATTGGAGCTGTTAACCATTCAAATCGGCTGATTATGAGGAAAGTTACGCGTGGACATACGATATTACTGCTCATTTTTTCAACAGTTTTTCTCATTGTAGCAATCATATCCTTGATTCTAATTGATTTACACTGTTCGTTTTGGTCTAAGAGCACTCAGTGGATCAAGCTCTATCTTTTGAGGTATTAAATATTTACATCGGTTGATTCTGAGGAATGTTATGAGTGACGAAGCGAATAGAAATAATTATGAAAATTTACCGAGTCCGTCCCCGGCCATTCTATCCGGTCGATTTCCTTCATACCACTATTAAATGAAAGTTATTCATGTACGGATTTAATATCAAGTATTACAAATCACTTAACTTCTGCCTCCCTCAAATTATTTGATTTCTTGCACCTTTTTTACTTTTTTTCACATTGAAGCTATCTATATTATTAAAAATATTGATGAAAACTTATCCGAGTCCGTCCGGCCATACTATCTGGCCGATTTTCTTCATCCTTTTTTAAATGAAAGGTATTCATGCACAGATTTGTCATCAAGTATTAAAAATCACTTAAATTACGCCTTTCTCAAATTATTTGATTTTTTCAACTTTTTCCAACTTTTTCCAACTTTGAAGTAATCATATCTTCGGTTTTAATTGAGTTACGAAGGTCGTTTTAGTCTAAGAACACTCAGTGAATCAAGCGCTATCATTGGAGCTGTTAACCATTCAAATCGGCTGATTATGAGGAAAGTTACGCGTGGACATACGATATTACTGCTCATTTTTTCAACATTTTTTCTCATTTTAGCAATCATATCTTTGATTCTAATTTATTTACACTGTTTGTTTTGGTCTAAGAGCACTCAGTGGATCAAGCTCTATCTTTTGAGGTATTAAATATTTACATCGGTTGATTCTGAGGAATGTTATGAGTGACGAAGCGAATATTAGAAATAATTATGAAAATTTACCGAGTCCGTCCGGCCATTCTATCCGGTCGATTTCCTTCATACCACTATTAAATGAAAGTTATTCATGTACGGATTTAATATCAAGTATTACAAATCACTTAACTTCTGCCTCCCTCAAATTATTTGATTTCTTGCACCTTTTTTACTTTTTTTCACATTGAAGCTATCTATATTATTAAAAATATTGATGAAAACTTATCCGAGTCCGTCCGGCCATACTATTTGGCCGATTTTCTTCATCCTTTTTTTAAATGAAAGGTATTCATGCACAGATTTGTCATCAAGTATTAAGAATCACTTAAATTACGCCTTTTTTAAATTATTTGATTTTTTCAACTTTTTCCAACTTTTTCCAACTTTGAAGTAATCATATCTTCGGTTTTAATTGAGTTACGAAGGTCGTTTTAGTCTAAGAACACTCAGTGAATCAAGCGCTATCATTGGAGCTGTAAACCCTTCAAATCCGCTGATTATGAGGAAAGTTATGCGTGGACATACGATATTACTGCTCATTTTTTCAACAGTTTTTCTCATTTTAGCAATCATATCTTTGATTCTAATTGATTTACACTGTTCGTTTTGGTCTAAGAGCACTCAGTGGATCAAGCTCTATCTTTTGAGGTATTAAATATTTACATCGGTTGATTCTGAGGAATGTTATGAGTGACGAAGCGAATAGAAATAATTATGAAAATTTACCGAGTCCGTCCGGCCATTCTATCCGGTCGATTTCCTTCATACCACTATTAAATGAAAGTTATTCATGTACGGATTTAATATCAAGTATTACAAATCACTTAACTTCTGCCTCCCTCAAATTATTTGATTTCTTGAACCTTTTTTACTTTTTTTCATATTGAAGCTATCTATATTATTAAAAATATTGATGAAAACTTATCCGAGTCCGTCCGGCCATACTATCTGGCCGATTTTCTTCATCCTTTTTTTAAATGAAAGGTATTCATGCACAGATTTGTCATCAAGTATTAAAAATCACTTAAATTACGCCTTTCTCAAATTATTTGATTTTTTCAACTTTTTCCAACTTTTTCCAACTTTGAAGTAATCATATCTTCGGTTTTAATTGAGTTACGAAGGTCGTTTTAGTCTAAGAACACTCAGTGAATCAAGCGCTATCATTGGAGCTGTTAACCATTCAAATCGGCTGATTATGAGGAAAGTTACGCGTGGACATACGATATTACTGCTCATTTTTTCAACAGTTTTTCTCATTTTAGCAATCATATCTTTGATTCTAATTTATTTACACTGTTTGTTTTGGTCTAAGAGCACTCAGTGGATCAAGCTCTATCTTTTGAGGTATTAAATATTTACATCGGTTGATTCTGAGGAATGTTATGAGTGACGAAGCGAATATTAGAAATAATTATGAAAATTTACCGAGTCCGTCCGGCCATTCTATCCGGTCGATTTCCTTCATGCCACTATTAAATGAAAGTTATTCATGTACGGATTTAATATCAAGTATTACAAATCACTTAACTTCTGCCTCCCTCAAATTATTTGATTTCTTGCACCTTTTTTACTTTTTTTCACATTTAAGCTATCTATATTATTAAAAATATTGATGAAAACTTATCCGAGTCCGTCCGGCCATACTATCTGGCCGATTTTCTTCATCCTGTTTTAAATGAAAGGTATTCATGCACAGATTTGTCATCAAGTATTAAAAATCACTTAAATTACGCCTTTCTCAAATTATTTGATTTTTTCAACTTTTTCCAACTTTTTCCAACTTTGAAGTAATCATATCTTCGGTTTTAATTGAGTTACGAAGGTCGTTTTAGTCTAAGAACACTCAGTGAATCAAGCGCTATCATTGGAGCTGTTAACCATTCAAATCGGCTGATTATGAGGAAAGTTACGCGTGGACATACGATATTACTGCTCATTTTTTCAACAGTTTTTCTCATTTTAGCAATCATATCTTTGATTCTAATTTATTTACACTGTTTGTTTTGGTCTAAGAGCACTCAGTGGATCAAGCTCTATCTTTTGAGGTATTAAATATTTACATCGGTTGATTCTGAGGAATGTTATGAGTGACGAAGCGAATATTAGAAATAATTATGAAAATTTACCGAGTCCGTCCGGCCATTCTATCCGGTCGATTTCCTTCATACCACTATTAAATGAAAGTTATTCATGTACGGATTTAATATCAAGTATTACAAATCACTTAACTTCTGCCTCCCTCAAATTATTTGATTTCTTGCACCTTTTTTACTTTTTTTCACATTGAAGCTATCTATATTATTAAAAATATTGATGAAAACTTATCCGAGTCCGTCCGGCCATACTATTTGGCCGATTTTCTTCATCCTTTTTTTAAATGAAAGGTATTCATGCACAGATTTGTCATCAAGTATTAAGAATCACTTAAATTACGCCTTTTTTAAATTATTTGATTTTTTCAACTTTTTCCAACTTTTTCCAACTTTGAAGTAATCATATCTTCGGTTTTAATTGAGTTACGAAGGTCGTTTTAGTCTAAGAACACTCAGTGAATCAAGCGCTATCATTGGAGCTGTAAACCCTTCAAATCCGCTGATTATGAGGAAAGTTATGCGTGGACATACGATATTACTGCTCATTTTTTCAACAGTTTTTCTCATTTTAGCAATCATATCTTTGATTCTAATTGATTTACACTGTTCGTTTTGGTCTAAGAGCACTCAGTGGATCAAGCTCTATCTTTTGAGGTATTAAATATTTACATCGGTTGATTCTGAGGAATGTTATGAGTGACGAAGCGAATAGAAATAATTATGAAAATTTACCGAGTCCGTCCGGCCATTCTATCCGGTCGATTTCCTTCATACCACTATTAAATGAAAGTTATTCATGTACGGATTTAATATCAAGTATTACAAATCACTTAACTTCTGCCTCCCTCAAATTATTTGATTTCTTGAACCTTTTTTACTTTTTTTCATATTGAAGCTATCTATATTATTAAAAATATTGATGAAAACTTATCCGAGTCCGTCCGGCCATACTATCTGGCCGATTTTCTTCATCCTTTTTTTAAATGAAAGGTATTCATGCACAGATTTGTCATCAAGTATTAAAAATCACTTAAATTACGCCTTTCTCAAATTATTTGATTTTTTCAACTTTTTCCAACTTTTTCCAACTTTGAAGTAATCATATCTTCGGTTTTAATTGAGTTACGAAGGTCGTTTTAGTCTAAGAACACTCAGTGAATCAAGCGCTATCATTGGAGCTGTTAACCATTCAAATCGGCTGATTATGAGGAAAGTTACGCGTGGACATACGATATTACTGCTCATTTTTTCAACAGTTTTTCTCATTTTAGCAATCATATCTTTGATTCTAATTTATTTACACTGTTTGTTTTGGTCTAAGAGCACTCAGTGGATCAAGCTCTATCTTTTGAGGTATTAAATATTTACATCGGTAGATTCTGAGGAATGTTATGAGTGACGAAGCGAATATTAGAAATAATTATGAAAATTTACCGAGTCCGTCCGGCCATTCTATCCGGTCGATTTCCTTCATGCCACTATTAAATGAAAGTTATTCATGTACGGATTTAATATCAAGTATTACAAATCACTTAACTTCTGCCTCCCTCAAATTATTTGATTTCTTGCACCTTTTTTACTTTTTTTCACATTTAAGCTATCTATATTATTAAAAATATTGATGAAAACTTATCCGAGTCCGTCCGGCCATACTATCTGGCCGATTTTCTTCATCCTTTTTTAAATGAAAGGTATTCATGCACAGATTTGTCATCAAGTATTAAAAATCACTTAAATTACGCCTTTCTCAAATTATTTGATTTTTTCAACTTTTTCCAACTTTTTCCAACTTTGAAGTAATCATATCTTCGGTTTTAATTGAGTTACGAAGGTCGTTTTAGTCTAAGAACACTCAGTGAATCAAGCGCTATCATTGGAGCTGTTAACCATTCAAATCGGCTGATTATGAGGAAAGTTACGCGTGGACATACGATATTACTGCTCATTTTTTCAACAGTTTTTCTCATTTTAGCAATCATATCTTTGATTCTAATTGATTTACACTGTTTGTTTTGGTCTAAGAGCACTCAGTGGATCAAGCTCTATCTTTTGAGGTATTAAATATTTACATCGGTTGATTCTGAGGAATGTTATGAGTGACGAAGCGAATATTAGAAATAATTATGAAAATTTACCGAGTCCGTCCGGCCATTCTATCCGGTCGATTTCCTTCATACCACTATTAAATGAAAGTTATTCATGTACGGATTTAATATCAAGTATTACAAATCACTTAACTTCTGCCTCCCTCAAATTATTTGATTTCTTGAACCTTTTTTACTTTTTTTCATATTGAAGCTATCTATATTATTATAAAATATTGATGAAAACTTATCCGAGTCCGTCCGGCCATACTATCTGGCCGATTTTCTTCATCCTTTTTTTAAATGAAAGGTATTCATGCACAGATTTGTCATCAAGTATTAAAACTCACTTAAATTACGCCTTTCTCAAATTATTTGATTTTTTCAACTTTTTCCAACTTTTTCCAACTTTGAAGTAATCATATCTTCGGTTTTAATTGAGTTACGAAGGTCGTTTTAGTCTAAGAACACTCAGTGAATCAAGCGCTATCATTGGAGCTGTTAACCATTCAAATCGGCTGATTATGAGGAAGGTTACGCGTGGACATACGATATTACTGCTCATTTTTTCAACAGTTTTTCTCATTTTAGCAATCATATCTTTGATTCTAATTGATTTACACTGTTTGTTTTGGTCTAAGAGCACTCAGTGGATCAAGCTCTATCTTTTGAGGTATTAAATATTTACATCGGTTGATTCTGAGGAATGTTATGAGTGACGAAGCGAATATTAGAAATAATTATGAAAATTTACCGAGTCCGTCCGGCCATTCTATCCGGTCGATTTCCTTCATACCACTATTAAATGAAAGTTATTCATGTACGGATTTAATATCAAGTATTACAAATCACTTAACTTCTGCCTCCCTCAAATTATTTGATTTCTTGAACCTTTTTTACTTTTTTCATATTGAAGCTATCTATATTATTAAAAATATTGATGAAAACTTATCCGAGTCCGTCCGGCCATACTATCTGGCCGATTTTCTTCATCCTTTTTTTAAATGAAAGGTATTCATGCACAGATTTGTCATCAAGTATTAAGAATCACTTAAATTACGCCTTTTTTAAATTATTTGATTTTTTCAACTTTTTCCAACTTTTTCCAACTTTGAAGTAATCATATCTTCGGTTTTAATTGAGTTACGAAGGTCGTTTTAGTCTAAGAACACTCAGTGAATCAAGCGCTATCATTGGAGCTGTAAACCCTTCAAATCGGCTGATTATGAGGAAAGTTATGCGTGGACATACGATATTACTGCTCATTTTTTCAACAGTTTTTCTCATTGTAGCAATCATATCCTTGATTCTAATTGATTTACACTGTTCGTTTTGGTCTAAGAGCACTCAGTGGATCAAGCTCTATCTTTTGAGGTATTAAATATTTACATCGGTTGATTCTGAGGAATGTTATGAGTGACGAAGCGAATAGAAATAATTATGAAAATTTACCGAGTCCGTCCGGCCATTCTATCCGGTCGATTTCCTTCATACCACTATTAAATGAAAGTTATTCATGTACGGATTTAATATCAAGTATTACAAATCACTTAACTTCTGCCTCCCTCAAATTATTTGATTTCTTGCACCTTTTTTACTTTTTTTCACATTGAAGCTATCTATATTATTAAAAATATTGATGAAAACTTATCCGAGTCCGTCCGGCCATACTATCTGGCCGATTTTCTTCATCCTTTTTTAAATGAAAGGTATTCATGCACAGATTTGTCATCAAGTATTAAAAATCACTTAAATTACGCCTTTCTCAAATTATTTGATTTTTTCAACTTTTTCCAACTTTTTCCAACTTTGAAGTAATCATATCTTCGGTTTTAATTGAGTTACGAAGGTCGTTTTAGTCTAAGAACACTCAGTGAATCAAGCGCTATCATTGGAGCTGTTAACCATTCAAATCGGCTGATTATGAGGAAAGTTACGCGTGGACATACGATATTACTGCTCATTTTTTCAACAGTTTTTCTCATTTTAGCAATCATATCTTTGATTCTAATTGATTTACACTGTTTGTTTTGGTCTAAGAGCACTCAGTGGATCAAGCTCTATCTTTTGAGGTATTAAATATTTACATCGGTTGATTCTGAGGAATGTTATGAGTGACGAAGCGAATATTAGAAATAATTATGAAAATTTACCGAGTCCGTCCGGCCATTCTATCCGGTCGATTTCCTTCATACCACTATTAAATGAAAGTTATTCATGTACGGATTTAATATCAAGTATTACAAATCACTTAACTTCTGCCTCCCTCAAATTATTTGATTTCTTGAACCTTTTTTACTTTTTTTCATATTGAAGCTATCTATATTATTATAAAATATTGATGAAAACTTATCCGAGTCCGTCCGGCCATACTATCTGGCCGATTTTCTTCATCCTTTTTTTAAATGAAAGGTATTCATGCACAGATTTGTCATCAAGTATTAAAACTCACTTAAATTACGCCTTTCTCAAATTATTTGATTTTTTCAACTTTTTCCAACTTTTTCCAACTTTGAAGTAATCATATCTTCGGTTTTAATTGAGTTACGAAGGTCGTTTTAGTCTAAGAACACTCAGTGAATCAAGCGCTATCATTGGAGCTGTTAACCATTCAAATCGGCTGATTATGAGGAAGGTTACGCGTGGACATACGATATTACTGCTCATTTTTTCAACAGTTTTTCTCATTTTAGCAATCATATCTTTGATTCTAATTGATTTACACTGTTTGTTTTGGTCTAAGAGCACTCAGTGGATCAAGCTCTATCTTTTGAGGTATTAAATATTTACATCGGTTGATTCTGAGGAATGTTATGAGTGACGAAGCGAATATTAGAAATAATTATGAAAATTTACCGAGTCCGTCCGGCCATTCTATCCGGTCGATTTCCTTCATACCACTATTAAATGAAAGTTATTCATGTACGGATTTAATATCAAGTATTACAAATCACTTAACTTCTGCCTCCCTCAAATTATTTGATTTCTTGAACCTTTTTTACTTTTTTCATATTGAAGCTATCTATATTATTAAAAATATTGATGAAAACTTATCCGAGTCCGTCCGGCCATACTATCTGGCCGATTTTCTTCATCCTTTTTTTAAATGAAAGGTATTCATGCACAGATTTGTCATCAAGTATTAAGAATCACTTAAATTACGCCTTTTTTAAATTATTTGATTTTTTCAACTTTTTCCAACTTTTTCCAACTTTGAAGTAATCATATCTTCGGTTTTAATTGAGTTACGAAGGTCGTTTTAGTCTAAGAACACTCAGTGAATCAAGCGCTATCATTGGAGCTGTAAACCCTTCAAATCGGCTGATTATGAGGAAAGTTATGCGTGGACATACGATATTACTGCTCATTTTTTCAACAGTTTTTCTCATTGTAGCAATCATATCCTTGATTCTAATTGATTTACACTGTTCGTTTTTGTCTAAGAGCACTCAGTGGATCAAGCTCTATCTTTTGAGGTATTAAATATTTACATCGGTTGATTCTGAGGAATGTTATGAGTGACGAAGCGAATAGAAATAATTATGAAAATTTACCGAGTCCGTCCGGCCATTCTATCCGGTCGATTTCCTTCATACCACTATTAAATGAAAGTTATTCATGTACGGATTTAATATCAAGTATTACAAATCACTTAACTTCTGCCTCCCTCAAATTATTTGATTTCTTGCACCTTTTTTACTTTTTTTCACATTGAAGCTATCTATATTATTAAAAATATTGATGAAAACTTATCCGAGTCCGTCCGGCCATACTATCTGGCCGATTTTCTTCATCCTTTTTTAAATGAAAGGTATTCATGCACAGATTTGTCATCAAGTATTAAAAATCACTTAAATTACGCCTTTCTCAAATTATTTGATTTTTTCAACTTTTTCCAACTTTTTCCAACTTTGAAGTAATCATATCTTCGGTTTTAATTGAGTTACGAAGGTCGTTTTAGTCTAAGAACACTCAGTGAATCAAGCGCTATCATTGGAGCTGTTAACCATTCAAATCGGCTGATTATGAGGAAAGTTACGCGTGGACATACGATATTACTGCTCATTTTTTCAACAGTTTTTCTCATTTTAGCAATCATATCTTTGATTCTAATTGATTTACACTGTTTGTTTTGGTCTAAGAGCACTCAGTGGATCAAGCTCTATCTTTTGAGGTATTAAATATTTACATCGGTTGATTCTGAGGAATGTTATGAGTGACGAAGCGAATATTAGAAATAATTATGAAAATTTACCGAGTCCGTCCGGCCATTCTATCCGGTCGATTTCCTTCATACCACTATTAAATGAAAGTTATTCATGTACGGATTTAATATCAAGTATTACAAATCACTTAACTTCTGCCTCCCTCAAATTATTTGATTTCTTGAACCTTTTTTACTTTTTTCATATTGAAGCTATCTATATTATTAAAAATATTGATGAAAACTTATCCGAGTCCGTCCGGCCATACTATCTGGCCGATTTTCTTCATCCTTTTTTTAAATGAAAGGTATTCATGCACAGATTTGTCATCAAGTATTAAGAATCACTTAAATTACGCCTTTTTTAAATTATTTGATTTTTTCAACTTTTTCCAACTTTTTCCAACTTTGAAGTAATCATATCTTCGGTTTTAATTGAGTTACGAAGGTCGTTTTAGTCTAAGAACACTCAGTGAATCAAGCGCTATCATTGGAGCTGTAAACCCTTCAAATCGGCTGATTATGAGGAAAGTTATGCGTGGACATACGATATTACTGCTCATTTTTTCAACAGTTTTTCTCATTGTAGCAATCATATCCTTGATTCTAATTGATTTACACTGTTCGTTTTGGTCTAAGAGCACTCAGTGGATCAAGCTCTATCTTTTGAGGTATTAAATATTTACATCGGTTGATTCTGAGGAATGTTATGAGTGACGAAGCGAATAGAAATAATTATGAAAATTTACCGAGTCCGTCCGGCCATTCTATCCGGTCGATTTCCTTCATACCACTATTAAATGAAAGTTATTCATGTACGGATTTAATATCAAGTATTACAAATCACTTAACTTCTGCCTCCCTCAAATTATTTGATTTCTTGAACCTTTTTTACTTTTTTTCATATTGAAGCTATCTATATTATTAAAAATATTGATGAAAACTTATCCGAGTCCGTCCGGCCATACTATCTGGCCGATTTTCTTCATCCTTTTTTTAAATGAAAGGTATTCATGCACAGATTTGTCATCAAGTATTAAGAATCACTTAAATTACGCCTTTTTTAAATTATTTGATTTTTTCAACTTTTTCCAACTTTTTCCAACTTTGAAGTAATCATATCTTCGGTTTTAATTGAGTTACGAAGGTCGTTTTAGTCTAAGAACACTCAGTGAATCAAGCGCTATCATTGGAGCTGTTAACCATTCAAATCGGCTGATTATGAGGAAAGTTACGCGTGGACATACGATATTACTGCTCATTTTTTCAACAGTTTTTCTCATTTTAGCAATCATATCTTTGATTCTAATTGATTTACACTGTTTGTTTTGGTCTAAGAGCACTCAGTGGATCAAGCTCTATCTTTTGAGGTATTAAATATTTACATCGGTTGATTCTGAGGAATGTTATGAGTGACGAAGCGAATATTAGAAATAATTATGAAAATTTACCGAGTCCGTCCGGCCATTCTATCCGGTCGATTTCCTTCATACCACTATTAAATGAAAGTTATTCATGTACGGATTTAATATCAAGTATTACAAATCACTTAACTTCTGCCTCCCTCAAATTATTTGATTTCTTGAACCTTTTTTACTTTTTTTCATATTGAAGCTATCTATATTATTAAAAATATTGATGAAAACTTATCCGAGTCCGTCCGGCCATACTATCTGGCCGATTTTCTTCATCCTTTTTTTAAATGAAAGGTATTCATGCACAGATTTGTCATCAAGTATTAAAAATCACTTAAATTACGCCTTTCTCAAATTATTTGATTTTTTCAACTTTTTCCAACTTTTTCCAACTTTGAAGTAATCATATCTTCGGTTTTAATTGAGTTACGAAGGTCGTTTTAGTCTAAGAACACTCAGTGAATCAAGCGCTATCATTGGAGCTGTTAACCATTCAAATCGGCTGATTATGAGGAAAGTTACGCGTGGACATACGATATTACTGCTCATTTTTTCAACAGTTTTTCTCATTTTAGCAGTCATATCTTTGATTCTAATTGATTTACACTGTTTGTTTTGGTCTAAGAGCACTCAGTGGATCAAGCTCTATCTTTTGAGGTATTAAATATTTACATCGGTTGATTCTGAGGAATGTTATGAGTGACGAAGCGAATATTAGAAATAATTATGAAAATTTACCGAGTCCGTCCGGCCATTCTATCCGGTCGATTTCCTTCATACCACTATTAAATGAAAGTTATTCATGTACGGATTTAATATCAAGTATTACAAATCACTTAACTTCTGCCTCCCTCAAATTATTTGATTTCTTGAACCTTTTTTACTTTTTTTCATATTGAAGCTATCTATATTATTAAAAATATTGATGAAAACTTATCCGAGTCCGTCCGGCCATACTATCTGGCCGATTTTCTTCATCCTTTTTTTAAATGAAAGGTATTCATGCACAGATTTGTCATCAAGTATTAAAAATCACTTAAATTACGCCTTTCTCAAATTATTTGATTTTTTCAACTTTTTCCAACTTGTTCCAACTTTGAAGTAATCATATCTTCGGTTTTAATTCGGTTACGAAGGTCGTTTTAGTCTAAGAACACTCAGTGAATCAAGCGCTATCATTGGAGCTGTTAACCATTCAAATCGGCTGATTATGAGGAAAGTTACGCGTGGACATACGATATTACTGCTCATTTTTTCAACAGTTTTTCTCATTTTAGCAATCATATCTTTGATTCTAATTGATTTACACTGTTTGTTTTGGTCTAAGAGCACTCAGTGGATCAAGCTCTATCTTTTGAGGTATTAAATATTTACATCGGTTGATTCTGAGGAATGTTATGAGTGACGAAGCGAATATTAGAAATAATTATGAAAATTTACCGAGTCCGTCCGGCCATTCTATCCGGTCGATTTCCTTCATACCACTATTAAATGAAAGTTATTCATGTACGGATTTAATATCAAGTATTACAAATCACTTAACTTCTGCCTCCCTCAAATTATTTGATTTCTTGAACCTTTTTTACTTTTTTTCATATTGAAGCTATCTATATTATTAAAAATATTGATGAAAACTTATCCGAGTCCGTCCGGCCATACTATCTGGCCGATTTTCTTCATCCTTTTTTTAAATGAAAGGTATTCATGCACAGATTTGTCATCAAGTATTAAAAATCACATAAATTACGCCTTTCTCAAATTATTTGATTTTTTCAACTTTTTCCAACTTTTTCCAACTTTGAAGTAATCATATCTTCGGTTTTAATTGAGTTACGAAGGTCGTTTTAGTCTAAGAACACTCAGTGAATCAAGCGCTATCATTGGAGCTGTTAACCATTCAAATCGGCTGATTATGAGGAAGGTTACGCGTGGACATACGATATTACTGCTCATTTTTTCAACAGTTTTTCTCATTTTAGCAATCATATCTTTGATTCTAATTGATTTACACTGTTTGTTTTGGTCTAAGAGCACTCAGTGGATCAAGCTCTATCTTTTGAGGTATTAAATATTTACATCGGTTGATTCTGAGGAATGTTATGAGTGACGAAGCGAATATTAGAAATAATTATGAAAATTTACCGAGTCCGTCCGGCCATTCTATCCGGTCCATTTCCTTCATACCACTATTAAATGAAAGTTATTCATGTACGGATTTAATATCAAGTATTACAAATCACTTAACTTCTGCCTCCCTCAAATTATTTGATTTCTTGAACCTTTTTTACTTTTTTTCATATTGAAGCTATCTATATTATTAAAAATATTGATGAAAACTTATCCGAGTCCGTCCGGCCATACTATCTGGCCGATTTTCTTCATCCTTTTTTTAAATGAAAGGTATTCATGCACAGATTTGTCATCAAGTATTAAGAATCACTTAAATTACGCCTTTTTTAAATTATTTGATTTTTTCAACTTTTTCCAACTTTTTCCAACTTTGAAGTAATCATATCTTCGGTTTTAATTGAGTTACGAAGGTCGTTTTAGTCTAAGAACACTCAGTGAATCAAGCGCTATCATTGGAGCTGTAAACCCTTCAAATCGGCTGATTATGAGGAAAGTTATGCGTGGACATACGATATTACTGCTCATTTTTTCAACAGTTTTTCTCATTGTAGCAATCATATCCTTGATTCTAATTGATTTACACTGTTCGTTTTGGTCTAAGAGCACTCAGTGGATCAAGCTCTATCTTTTGAGGTATTAAATATTTACATCGGTTGATTCTGAGGAATGTTATGAGTGACGAAGCGAATATTAGAAATAATTATGAAAATTTACCGAGTCCGTCCGGCCATTCTATCCGGTCGATTTCCTTCATACCACTATTAAATGAAAGTTATTCATGTACGGATTTAATATCAAGTATTACAAATCACTTAACTTCTGCCTCCCTCAAATTATTTGATTTCTTGAACCTTTTTTACTTTTTTTCATATTGAAGCTATCTATATTATTAAAAATATTGATGAAAACTTATCCGAGTCCGTCCGGCCATACTATCTGGCCGATTTTCTTCATCCTTTTTTTAAATGAAAGGTATTCATGCACAGATTTGTCATCAAGTATTAAAAATCACTTAAATTACGCCTTTCTCAAATTATTTGATTTTTTCAACTTTTTCCAACTTTTTCCAACTTTGAAGTAATCATATCTTCGGTTTTAATTGAGTTACGAAGGTCGTTTTAGTCTAAGAACACTCAGTGAATCAAGCGCTATCATTTGAGCTCTTAACCATTCAAATCGGCTGATTATGAGGAAAGTTATGCGTGGACATACGATATTACTGCTCATTTTTTCAACAGTTTTTCTCATTGTAGCAATCATATCTTTGATTCTAATTGATTTACACTGTTTGTTTTGGTCTAAGAGCACTCAGTGGATCAAGCTCTATCTTTTGAGGTATTAAATATTTACATCGGTTGATTCTGAGGAATGTTATGAGTGACGAAGCGAATATTAGAAATAATTATGAAAATTTACCGAGTCCGTCCCGCCATTCTATCCGGTCGATTTTCTTCATACCACTATTCATTGAAAGGTATTCATGCAAAGATTTGTTATCAAGTATTACAAATCACTTCACTTCCGCCTTCCTCAATTTATTTGATATTTTCAACGTTTTTCATCTTTTTCCAACTTTGAAGCAATCATATCTTTGGTTCTGATCGAGGTACTCAAGTCGTTTTAGTCTAAGAACACTCAGGGACTGAAGCCCTTTCAATTGAGCTGTTAACTATTCAAATCTGCTGATTCTTTGGAATGTTATGAGTGCACATTCGATATTATATCTCATTTTTCAATATTTTTTCTCATTTTCAATCATATATTTTGTTCTAATGACGGAAATTTTGTATTACACTAGCGTTTTTTATTACAATCAACAAAGTGCAGGGTCAAACGCTTCATCGAGTTGGAATCTACTTGCCTGATCCTGTTTTAGGCCATGGAATGTTCTATGTTGCCTTATCCCGAGGAAAATCATTTAAAACTACGAGTCGACGTACAGCGAACATTGTCTGGAAGGAAGTATTGTAAAATAAAGGTTATATACTATTACTTACTGTCGTAATTTTTTAATACCAATACTGAAAAAATATGCTGCGGAGCAGTACGGGTGCCCTAGTTATTTATTATTTATTATTTATTATTTATTATTTAATATTTATTATTTATTATTATTTATTTATTATTTATTTATTCATTTATTTATGTATTATTTATTTATTTATTAGTTATGTATTTATTTATTATTTATTTATTATTTATTTATTTATTTATAATTTATTTATTCATTTATTTATTTATTTATTTATTATGTATTTATTCGTTTAATTACTTATTTATTTATTTATTATTTATTTATTCATTCATTTATTTATTTATTATTTATTTATTTATTCGTTTATTTATTTATTATTTATTTATTATTTATTTATTATTTATTTATTCATTTATTTATTATTTATTTATTTATTTAATATTTATTTATTTATCATTTATTTATTCATTTATGTATTTATTATTTATTTATTCATTTATTTATTTATTTATTTATTATTTATTTATTATTTATTTACTCATTTATTTATTTATTCATTTATTTATTTATTTATTTATTCATTTATTTATTTATTTATTTATTTATTCATTTATTTATTTATTTATTCATTAATTGTGCACTTATTTATTTATTTACTAGCTGTACCCGGCATGCGTTGCAATGCCAATCAAAGAAAGTGTTGGCGTTGTAACTTTTTTGTTGAATTGCTTTTGGATTCCCAATATTTATTTAATTTCCGTTAACTATTATAAAATTAATTTACTATCTCCAAAAATATCACGGGAGCCTGCTCAACAACTCACCAAAATTTCATCGCAATGAAATGAATGGTACAGTATATGAACGCATAGGGACTTCGTTGAAAAGCTTCGCGCGTCGTCGCTCATTTGTTGAATCGTCTCGTGCCCTACCTATCGTATAGTGGATTTACTAACCCAGAACCCTTCGCTGAAATGTGCACAACATCTCACCCAAGTTTCATTGCTATCAGACGAATTGTATATGAACGCATACGGGACTTTGTTGAAACGCTTCGCGAGTCGTCGCTCATTTGTTGAATCCACTCGTGCGCTACCTATTATAACATGGATTTACTAAGCCAGAAACCTTACCTGAAGTGTACAGAACATCTCACCCAAGTTTCATCGCAATGGGATGAATGGTATATGAACGGAAGTGGGACTTTCTTGAAACAAACGCAAGCCATTTTGTTGTAGCTACTCGCATGCCATCTATTGTAAATTAGATTATCTACGACTATAACTTTTTCGGGACTGTGCACAACAACTCACCAAAATTTTATCGCAATCGGATGAATGGTTTATGACCAACTGACGTTAGACGTGGTTCACTTTTCAATAATAATAAAAAATAAACATAATCAATCAGCTGTTACAACTTCACTTAAATCCACTTTCTCTCTCCAAATAAAATTTTAAACAAATATTGTTGTTAATACAACCAACGTCTTCTACTGACATTCCTCCTTACTGTAACAAAATCATCCATTTACCATTATAATGAAAATTATTTAATACTGATCCATCATAAGATCACTTCTTTATGGCAATAAACATCCTCGATGTAATCATAGAACATCGTCGTGTTCTTCGAGCAACACTCCTTCTTTATAGTTTAAATGATTAAAACACTCTTGATGAATTTACAAAACGTTTAATTGTCATATAAAAGCTCTAAATTATTCATTTAGTAATAATGGAAATTATTATTAAATGTTTAAAGAAAGGAATATTAATATTTTCTGAATATTAATTAAGTTTGCAAAGTATTTATTATTTAAATATTTATTGGTTATTAGAAATAATTATTAATCTTGTTAATCCAAACAATAAATAATATTGTTATTATTTATTTAATATCAGATGTTTATCGAGTAAGTTATTTAGATAACTTCGTTAAATTATTTAGTTCTCCTAAATATTATTAATATTATGTTTAAATATTATTTATAAAATGTTATACATTATTTACAACATTTTTGGTGATTCTCAATCACCTGGCCTTCCTTCAAACTCACTTCCTTACAATTCTTGCTTTCAAATAAAGCGTCAACTACACTACTGTAAGTTATATCACAATTACTGTCATCATATTACCGTGGTTTCATTTCACCATTGGGCATATATCTCTAGCCGAACGATTAAGTTAAGCTCATATGAAATATATTCATAATCCTTGATAGTAATATAATAATAATTAACAACATTGTTATCTTCAATCCGTTTCCCAAGTATTTTCCGGCAATTGTATTAATCAATTCAACTGAAAGTCGTTTAACAATAGTTATATACACCAAAGGTCTTTCTTATATCTCTGTTGTAATAAAGTTACTTTCTCCCCACCTCAATACTGCATAAACCTCCGATTATTACTTGACAAACGACTACTCTCTCAATAATACAAGTAAACTCCGTATAATATTATCATGAAATTGCTATTAAACAAATATAGCTTCGATAATACTTCACTTCAAATTGTAGTACAGTATTCGTCATAACAACTTATTTAAATTGCATAATATGCATTGCTTTCGTTACTAAATTCTTACATAATGGTTACAGTGTATAACACTTCCAGTTGTTAAAATAATTCGTAATTATCAACCTTAATTAACAGCGATGACGTATTGGTTTACTAGTCCTTGTTACTTTAAAACAAATAATTTGTGTTAATATTTAATAAGTATATACATTTGTTACACCTCTCTGATCTTTTTAAGTTATTGCGATATTGCAATCATAAGTCAACAACAATATCATGAACTTTATAGAATCCTCAATGGTGTTGCTAGACCCTATGTTGTAGAAGATAAGATTTCTCACAATAAAATAATGTATCCATCGATAAGTTATTATTAATTAATAGCTTAAGTCAGAGTGTCTAAAACAATATTTCACTCTTCAACAAAGCCGAATAATTCGATTAAATAATTCTTTGAATAGCTTAAAACTCGACATTAGTTATCACATGTATAACTATGTTCTATAATGATATAACTTCTCCTAAGACCAGCGATAAAAATTTGGAGATGTCGAATAAAAATTTCATTTCCATTGAAAGATCTTCTCCTGGTCTAAATTGCTTGAATAAAATTAAGATTAAATACGATAAAATTAAATTAAATTCCCATAGAAATTTAAAATTTAAATATCTATAATGAAAAATATTCCGAAGTTCCGAAAAATCACTCACAAAATCATAAATCAATTAATATTGAAATGTTTCAATGCTCTACAATATTTTATCTACTGCTAGCTACTCATACCAACAACTACGAACGAAGTTCACTCTCTACCTTTGAGATGGTATCTAGAAGAATAAGCATGGTCGAAATTACTTTAGGCACCAGTCATTCCATACTTAAAACACTTTTTCTTCTTCCTCCGGAAAATTGCCTCGCCTCAGCTCGAACTCAGGCCTCCAGACGCAAATCGCCTTGCCTGGTCACGAACATGGACAGCATCTTCTACAGCAATGCCGTACCAATTTTCAAGTCTCGAAGTGGGATGGACTACTTCGCTTCGGATCTGGTAGTAATTCTTCATGATGCGACAATATGTCTCCATATCGTAAATTTGGATTGTAGTTCGGCGGTAGTTATGCTTCATTTTGACCATTTAATTTAATATCGGTTGCCTGATACTCTAGTCTGTCAATGCACATCATATCACCTATGCATATATGGTTTAATTCACCATCACGATCACGTTAAATACGTAGTCAATCATTTCCCTTAACATTTGCATGTATATCATCTCGACAATAAGTTTATAACTGGATGATAATTGTCTATAGTTCATGGTCAGTGTTCTCAGAATGGACTCGGGCAGATAGCCTTTCTCCGTACACAGGCTCGCTATTGTTCCTGCTTCAAAGCGCTCACAAAGTTCCCTTGCGTTATGAGATGCGTGCTTTTCATCATACCGTCTCCAACAAAGAAAACTGCATTTACTCTTTCGAATTTCTTCACCAAAATTTTGTAGAATATACATATAATGTTTCTCTGTAGTATTGTCGAACTTTCGATGCTTTAATTCGATTTAGAACTAATATTTGACCGACTTTGTGTTTCATACCCGATCAACGAACTTTCTTCCAATGCTTTGGCTGGCGGCGATCGCTTTCCTGCCGTCAAACTCCGCTCATGAAACTACCCTAGCCTTCACACGCTACCTTCCGGATCCCGAGCAACGCAGGTCCACTCTCTTTCACGGTCACTGCACAAAGACCTCGATTAATCTCGCGTCACCTCACTCGTCAAAGGGTAATGGGATGGCGCCTCATTATATATCGCGGCAAATCATTCTCTGCAAATATTTTAATACTGGGTCCTCAAACTTCCTATCCTGAGTGATAAATATGATTCCTATTAATATAGATACATTCTCCATAGTTTTAATTATGCGGTTCCTCTCTTCTTTACCAAAATAGCAGTATTAATCTCCGATCAAGCTCCTCATTAGGCGAGATCAGTTTCTCCTTCTCTCGTGCCTTCAGTAATTCAATTAGCCAATCAGTGCATTTCTTCTTCATAGCTCCATGTTGCTATGAGTGGGCAAGGAAAAATACATCACGGGACTGTCTAATAATGGCTCTGGTCGCCATTTTGCTGTCGTCGTTTGCAATCTGAAGCTTCCCTTTGTACAATAAAAATGTATCCTTCTATAATCCTTTAAAATACTGCATTCTTCTCCAAATTTTATCAAAACATCTGAAATTACATTCTCTCCATCCTGAGCAACTTGAAATTCGAGTTAATTAGCAGGAAGTCAAACAAAATCTGCAAACATTTGACATCTCTGAATCCGTTATACAAGACTGACAAGCTTTCCTGGAAATGTTAAAAGAAGACCCAAGAAGACTTAAGAAAGGGCAGAGACCAAAAGTGGTCAAAAGCAGCTAAACAACTACAAGGTCAGAAAATGAAGGAGATCAGGGCTAGGAAGAAGGCTCTTAAGAATGTGATACCAATACCGACTCATCAAGCTGAAAAACATTTTGGTTAACCTACGTAGTACATAGTTGGCTCATTCGAAGAAAGAAGAAGAGGAAGAATATTAATGGCCTACCTGCCAATAAAATAAACTGCCGTCCAATTCTTCGCTTCCGTTACCGTCCTCCTGATCAATATAATAGTCAGAATTCGAGTCTCCGGATCTTGTTTCAACTTTGACTTCAGTATGAGACTCACCAATTTTTTTAAATTATAACCAACTAGCGATTCGTTATCTTTCACTAGAAGGCGACACACTTCATCTACATCCTTAGGTTTTCGTAAGGCGTAACCTCTTAACTGATATTCACTAAGGCAGCGTACCAAACCAAATAACCGCTATAACAGCACACCTGCATCTCACTGACAGAATGTTATATCATTGAGCGCGCTTGAGCTATCAATCCCACATGACACAGCAGCTGACACTTGTGGAGTCTTCTTAAGCCCGTCATTTCACAACTCCAGGAAAATGCTTACTAAGGTATGGTGTAAGATTTCCCGAGACGATAAGATCATAGCTTGAACTGTTGGCTTGATATTAAATCTAAAACGAACCATGAAGCTGTCAGACCAATGCACGATAACGGAGGGTTTTGAAAGATATTTCTACTTAAGGACTATGAATATTAATAATAACTTTTTGATAGTATTTTTCATAAGTCAAAACAAACAATTTGTTGTAATCAGCGTAAACACAGCCTTCGTAAAGACGTTTACGGAGGTCGCGGCGTATTCCAATTTTTAACTGCTGTCTATGTAGCGTCGGTGGTCTGCGCCGCTAGCGCTGGGCAAGAGCGGGGCGCGGATGAACTCGGTCAGTGATAACACTGTGTATTCTATTCGTCATGGTACTAGTAAACAGCTGATCAGTAATAATATGGAGGTCGTTTGGTTAAATGTCAACGGACAGTAATTGGTTCTGGTATTTATTTTAAGAGCGTTTATTCTTTCTTTCTTTCTTTCTTTCTTTCTTTCTTTCTTTCTTTCTTTCTTTCTTTCTTTCTTCGTTTTGCCCTCTTAGGGAGCGCGCTTGAACTTGTTGGCTCGGGTTGATGGAGCTTTCCTCTTCTTCTCCTCCCAAAATCTCCTCATGAACTCACTATGCCCCTTCTTACGTTCCTCCGTCCATTTTATCAATTCAAATGATCTTGACGACTTCATCGTTATGATTAGGTCTACCGTTATGCGTCACGGTTACGGCGTGTATGACGACATCATGTTGTTCAGTGCATATGCACCGAGTCTGAGTCTACTCTTGGGGTCTGCCGTTATGCGAACGGAGACGGCGAGTGCGTAACGTCATGCACTCCCCGCGCGGGAAGCCGAAGTTAAAGGGTAATGGAGTCTGTTGAGTCTGAGTGTACTCCTGGGGTCTGGCGTTATGCGATACGGAGACGGCGAGTGCGTGACGTCATGCAGCAGAGTGCAAAGAGTCCCGGGTCTTCGAGCGAAGCGAGAAGCCCTCCAGAGCCTCTCGAACATCTGTAGCATTTGTAGCCTGCGTCACTTGAAACGATATAAAGTCAAGTCTCTCAGACTGACTGTATCTTTTTTTCCCGTGGTGTTGTTAGCTTTTTCGGTGAAAGAGTGATTTGTAACTAGAGTTCCAAAGGTCTTGCGATTCATGATAATATCTTCTGTAATGTTTATTTCATTTAAGTCCTGTTTGATTTCTTCTAACCAACTGATTTTGACCTTCTTTGAATTAATTATATCAAGCAGATTTTTTGTATCTGGTGTTGTCCATTCGGCAGATGTGACCATAACATTCCAATCGTCTCTTACGCACGGTATCAGTGAACTTATTGATTACTGTGTACAAGTCTGTGGTTTTCCTTTTAATCCATATGCCATTAACATAAACGGGGCCATATATTTTCCTGAGAATTTTACGTTCATGGATTTCGATTTCACCAATTTGAGAGTGGCCTCCTAGAGATATAGTTTCGGAGGCGTACAATGCTTCCGGAAGAACAACTGTCTGGTAGTGCCGTAGTTTTGCATTTCGTGACATCACTCTTTTATTATAGTGATTCCATGTTATTCGGTATGCTTTCTGAAGTTTGGTAGCTCTTTCTAAATTAGCTTTCCTGTCCAATCCAGATGGTACAATAACTTTAAGAGCGTTTATTATTATTATTATTATTATATTTATTTGAGTTTTGAAAGATTAGAAAGAAGTTCAATTGTAAAATAATCTAGGCTTCATTAAACGGGTTATTGATCCCGATAATGTCTATAAATCCTAACAAAGACTTTAGTTAGTGGAAATATCTGTTTTTCATGAGTAAAAAGGTGTCTTATAGAAGAACATGAAATAGTAAATGCATCAAAGTCCCTATTATGTAAATATTAACTTAACAGTACTTTAAATGATAATATTATAATGATAATATTATAATGATAATTTTGAAATTAGGATTAGAGCAGGAATCAGAATTTTGTGTATAGAGTAACACTTAGTTGTTGTTATAGCGACCGGTCATCGCTATGTAGCATCATTTTACGTCGAATTTAAAAAATTTAAATAATTTTTATTGATGATTCTGAAAACTTAAACACAGCAGTGAGGTGTCAGAAAGTCATAATATTGGTTTCATAACGTTACACTATTAGTTAATAGTAGTTTTCAGTTTAATTCACCGAGGTTTTAAATCTATTGATGTAATTATTTTGTCAATTACGGAGGAGTTTGACTTTTTAATAAATTCGACGAGCAGGTATTTACGTATCCTTGCAATTTTTCAATAACTTTGCGTTTTATTTTATCGTAGTGGGGTTAAGGTGAAAATGCTATAGTTGTAGTTTAGTGGCTCAAACCTACAACCTATTCCCGTTACGCTCGAGATTCGTGATATTCTCAATCTCCAGTATTTAGTTATGTGATCCCAGTAGAGTTGAACTATAGCATTTGAAAGTTTATTCATGTTCCTTATTCCAGTGTGTGTTTGCCAGTAGCCCTTGGTAGTTATTCTTAGCCGGGTACTAATAGTTGCTGCGACCCTTTTCCAGCTTCGGATTCTGGCTGACATCTCACTTGGAAATAAGGGCACAGTACCAAGAGGATCCAGTTAGTTGAATGTTTCGAAATGATGTGGCGTTTTATTTGAACAATGAAATAAGTTTATAGAGTGGAAGTCAAAATGAAAAATTCTAAACTTTCTTCGGCTTTTCCCAATGAATTGGGGTCGCCGGAGCCAACCAGGCTAATTTTGGTTTTGGCCAGGGATTTAAGGCCGGATGCCCTTCCTGACGCCACATGATTTTTCAGATGAAAATTCCACCCCACTGTCGCCGGGATTCGAACCTTGGCCGTCCGGGTGAAAGACGAGCAGCTAAACCACTGCGCCATCACGCTCCCCTCAAAATGAAAAATACTGAGTTATTTAAAGGTATGGGCAGGCAGTATTTCAATTAATGTGGATGGTTTGCATCGATCGCAGAATTAAAATTTTAGTTATTTAATGAAGAATGAGAGATGCAATCTTATGGGTTGCATCAATCATAGATGTCCATTAGGTTAATAAATAAGCTTCTGTGTTGTTCTAAAATAAAATCTCATCAGTTTCGAAAGAGTGTTCATCATAAAACAATGTAAAGTTTGGTTATTATGTTATAAGTTCCACATATACTTAGTCACTAAAGTAGAGACCCGAGTGAAATCAAATGAATTTTTATTAACAAATAATTGCAGGCTAGAACTACTTTCCTTTAGAGTGTTGTATTGCTTCTTTCAGTATCACAGTAAACAATTTGTTTTACAGAACTCTTCACCTTGTATTATGTATTGCCTTTCGAATTCACTTCGTCTTTAAGACGCTGAGCCGTCTCGGTTACCAGACAAGATGGCTGCTGATCTCTCGTTCTGACCTATATTTCACTTATTTGAGTATGTTGCAAGCAATGTAGCTTTCTTATAATATGGACTTTGTATGAAATGAGTTATAATGGATATAAGCTCCAGTGAAGTAATCGTTTAGTCAAAGTCATTATTTGGGAAGATTGATAACGTTTAACGTAGAAGGACATGTTTGGCTCTGTGGTTAGAACTTTAGTCTTTCTCCCGGCTGGGGTTCAAATCCTATCAGAGTGTTATGTTTTTGCTTGCTTTATATTTGTATTTATTGTTTTTTGAGTACTGAGACGTTATACAATTGAGCGTTATATTGTGCATTTTGCAATGGAAAATATATATATTTGTGAAAAGAACACCGGATCCGCACATGTGACACGTACTAGCAACCAGTTGAGCTATGCCGGAGCCTAAAGGCTGTGAGCTGCGCTCTATACCGGCCAGTTAGTGAACCCATCCCTACAGTGCAATTGAAACAAATTCTCGTGTTGCCCCCAGAATAGGCGCGATTAAAAATTAGCTGCGCAGAAGGTATATTAAAAGTGTTTCTCCCAGTGATACGTTAAGGCCAACGAAGTTTCAATTATTGTATGTTTTCGTTGTTAATCCTACACTGAATTCCTACGTTGAGTGTTTGCTGATGAAATTGCAAAATGCTGGGGTGAATTATAAACTAAGGTTTGAACGCCTCTGCTCGAATCCAGTGTGCCAATTTGCACTCCGAATCGGAAGAAAATAGGAGGTGATAAGGACAAAGGACAAAGAGTTATAACTAGGGCTCGGATTCGAGCATATTTGCATATTTTTTTCCTGAATAGTACACATTGAAAGAAAGAAGCCTTTCGGTGGTATTTCACCTCTCTGGGACCAACAGAATTGAAATCTATCGAGCATATAAATGCATAAAACGGCGGTTTTCAGAATAGAAGCATATAAATGCATAATCATGTGTTTTTCGTCTAAATAGTTTGTTTTTCTTCGAATTACCCCCCGAATTCGAGCCTTGTCCATCCTTAAGGTTCGAAAACATAAATAATTATTGAAAAGCCTATCTGGTGCGAATAATAGAATAATAGAGGTCGTTCTGGTCATTGAAACTTTTATTGATTGATTGAAGAAAATCAATTAAAACAGAAAACATAGAAAACCAATGCAGATTTACTTCATTGACTCGCCTAATTCTGAACATTTTGTACAAGAACTTGTAAACTAACTTTTATACGAAAACTTCTGTTATACAGTATATACTTGAAAACCTTGAATGCGAATATATTTCAGTGTATCATACATACAATTAGAAAATAAAGCTCGTATATAAAGATATGTTATTGTTTTTTTCCTTTCACTTTCCTTTCTATAGTTTTTAACAGTGTTTTTCGAGCATATTCTGCATATTTAACAGCATATATTGGGGTTTTCGAGCATGTTTATCGAGAATATAATGTTTTTTTTTCGAGCATATCTATCGAGCATTAAACACATGGTTTTTGAGCATATCTAGAGATTTTATCGAGTTTATCGATCCGAGCCCTATTTATAACTATAGACTACCACACAAGTAGGCTACATGTTCTTTCCTGAACATTTTATTCTGTTGGTAATAAATGATAGGTTCTGTCGGTGATAGATGACAAATATAATTGATTTATTCTATGGCAATATAATGGTATATTTATTCCCACACAGTACTTACAATACGATGCCAATGGTGGCGTTTATTCCTTTGGCTCTGTATATACGACCACCTTATCGTGTAGTGGCTAGCATTCTTGGCTGTCACTGTAGAGGTCCCGGGCTCGTTTCCTAGTACCATCAAGAAATTTTATTCGTGTCTGAGGGTTGGAACGGTGCGCACTCATCTTTGTGAGGGAGAGCTGAAAAGAGTTTGGTTCAAATCCCACCTCAGCCATCCCAGAAGGTGTTTTACCAAGTGTCCCAGTTCCACTCCAGGCTAATGCTGGGATGTTATCTAACTTAATCCTCACAGTGCCACGCGCCGATTAGATCGGCTCTCGCTGCTTGCGCCAAAATTGCCAAAGCCGATTCAATCGGCGCGCTGTTTGTCTTGTATTTGTAGATTTCTGTAGGCATATGTCCGTGATTATTTCATACCGTTGGAAAGGTGAGATTTCAAGGTTACCTGTGCAGTGTTTTCTTTTTTCCTTCAAAGTCCGTTACGCGATAGGTTTGAGTTTGTATTCACGCCCTCCCTTTGCGCTCCCCCAATCACGCGCGTTCCCGCCAAAATTGCGATGCAGTTTTTTTCTTCTTGTTGAAGTTTTCTGCCTACAGATGTATCTAAGAACTTTCTACAGTGGAAAACGTAGTGTTTCTTCGAATATGACTCTTAGGTGTCCTTAATTTAGGCTCAAAACTGATTTTAAAAAAATGAATAATTATCAGAATAACCTCAGTTGAAACGGTCTAGATGCCATATTTACTTTTATGAACATAATGTATGAAAGAATAAAGTATTGGTTATATTGCAAAGCAAAAATAATGCTTCTATCATTGAAAATGTGGTATTTATGTTTTATTTTTTTCGAATAGTCTGCATGACCATTGGAAATGGCTTGGCATTCTTGGCAAGTAATTCAGGAAATGGCTTGGCACTAAGAGGGTTAAGGTCTCACCTGAATTACACACACATTACAGACACCACAATATCACAGATTATCGTACAAATCCTACACACACCCAAATACACGGAGCTGAATGACTGAATGAATTTACAATTACAACGATTCTCCAATATGTGCTGACATACACACATCAAGCATTACATATCTTATAAAGTTTACTGTTTTCAACCTTTGCATGTGTTGTAGGAATTTGCTGTTTTTTTGGAAGCCTTTATAGGGAGGAGAAAGGCTCTCGCAGTTAGAGGCGCATGTGCGCTTCGTAAGAAGGGAGGTAGTGCACAGTTCGCTAGTCCTGTGGAGGTCTAGGCGCGGAACACTATGATCCCGCTGAAAGCCAGCTTGGTGTTCCTAGGAGAACCCCACACAAGACAGAGCATAAACCTAAAAAGTTGCTGAGTTTTAATTCACAGGCCGTGAAAGCCATTATGGTATATTTTTGGCATCCTTAACATTATAAATATGAACAAATTATTGGAATTTCTGTCCTTACATTGCGAAAGATTCCAAAATGCCGTTAGTCAAAAGTAACGGCAACTGGGTTCAGCAGACCCAGATAATGCTTACAAGAGGGGATATCCTTTTCAACCGCAGAGGACGTGCGTCTATGAGCCTGGTACTATCGACTATTAAGTACATTTCGTTGAAGATCAGTGCGATAACGCTTGAGAATATGGATAGGCTACTGGTATCAAACATGGTAGACGATTTTGTTCCGTTGGTAATCTCTCAACTGGTTGCAGTTATAAGATATCCACGTTTAAATTTTGGATTATGTGTAAATACTTGCAAATATAATATAATATTGCTAAGTCTGGCATTTCCGCAAATGGATATTAATATTTTTTTCTTTTCTCCAATTTCTAAACGATTATATCATGGCTTATAGATATTTTAAAAATGGCGCCGAGCCTATTGATGCAATTTAGGGTATTTCTCATTAACAACATTATAAAAAAGAGAACATTATGCACCCATAAATTTGCACAAAACACTGGACAGGTAAAATGATTGTTACGCTTCCCTGTTCATTGAAACTCTAAGTCAGCATCTCCTTCTTTGTCTCTTACAAGTGTTTGGGATCTGCAGTTATTAGTTGCATCACCTAAGCTTACCAGTTGGCCTCAAAGGTTTCAATACCTGATTAAAGAAGCTCGAGTTTCTCCTGGTGTAGTGACTAGGTCTGGGTTCGATTCCCAGCTTTGAAAAGAAATATAGTTGTGAATTGAGGAAGGGAACGAGTGCATTGCGCCTCGTGACACAGGCCTATATCTGAGCAGGGTTCGATTCCAACCTCAGGTAACTCGGAAATGGTTTCCCACTTCTACTCCTGGCAGGTGCTAGGATGGTTCCTAGCTTAAGGCCACGGCTGCCCCCTTCCACATGGTCCCCTGAATTACATTACACACACTAATATAGCAATCACAATTGAGCTCGAAATGGAAATTGTAACCTGTCTTGTTTGTACTTCCGTGTTAGTGGCAAATCGTTGACATCGCGGCCGACAAAGTGTAGCTCTGTACAGTGAGTGCTTTGTCGCCTCGCCAGAGCGCGGTAACGCGCTACTCCCTCTGTTGTCACGCACTTAGTGCTTCTTTTGTCTAATCTATTGTTATGGCAACCTCTGTTTAAAACCGATAGTTGTAGGATTTTCTTAATCGAAATCGGACGTGACAAGATGTGACTCCACATATTAAGGGGATTGGAGAGCCTTGGTGCTCTCTAACTAGTGCCACACAACCATCTACGTGATCTTCTGTATATTTGTTTGACGACGAGTAAATTTGGATTCGGTTATTAAATAACTTAGTTGTGCGAATGGCATCAGTATACGGGGAAATGTTCTCATTGGTTGGATGTTCTAAAAGGCTACTGCATGTATACTGGATGGTGTTTTGACTACGTATGATGTGAGATATACTTCCTTTGATAATCTTGGAGATTATTGGTTGCGTCGGTCAATTTTACGGAATGTATGCTTTGTGTTGTGGAAATGAAAGGGCAAGTTTATGTTGCCGATCAAGTAGGCTAGTAAGTATGGTGATGATGGTAACTTAAAGTAAGTAACATGTTTTGAACATCTCAGTGGATGTGGACAGGTCCCTGATTTTATTCTTACGTGCCACTTCGTGAATTTCGTCCGAAGATTTTGGCAACTCAAGTTGGTGTGCAGTTTACCTACCTATTTGTTTTGAAGTTATTTTAACCCACTCTAAACTGCGGTAGCATATCTCATAATGATCTCAATTAACTTATTTATTTATTTCTTGCAACGTTATAAAGATTTTATTTATCCTTGTATGTCTGTCATGGAGACATTATTAAAGTCAACGACTGTAATTATGCGCTGTTCGTAGGTAGAGAATTTCTATCCGAGCTGCCATGATATTAGTGGGTCGGGTTTGAGTAGTGTGCGCAGTTGATATTAGTTATTTGGATGTATTAATTAATGTAGGTCGTGATGTATTGGTCAACGATTAGTAATTAATGTTGGGTTTGTCGAGGATATGAAATATATTATTAACTTACGTCAAATAACTTGTGTATTGGGTACTCTTATTCTGTATACATGTCTCGGCAATAACCTAAGGAATTATTAGGCCTAGATGATTGTTGGGCCTCGCCACGAAGGTCTTAATTCTCCAACTGTGTCCTGAGATTCACACCCACTATATTTTGTTTATGTGCATGTTATTTTATAAATATTGATTTTGTGTTTGTAATTGAATTATTATAATAGATGCTTGTTACTTGGAATACTTGTCTTATTTCCGAGTTCAACATATCGGTGACATTTCAAAGTAGATACCTCTGGTATGGTAGCAATTAGGTTCAGTCCTTCCACTTTCTATTAAGGGTGTAAAACGGTACGGTACGTTGTTTGTGTGAGTGTTTGTTGAAAATTTTACCACCCCTGTCAACAATAACACAGGTTATCAGACAAAAGGCAACATACACTCAAGTACACGGGGCTGAGTGACAGAAAGTAAAAGCCCCTATAATGAAACTATAAGTCTTTACTTAATTTCACCTTTAAATTAGGTTTGACATACATGGCACAACGCCGTGACGTTTACAGCTGAATTTCCTTTAATAATAGGTCTGCGCACACCGGCGCGGGATGCGGGAACGGGAGCGGGAGCGGGAATGTCGCGAACTTTTGTGCACTTGGCGGGATATGCATCCACTCAGACAGCTGCGTCACAATCCCGCACAGATGGCGGGATTGCTGCGTTACTGCAGGAGTACGCAGCTTGCTGCGTTTTCCCGCGTCCCGCATCCATTTAGCAATGGCGACGGAACTGATAATAGAGTGTGTCAGGAAATATCCTGCCTTATATCAATAACATGAGTAATGAAGATTAAGAAATATAAGGAATAAAAGATAAGCTTAGGGACGAAATAGGAAAGGAACTGCAAGTACCTGGTTAGCATCAATTTAAATAATATCACTCTTTGTTTCTGTGTTCATTTGTCACGTGGTGATTAACTTAAAGAAAACCGAACTGAACCACCCTAAAACTAAATATAAACTGCACTATCGCATCGTATCGCAGATAGCTTGGCAAACCTCTCTCACGATAGCTCCAACAGTTGTGAATCCAACACGAAAACTGTGGCCAATTGTCGAGAAAGAATCCCCAGTAGCCAAAAATCTAATAGCAATAGCAAGGCGAGATAGCTTCCCTATAATTGGTATATATTTTCCTTATGTTGCACTTCATCAGACGCATTCATTTCGGAACTGTTTCCCGCGCTGGTCAGAATACAAAGACGATTTCGCAGCGACTGCGGGTATCGTGTCAATCCCGCTCCCGTTCCCGTTCCCGCATCCCGCGCCGGTGTGCGTAGACCTTAAGCGTATTGATAGATTTTTACCGTCGGTAGTTTATTGTCTAACAAAATAATATCTAATCTACTCGCCGCAATCAAGTTTGTGTGTTCATAGAAATAAGAAGACTGAATGTAGGATTTTTAATTTCCCTGCTCTATAAGCAGCCACAATTACTCATTCATTTTATCAATTCAATTGCAACGATAACAACTTATTCGACCAGCGTCATGGTCGTATTTGTTTTACTGTTGTTGACAAACATATAACCGCTCCTCATCACTGTGCACTTCCTCATCTGATTTATTGTAAATGAGAATGATTTGGTGAAGCCTACTGATATAAGTAAGGTCTTTAATTAATTCTTCAGTGCGTTTCTTGTGTTCAAGTTTCCTGAACACAATGGAGGAACCACTATTTATTAAAAGTGAGCCAGACTGGTTGACACCTACAGTTGAAGTCTCTAACATTGTGAGTTGCATTTTGATTCGTATAACTTATGGTGTAACATTGCATTTTTAGTGATGTGCATGTCAAGTGAGGTTTAGTGACTTAACACACTGCTTAATGGTAAATGGCACGCTAACGTTTAGTAACGTAACTTAGTACTCATATTGTGTGTGCATATTTTTGATTGGGTCATACTTGTGTTACTTCGCAGGAGGCAACTGTGCTGTTGCCCTCGGATAACTTGAAAGACGAGCCTGCTGATATATTTTACGATGATAGGATAGCAGTTAAGGAGGAACATGAACTACAGGTAATTATCGGTTCTGCGTTATTTCTCTTGTAATATGGTAGCACTGAACGAAAGTAGAACAAGCGGTAACATCCTCTATGGTACATGAATTGGCCAAAATGCCTTATCAAACGACGAGAAATAAATCAGGGCATGAAGTTTAAATAGATGTTTCCTCCTCGGCTGTCTGTGACCCTCCCAGCCATCCCAAATAGGATCACAACTTATATAAGCAAAATTCCAGCTGTGGCCACCATTGTTCACTTCAATAATCAAAACAGTACTGCCAACCTTGTCCTTACGGTACTACGTCGCCCCAACACCTGACCATTCTAACCTTCGTTTCGTTCAATCCAAAGGATTTTGACAATGGTTACAGCCTAACCCGTCCCGATTAAGGTTTTTAATTTTTATTAAACAGTGATTTTGTATCCCACCTTCCTTAAACAACAGTGTTTTTGTATCCCACATGTTGGCAACAATTCTTGCGGCTCGGTGTGTGCCACTAGGATGCGCCTTGTTGACAGTTCAACGAGATGCAAGCGCTGTTGGAACATTTCAGCCGTTTTTAAAAGAGCAATAAATAACACATATTTACGTACTTTAGTACATATATGAGGTCCAGAAGTGAGCAGGGTTCCTAATTTCAATATGTAATATCGCCCACAAGATGAAACAAGGACACAAGGTATGAAAAAGTCACATTTATGTCTTATGCAAGTGTATAAGGCCACGGCTGCCCCCTTCCACATGCTCCCCTGAATTACATTACACACACTAATATAGCAATCACTTTCATTCAGAGTTAATGAATAATCTTCACCACATCTTTATTCTTCATTTTCTTGAAAACGTGACGGCCACGGAAGAAACAGAAAATCATACATTCAGGAAATTGTGCTAAGCAATTACACGACTAATGTACTTTGCCTCTGGTAGTTCATTTGTCAACCCTTGATATAGAGGACCGGATTGAAGAGTGTCATGTTCTCTAGAATAATTTGTATAAATTATTTTTTAAGACTGCTTAAGTGGGGCAGATGACGTCATGGTTCCGTCCATTAAAGCCTCCATAACTAACTAACAGCTAATGTGCACACAATAAGCAGATTATCAACTTTCCACGACGACATTAATAGGAAGTTGCTTGAGACGCACATGACCTGAGTAGAGACTGTTATTGATTGATTCTGTTTACTTGTGTCTGGAACCACTTTTGCATTATTCTTCCTTTGATCACCCCTAGTTTAGCTCTCCCTGAATTCTGATCCCGAAATTTATAGGTACCGTAATCATAATTTTTCTCACCGTAAACGATAGGTCTGTTTAGTACCTGATAAATATCCCTAATTTCTTAAGGGGTCAGACCTCTTCTTAAACTTCATAGTATAACGGTGTAATTGCTTAGCACAACTGCCTGGAATATAAGGTATTCTGATATATTCCATTTGTCATAAAAAGTAAATAAAAAGGCAGTGATCATTAAGACACTCTTTCTCCAAACGTGTAATGTTTTAGTTTGCTACGACGTGATTTAGAACCAGTGATATCACGGATATTCTCTCCTTGATGCACTGTTTAAAGTGTTAAATAATTGCACTGCTTTAAATCTGATACTGATTTCTTCCCTATTGCACAAGTTAATCTCCATCTATCTATCGTATGGCTTTTAGTGCCGGGAGTGTCCGAGGACATGTTCGGCTCGCCTGAGTCTTTAGCTGCTTCCAGCGGACACCCTAAAAGATGAGCTACAAGTTCCGTTCAATTTCAACTAGTTCCAAATTTCGCCACCAGATATCAAGGATACCTAGTGGTGAACGTTGGAACTTTGATAGAGCGTTCTGACGAAATCTAACCTAACAAATTTTGCTTTACACAAGTTTAGTCTGTGAAAGGATCTTTTACATGCCATAATTCTATGACATGGGACCGCCGGCTTTACTTCCCCTCCGAAGGAAGGCATACTGAAGGATTTTTAACGCTCTTAAAAAATCCGACGACTTTGGACGGGTTTGAACCCACTATCTTGGGAAGAGCAGATCAGCATGCTACCGACTACGCCACCGAAGCCGCTTGCACAAGTTAATATTTTTACACAACACAGCCGCTTCCTCCTCGTCAACCATTAAATGATTTTATTACTGCAAACTGACCGCCATGGTCTTCAATAACGCAGTTACACTGCACACAGTTTTATAGAATATTATTTCTCCTCTTTAGCACTGATATTATACTTTGCAATTTACAGCACGATTTCACACAGCACGACGACTGATCATGCGGTGTACAGTTCGCAAGTGTTTCACTAATTCACCAAAAAGTGTGTGAAATATTCGACGCGTTACTAGCGTATTCCGCACTGGCAAATAATTGCGGTCCAATGCACAAATCTCCGCACTCACGCTGTTAAGCGTTCGACAAGCACTGTACACTAATAAGTAAGCGTTTCCAGCTTCTTCTTCCCTCTGCGACCAGTCAGGTTGCTCCTTCGCCATCATACCAAATATTTGTTACTTGCGCCGATAACCTAGATGTTAGGCCCTTTAAAGCAACAATTATCGTCACCATGCGTAATATTCCCACATAGAATAATGCCTAATACATGCAGTACATTTCCAAATCAGCTTATTCTGATGTTTGTGTCGCTGTTATTTAAATATTTGTTTCCATCTCTTGAGTCTGATGAAGTTCACAGCTTACTCGATCCTCGATCCTTGCACAGCTCTCTCCATGCATCATTCTCCATGTATTAGCTCAGCTCGCAATCTCTGCGTATACGTTGCAGGTTCGTATCCTTGCGCAGTCAGCTTGAGAGTGAGCAAATGCGAGGGAGCCGTGTCGGCACGTTAAAGATCCCCTTCGGGGCAAAACTCCGGCACCCCGGCGTCTCTAAAAGCCAGAGTATTTAAAAGGGACGTAAAACCAATTTTTTTTAAATCTCTGCGTATAATCTGATGTTAGGTGGTCTGACGTAGAATTTCGATAAAGGCGCTTTATGATCAAGTGAAAGGGGACATTATGTTGTGCCCGTATTGATCCGAGATATCTCTGAGCCGAAAGCCAAATCAAACCTCGTGAGATCCCTTCACCAGCAAACACACGTGGATTTGAGCTGGGCCCACACGAGACCGTTACTCTCAGGTTTGGGTGTGGTTATGAAACTGGTCCAAGCACATGCTATTTAATAAAAAGAAGGCTCAAAATCTATTACAAATAACCACACATTTTAAGATAAAAAACTCTTGTCATCTAGTTATTTATTCACCAAAGATCCCTAGCTTACTCCATATTGGGGTCTGGTGGTTAGTCCGCAAGCTAACTAAAAATAAACACTCCTGAAAATAAATTCCATCTTACATTACTGTCCGAATATCACCTCCAGAAGTCCCATATTCCGATACGACATAAAATACAAGCTAAGAAATGGAACATAAATAGTTCCATCGCAAATAACAAATGTCAATTACTCATCAGATCTAGTTACATTGCTCCTATCTTTGGCAGTAGATGCCTAATCCCCTGCTGTTCCACAACGATCAGTAACATCACACAAACAAACCAGTTACGATGGAACCACATCCAACATATAAATTAATTATTTTAAATCAAGCTGGCTAAATTCTGTACAAAGTATCCTACAATACGTCGCATCTAAAACTCATTCTTAAGCTCTAAAAAAAAAATCAAATGACATAGAAGAAAAGAAATGCACATGAATAAACATGATCTCGATTGGGTTGTCGTATTGTTGACAGCTCATCAACTGATGCTTCAGAAAGTCGTCTCGCAATCAGGGAAGTCTCATATTTCTTCTCTAGGTCTTGTAGGTCGCATTATGTTTGGATGGCATTCAAAATGATGGAACACTGTGCATGATTTATTTCCTCCTATGTGAAAGAACGTGTTTGTAAAACAAGTAATTTCTCTGCAGGATGATACTGATCTGACTGAGGATATCAAGATCGAAGAATTTTCTATGCCAGAGATTTCTCCAAGTGTCAAAATAGAAAGTCCTTCTTTAGCGAGTGATGCAGATTTGAAAGAGGTAAGTACCTTTTGGCTTACTACTTGTTGCACCTTTTAAGAGACATCACCTGATCGCCATGTTCCTCTCACCTTTGCAATTAACGGAATGCAAAATAGTGTATTCAGAACGTACTGATGACAAATGGAAGCTATTAGGTTGAATTTGGTACGGAAAGTACATGAAATTTGCTTTCTGCTTGCTTAATAATAAAGACGATGACAATAATAATTATGACACATGACATTTACTTCTGCCTAATTGTACTAGAAATGATACGTGATGAATATTCCTTCAGATCCTCTCCTCACTAGTACAATACATGAGAAATGATCGGTGACAACTGCTATTTATTAAAGGTGGAGAATTAACTCAGGTATCAAATTGTGATGATTAATCACCTTATACACTTGGAATCAGTACAAATACTGCGAGATGAGTCTACCAAAAGAAACAAAATCTGAAGGCTGAATATCAGATCAATCAAAATCCTATCAAACGAAGATATCACTTCTATCACCGATTATAACAAACCTTCGTCAAAATCTAGCGTCAACAAACCTGTAGGGAAAGGCATGGCTGAAAATCAAATGTATAATAAATCTTACTCGAAATACTTCAGTGTTCTGATTATTTACATTAGCCTCGACTCGAACATGTGACCCTTCACTCTACAATGGTGGAATCAACATGTGTGGATAGACCGATGAACCGGGATCTCGTAATCTATAAATGGGCTTTAAAATAACTTTCCCGTCGAATATAAGACATAAATCAGAAATATCTACATCAAAATGAATACAAAATTCACCAATTCTAATTTCGTTTTCAAATAACGTACCCTTCCAGTGAACTATATACTGAACAATCAAAATCGACACTTCGATTCCACAAATCTAATCTGAAATGGAAACACATATGGGGAGATAACTTCCCTTGCTATCAATCAGTTGATCCGATGTTAATGACCACTCAAATGTTTGGCATCAGTAGGTCTCAAATATCAAACTCAATTTATTACCGGTATTTATTTATCTATATTTATTTATCGTATGGCTTTTAGTGCCGGGAGTGTCCGAGGACATGTTCGGCTCGCCTGAGTCTATAGCTGCTTCCAGCGGACACCCTACAGGGTGAGCTACAAGTTCCGTTCAAGTTCAAGAAGTTCCACATTTCGCCACCAGATATCAATGATACCTAGTGGCGAACGTTGGAACTTTGATAGAGCGTTCTGACGAAATCTAACCTAACAAATTTTGCTTTACACAAGTTTAGTCTGTGAAAGGATCTTTTACAAGCCATAAATCTATGACATGGGACCGCCGGCTTTACTTCCCCTCCGAAGGAAGGCATACTGAAGGATTTTTAACGCTCTTAAAAAATCCGACGACTTCGGCCGGGTTTGAACCCGCTATCTTGGGCATAGCAGTTCAGCATGCTACCGACTACGCCACCGAAGCCGCATCAAACTCAATATATATCACCAACACATCTGTTCACTTCAGGATGATAAGTGTGATTCGTTTCTCGCTGAGGCTCCAGGATCACGTGTATCTCCGTTGAACAATCAAAATGCCATTGTATGTTGTTATGCATGTCATTTGTATATCTAAGTGATAACCCAACTCACTCGAACCTCAACATAAACAATCGCCTCGCAGATAGAGTCTCTCAGTAGCATTTTATCGAATATTCACATATTATGGGTGTGCCTGCCTCGAAGAACATCATCATGCCTCGATGATTATCACAAACTATGGCTGGTAAGTGGCTACACCTGTCACCACTCGTCGACATACACTTATCACATGGCTTAACTTAAAATGGCACATTATTCATAACACACACATATTGCATGCGAATTACTCGCACATTATAAACCTTGTCCATCAAGTGTGATATTTCTCAATATGTACGTCGATGTTTCTAGATTAAACCCACTTTGTTACCTCTATGAACTGTTTAACCAGAATGAAAGATGGTGAGCAGTTGGTAAGAAGTTTCCACGTTCTACTAAGACGTACAATCCCGCATTCGCCTGGAATTACAAATGAGAAAATATACTAAACCGTTTCCTAGATAGCCGACGTTGGGTTTCAAACCCAGTTGTCTTCATAGCGGGGAACTACCCTGACCACATGGCCTGGAACTCGAAGTTTTGTGATATTTTAAATAAGCTCAGCTCCTTTCCTTAAGCCATTTTTATGGTACCGACTTCATTTATGAATGATTTTGAAATAGGCAATGTGTTGGAGCGAAGCTATTGAAATGTAAGTCAACGCCACTGCAGTCAGGACTGCTCCAGGCATTCTTTTGTCTGGTGAACTCTACCGGTGATTCCTCAGGGAGATAGAAACACTCGCTCAAGTCCTTCAATCTTTTCCAGTTTTTTAACGATGAAATCCCGGCACCATAAAATCATGTTCTCTATTTTGACCAGAAGAAATGTTATAACGTCCAAGAATAAGTCGGTGTCATATCACATAGCACAGTTCAAGTTCGCTGCGGATGATTGCCTACAAGATCAAGAAAGGTTACGTATTAAATCCAACCAGAAGGTTTAATCACAACCTTGGCCAGCCTTAGGAAGGAATCACATGATGGCTTATCTCATTACATTTCACCTTTGTAGGCAGCCCGGACAAGCGAAAAGTTTATTTCTATAATATTAATGCTGTTTCGCAGTACCGCAGTTACTCTAATGACTGCTGTTGATATATAATGTAAATACAGTAGGCCTACTGCTTGCAGTAGAAGCGTTATGTTATGGCAAAATATATGTTAAATAGTCTACACAACACTCTATCCAGTTGCGCGTACTGCAATTGGCTTGCTCGAAGTTTTTACAAATTTAATAGCCACGAACATAAATTCCGCTGTGTTTTGTGAAAATATTCATGTAGAATATTTTTATATGAAATAGAGTGAGCTATTCGTTCATTCTTAAAAGCTGTCGGGTAGAACTGTGGTGGGCAACGACCTGAGAGTTTGAAATGGGACAAGAGGTTGGATTAGCCCCTTATAGTCTTACTGCTAGAAATTGTTTATTACATATTATTTCTTCAGCCCTTAAACCTATTACTTCCTTTATTGCACTGTTCACCACATTTTCTATCACACTTAGATTTGCTAGACCTATACAGGAAGGATGGCTTTTTTAAGATAAGACTTGTATAATGCCATAAGATACGCTGGAGAATAAGAAATTGCGGGCAGATGATCTCGGTGTTCCACCCCTTAAAGCCACAAATACTTACTAACTAAAACAAGATAGTAATTTCAGTCAGTGCAATATCTAATATATCCTCACTTCAAGTTGATCTCTGCTGTAAAGTTACTTTATTTGTTATTGATTTTGTTGAAGCATAAGATAAAACCTCAGTAATTAAAGATTTATTTTTGTCGCTAGGTTATAAAAGAAGAATGATGAGAGAGGAATGCAAATTCAAATCATCCAAATCAGTAAGTAGACAACAAAATAAGGACTTCTTATGTGAATGCCAACTAAACTTCTACTTATGGGGTCATTTAAAGGCCGTTGTGTATGCCACACCAATTCATTACGTGGTCATGTATACATTTCGAAACCTTGTACCAAATAATGTTCGCCAACATAAAGGACTTGGGCGCATTAAATACGCTTACTTACCTCACTCACCCGTCCGACAGTGTCTTCAATATTCTTTTACATGTCGAACTAGTCGTTGAAAAGAAACTGTCTTCCCTCTCATATTTGTGGGGTGATATATTTTATGAGTGTTTGGCCAGCATTAATGAGATTATTTTAGGGCCGTAGCACGGAATATACGCTGGACGTTAATGAAAATCTCATTTTTAATTTCGAGAAGTGCCGCTTCTTCTTTCGTACGAAGTAAAGAGGAAAGAGCAGTCGTCTAAGTTTGCAAAATCGTCGTGTAAGCTGTCCAAAGTTTCGGACAACTTACAGCTATAAGTTACATGGTGAGTTAACATTATATTATATGTATTGAATTTGTGCATCTTATGATTTTCACACATTCAGGTACATTTTGATCCTTGTCGAAATGGTTTATTTCCTTATTATATGAAACTGTAACTTAACGTTTGATAATTTACTCAACGGACGTCACCGTTTTATATACTCAGTGTGGATAATTTTATATTTGGGTCATATTGTCAAATACTACGCAGAGGAAGCTGACAACTGAAAAGTACCATTCAACTGCTGGTATTGATACCGTCCGCACTCTGCGTCAGCCTCATATCGGCTGGAACTAACAAACTCCACAAGACACGTCACTTTTTCTTCTGTACGATATGGTTTAACTAACGTTGGTGGAGAAGTATGTGTGCTAATAATAGAACTTTGACATGATACGTAATTGGTTAGTTCTTAATACTTTATTCTAAAAGGGAGCAATAGTACAGATTTAGCCTTGCTTTACGTCCCTCAGATGGTGAGGAAATTTTTAACAATAGTCAAATTATATCTAATCTGTGCGCTACTGCAAGGCTGCAAGCAACGGGAAACTATAGCCGTAACGTTCTTGCCGACGAGATCTGGAGGAATAAGAAGCTCTTAAATTGACTTCGTTATGGTCATGCTGATTTTCCAAAACCTGTATTTTGATTGCAAAGAAAAACTTCGGGGCCAACATTAACTCGGACGACAATCCTGTTGTTATGATTTATATGGCACAAGGAGGAACTACTATTTGAACTTTTAAAAAGTAACACAATAAAATCTGTAGGTGGATACTTTGGGAGTAAGCATAGACAGAATTGGGGATCGGGGTATATTTGAATTAATGGATAAAAAACTGAAGAACAAGAACGCACGAAATGTAAGGGAGAAAGCCT
This sequence comes from Meconema thalassinum, assembly GCA_946902985.2. NCBI lineage: Eukaryota > Metazoa > Arthropoda > Insecta > Orthoptera > Tettigoniidae > Meconema > Meconema thalassinum. The sequence continues at coordinate 34,226,042 of OX336398.1, read as the reverse complement.
AATACAGGCTACTGGAATTTGAGGTAAACAAGAGGTGCACAGCAGCCAAAGAATAATGTTTGAAAGAGAAATGCGCACACACACCATCATGGTGTATCGGTTAGCATTGTTGTCTGTCGCTTCGGAAGTTGGGATTCGATTTCTGGATCTGCCATGAATTGCAATTCTGGTCGGAGGGCTGGATCGGGGCACACTTAGCCTGTTTGATGTCATTCACTCTCCAGTCATCCACAAAGTTATTTTTCCGCGTCTCCTGCTTCTTCTCCATGAAAACGAGATTTAATATTGCGATCTGATTTTGATTGGCCACTGTAAGCCCTATGTATTTAAGAACCAACAGACATTGGTGATATCCCTGAGTTGCTACTTTGAATATGGGCACATAATCTCATCAGATTATTCTTTTATAATTATGGTGGATTTTTTCACATGCATATCAAGGGTAACTAAACTTTGTTTTCAGGAAGTAAAAACAATGTGCCTAAATCTAGCAAAGTAGCTGACGGATGGGAAGATTGTCATTGCAATGAATTCCATGATTCATGCTTCTAAATTTTTTGAGTCGAGTAATTTACAAGATAATGAAACGACAGCCCAGTTAGGAGAATATTAGTATTAGTCAGAAGAAGGGTAGGGTTAAGGGAATCTGTGATATCAGTATGAAGGGACTCTAAACTTCTCAAATCAGAGCAGGGTGAAAGGGGTGGCCCTTGGCTGGTGTATTCTTTGGAATACACGGTAAGACAGAGTAAGCTTTTGCTTCTCTTTGCTTTAGTTCATCCCTTCCTTTTTTCGCAAACACCAACAGTGATCTCCTGATTTCTCTTTGATGGTATATGTTTCTTACACTACCTGTAAGTCTGTTCAAGATATATATCTTCCATGACCCACCTAGCGACATCTAGCAGCGAATCTCTGAAGTTCCTCAATTCTTCCCTGTACAAGAGGACTTCCTTACCAATCTAGCCACCAGATCTCGTCGCTATCGCTAGCTATCATCTCCGTGATCAAGAGAACTACGTCTACTTTTTCACCCACCAGGCTGCGCTAGTGACGCCTTCTATCAACACTGTAAAGTTAGCTATTCTTATATGTATTCCTTTTGTCTCCTACCCCCACCTTTTTTCCCTTCCCTGGTCTCGCCGCGCTCCGTTGAGCTGGTCTCACTTGTACCTCTGAAGTCAAACCAGTCAGTTGGAGCCTGAAAGCTCGCCTCCTCTACTCTAGAGGCAAACTTTTAAATTCGACGCCATGTTCGAGTTTTAGAATCAACCGTCAACAGCAACATCACCTTCTTCATGAAGCAAAGATAAGTACCGACTTCATGTTTTAACCACATTCTCATCGCTTTTAAAAGGCTCAATGCTTTTATTTGGATTTTTTAGACAGTGAAAGTTGCTATGTGATAAAATAACTGCTTTCAAGAGATCTTCTTGATCAAGCTCAAACTATCAAGTCTAACTTTCAAAATGAAAGATTTTCTGAGATGCTATCTCACATCGAGGGATATTTCTAAAATACCCACTGTCTATATAATCTAGTTTTCCGCCGAGGGATTCTCTACCCAATTTAAACAAGTCATCATTGCCCTGGAACCTTCCAGAACCTACACTCTATCTACCAGTTATACTGTCATGTATTTTCCACTTCATATGGGAATACTTTTTCAAACTAAGGAATCTTCCTTATGAACTGCTAATCAATATCTAATTTTTCTTCCTCCGTTGGGATTTTTCTGGTGCATTCAACTATAACCTACAAGTTCTTCAAGCAATAGACTCTCGCAAATCTAGTGTAACTAGTTATTTTCCACCATTGCAATAACTTTCTTTGCCATCAACTTTTTGTGGTACTAAAGTGAACTTTTCAACTATATCAACAGACTATAGTGAAAACAGTGCCTGTTCAACTTTTCATCCGCGTCGCGCTCGTCCGAGTACAATAAATACGGCCATGAACACTCTTCCACAATCCCATTTGATCTTTCCCAAACCCTTAACTAACAAACTAAAATAATAAAATTGTTACTTTAGGTCTTTTTTCAATGAGGTGTCACTCTCAATAAGTGCCCTCCCTTACTTGCTCCACGTACAACGAATTAATGTCTGTAAAACTTCGTGTCTAGTACACACCTTAAATTATATTGTTTCTCCCTTCTAATTAGGGAATCCAATTCTTTCTACTCAAAAGTGAGTTATCTGTAGGTTTCACGAAAGGGATGTTTGCCCCATTTTTCTCGTGATCCCTACTTAAACATAGGAGTTCTAGAAACTTCCTTTAAAATTTTCTCTTCAGGTTTCACAATAAGTGACCTGCCCTATTTTAATCCAGTGAATAGAGGTCTGTTACCTTGCAAACGGTCCGGTAGTTCTAATTTTTTATATGTTGTCTAGGACGGCTAGTAGGTGTTTAAAATGTAAAATGCACAATTTCCCCCCCCCCTCCGCGCCCGCCGCCATATTGGAAAAATCGCAAAAATCGGCACTTTCTTGATATTTTCGCCTATATCTCCGTTTCGGTGTGTTTTAGTGAAAATAGAGTTCTAGTCAATGTTGTAGACAATTAAATCTCCTACAATTTACGTTCAATATTTTGTTTCTAGGGCTTATGGTTACGGAAATATTTACTTTGTTAAACAATAAAAAATCACATTTTTCGGATATTTTGCCAAAATTCTAACTTTAGAACGCTGTAATTCATTTATCGCCTATTGTAGAAAAACAAGTATCACAATATAATTGTAGAGAATTTAATTACCTACAAAATGCATGTAATTCTTTAGCCAACCATATGAAGTGGGGATAAGTATAAAAATTAAAACAATGGGTATATTGCTTTTTTCGCTTTTGTGACTCCACATTTAATCTAAAGAAAATGCACAAACTATTTTCCTGCTATGGCTTGAATTTTTAGTTAATACCAACCATACTTGAGCTTCTTACATGTAACAGCGCAATTATAATGAGGCAGGTACTAGATTTCACTTAAATATCCACTGGTGAGAGGAGATGTTCATTTCCAAACAATCCACCAACACAGCAAGTACACTTTTAAAGATTCATTTATTTAAACAAAATAAGATCAAAATACAGCAATAATCTTACAAAAATCAGCAGTGAATAAACTAAGAACGTAAAAGAAAACTGATTTACTGGAGCTTCGCTCGTTTTGTAGGGGGTGAGTGAATGAAGTCGGAGTCTTCATTGTCCTCCTCAAATAGTGAAGTTAGTAGATCAGCGTCGTCTTCGTCGTCGATTGTGACTTCCTCCCTGTTATTACATTCTTCTCTACTACATACTTTGCAAAGGGCGGAACAACTTAGGCCCGCCTTTCTACAGCCACACGCCCCCATACAGCCAGTTGTGCATCTGCATGAGAAGGTGTTAAGCAGGTTTGGGGCAGCAGCGTCTCTACTCATCCTGATGGGCTCCAGTCTTCCAGCTTTTCTACACCAGCCCAAATCGATAGGGTCCTTGTCAATCCCCATCCACTGCATGACCTGGTGATATGTCCTCAGGAATTGGAAATGTGCTGCGTCGGTAGTTGGAGGTAGTTTAGCCAGGTTGAGTTTAACGGCACTAGTCTTCAATTTGCTATAGCGAAGGGAGTTCAACGACTGTTCTCCACTGCCATCACACAGGGGTATCAAGATTTTCTCCCCTGCTGCTGAAATTTTTTGGGGACTGGCAGCAGGGTCCTCGAACCTCTTAGCCTGCTCCAGCAATGATGGGTCTTTCGTAAAATGTTGGCAGAATTTATTCTTTCCAAACCCAAAAATGTTTGAAGTGGTGTCACAGCCCGATATTGCGTGCAGGAGCAAGATACAGCCTTTGGAGTTGTACTTGTAGGAGGAGGCGGAGTAGATTGCCTCTGGATGTTTTCCACTCGCTGGTTTTTTGAGGTAAACATTATTTACCGCAGGTGTTGTGCGAGTCAGCAGTACAAGTAAGTGAATGTCTTCCCCGACAGTGATAACGGCGTCGTACGTGGGTAAGAGGTGTTTAGCTTTGGCAACTATCAACCTGTCAGCATCTTCGGAAGCTTGGTCTGTAGATATGTTTGACGCTTGCAATTCACTGGAGAGCAGCTTCACAAATCGGTCATTGTTCCCCTCATTGGCCAGGAACTTATCCTGAGGTGTGGTGTTAACAGTTGCTTTGTTAAAAACCACGTCTGGTGATGAGTTTGCCTTGTGCCTTCTTGCTCTTTCTGCAGTCATGGTCCCTTGTTGAGAAGGATCTGTATTGTAGCCATCAAAAATCACCATCACATCGGTGCCATAATGACGTTGAACTTACTTGACGTAACCCTGGCAAATTCCTCCAAAGGTCAAGCTGCTGTTCCATACATCTTTGTGCAGAAGGTACCCTCCATCAATAACGACCATGGAACGTTGAGGTGGAAGTCTTGTGGAAGTGGCGAGAAAGCTGGGTATAATAACGATTTCGTCCCTTTACGCATACCGTCCTCATTAAACAAAGGCATAGGGAATGGTGCCAGTTCATACGATAGGTAGTTCTGCAGATCTTCTTCTGATTGTTTCGCTATACACATGCGGTTAAACACTGTGAGTGGGTCAACAGATAACTTCTTGTCCCCCACCTTCATTGAGTTTTTATCGAACATCAGTGTGATCACTTTGTCTTTTTTCTTAAAAGACGTCTCTCCGAATGTGTTTCCAACTATTTTTGCTACCTCTGCACCTCCTACCACTTGGGCTTGGTGACAAACCTGGTCACTTCCCACTACGCCAGAGTTAATGTTGATGATTAGATCAGTTTCGGGGAAGGGTGGGTGTTTGGAAAGACAATCAAACAGAATCCCCACATTATGAGCGTCACGACTCATTCTAGTAGGCCTCATTTCCACGTGCTGCTCAGAGGACGTCGATGTTACGTTACTGTACCACATACCCTAAATCATCCCAAGTACCTGGTTTTACCACTCTCTCCAGGCCATAACTGAATGTCAGCGTTCCAAAGTTAGAATTTTGACAAAATATCCGAAAAATGTGATTTTTTTTATTGTTTAACAAAGTAAATATTTCCGTAACCATAAGTCTTAGAAACAAAATATCAAACGTAAATTATAGGAAATTTAATTGTCTACAACATTGACTAGAACTCTTTTTTCGCTTAAACGCACCGAAACGGAGATAGAGGTGGGAAACTCAAGAAAAGGCCGATTATTGGCGATTTTTCCAATATGGCGGCGGACGCGGAGGGGGAGAAATTGTGCATTTTCAATTTTAAACACCAACTTACCATCCTAGACAACATATAAAATATTTAGAACTACCGGACCGTTTGTAAGGTAACCCCCCATTTTTTGCTCTATTCACTGGACTATTTGTATAGTCTATAAAAGTAGTCGTGTGTTAATACAAGAAGTTATAGAAACTTCTATTTCATTTCTTCCTGTTTTTTGTTGTTACTTTCGAAGTTGTTATTTGTTCATATTTCTAAGATACCTATCTAAAAATCCTAAAAGTACACATCTTGTACTTGATTTATTGTTTAACATTAATTACGTCAATTATCTTTAAATTTCCCACTTGTTAATCTTAACAACATTTCAAAATCTTACGAAGATTTTAAAGCGTATAAAAGGTTTAAAACCAAAAGAATTGTCAATTGCCTGGCGCAAGCTTTAGATGTTTTCGGAGGTCTGCGACCCCAATTGTTTATAAAAAATCAAAATTATATATTTGTTACATAAACTACTTCTTTATACATTGTTAAATAAATTAAGATTTGTTCTTTTGATTTATCATTTCTCAAACATAACGGTTAGGCGAGATCCTGTCTTCCTTGACTCTTCCTAGGTTTATGCCCTCTTTAATAAAAATAAATCCATTGACAGGGTTTTCACCACTTGTTGCATTTGAGCAAGAACTCTTAGTTATTAACTTAGTAAAGTCTCTCCTAGCTTTAATAGCTAATTCTAACTGGCCAGTAAGGCAAGCATAACTCGCTACGCCAGCTTCCTGCTTGTGGAGATTCTCTCGACCACTTATGGTTGGTTTTTCAAAATTTAAGTGTTTCTCGTTGTCTAAACCTTAAGTCGGCGCCTTGCTGGGTAAAAGCTTAGTCATTTCTATTGGTATTCTTACCAAAATTATTCCCAAGGGTATAATTGCTTTATCCCTATCCTTCTTGGAAGCATTCTGTCGCTCTTTAGAAATTCTACAATTTCAAGAACTAAAATATCAAGGCTGATTCAAATTATTTGTATTCTTCAAAATACTTGTTTAGAAACAAACTTCTTTGAACAGATACACTATAAATCTGTTACTCTTAATCTTGCCAGACCACCACCCTTCCCCATAGTACGTATATTTATGCTTGAGAGGGAATACGCTATAGCAACTTTCTTGCGAATAGCCCAAGTTCAAGCTGCGTTTCCTGTTAGCTTCGCCCAGGTCTCTACCCACTTTAGGTATCGGAAAGCGGATTTGCAGTGGCAGCTGCCTTTGAGTATACTTAAAGTTAAAATTATAACTTCTTTAGGACTCTCGTCCTATTTCTCCATCCTTTATCTCCAGTCCGAAACCCACTTCTTTTTCTTCATTCCCAAGTTATTCCCAAGCTAATAATCTACCCGATGGCCATTTACAAGCATTGGCATTAGGTAAAAATATAGTCAAGCTCAAAGCTTATATTAAGAAAATGATTGTTGTGTTCAAAAAGAATTACTAAATCTCTCACAAGATAAGTATTAAGAGATTCAGCGAGATTAGACACAGTCCTGATTATGAAAAAACAGTAATCAAGATGCATGTATTGAGAACGACCCTAGGTCGGAAACTAGCTGAGCGACCTTTACCAGTGATACTTTTCTAAAGAGAAACCATAAACCTTACAAAAAGTAGCTTAGAAAGTTTTGGTAAGAGCACAACAATCGAAGGAAATAATTACCAAAGTTCACGAGGCTACCGTGGCTAACCGTTTAAATCTTTGCAACTGATATAATTTTAAAGAAATTTGATTGCTGATTTTGGCACAATACAAAATGTAGCAGTTGATAGCAACTAGATGATCTCAGTACAAAATTGGACTTAAAGACAAATAATGAAAAATTACAATTATTGAATAGACTTGATAAGCTGAGTGAGAATATCACGAGAAAATCTTCCCCATTAGACACCATGAAGATTTACTAGATTTAAAATAGTTGAAAAATTTCTACTCCTAACAAATTGGCAACAGCAGGATTCGCCGTGAAATCTTGAAATATCATTTATAAATGGGAATAGAGGGCTTGCAACAGGGCCTAGGCTGCACAAGGATGATATGAGCTTGGGCCTAGATGGTACAAGGATGATATGAGCTTGGGCCTAGACTGCGCAAGGATGATATGAGCTTGGGCCTAGACTGCACAAGGATGATATGAGCTTGGGCCTAGATGGTACAAGGATGATATGAGCTTGGGCCTAGACTGCACAAGGATGATATGAGCTTGGGCCTAGACTGCACAAGGATGATATGAGCTTGGGCCTAGATGGTGCAAGGATGATATGAGCTTGGGCCTAGACTGCACAAGGATGATGTGAGCTTGGGCCTAGACTGCACAAGGATGATATGAGCTTGGGCCTACACTGCACAAGGATGATATGAGCTTGGGCCTAGACCGCACAAGGATGATATGAGCTTGGACCTAGACTGCACAAGGATGATATGAGCTTGGACCTAGACTGCACAAGGATGATATGAGCTTGGGCCTTGACCGCACAAGGATGATATGAGCTTGGACCTAGACTGAACAAGGATGATATGAGCTTGGGCCTAGATGGTGCAAGGATGATACGAGCTTGGGTCTAGATGGTGCAAAGATGATACGAGCTTGGTCCTAGACTGCACAAGGATGATATGAGCTTGGGCCTAGACTGCACAAGGATGATATGAGCTTGGGCACAAGGATGATATGAGCTTGGGCCTAGACTGCACAAGGATGATATGAGCTTGGGCCTGGACTGCACAAGGATGATATGAGCTTGGGCCTAGACCGCACAAGGATGATATGAGCTTGGGCCTAGACTGCACAAGGATGATATGAGCTTGGGCCTAGACTGCACAAGGATGATATGAGCTTGGGCCTAGACTGCACAAGGATGATATGAGCTTGGGCCTAGACTGCACAAGGATGATATGAGCTTGGGCCTAGACTGCACAAGGATGATATGAGCTTGGGCCTAGACCGCACAAGGATGATATGAGCTTAGGCCTAGACCGCACAAGGATGATATGAGCTTGGGCCTAGACCGCACAAGGATGATATGAGCTTGGGCCTAGACTGCACAAGGATGATATGAGCTTGGACCTAGACCGCACAAGGATGGTATGAGCTTGGGCCTAGACTGCACAAGGATGATATGAGCTTGGGCCTAGACTGCACAAGGATGGTATGAGCTTGGGCCTAGACTGCACAAGGATGATATGAGCTTGGACCTAGACTGCACAAGGATGATTTGAGCTTGGGCCTAGGCTGCACAAGGATGATATGAGCTTGGGCCTAGACTGCACAAGGATGATATGAGTTTGGACCTAGACTGCACAAGGATGATTCGAGCTTGGGCCTAGACTGCACAAGGATGATATGAGCTTGGGCCTAGATGGTGCAAGGAGGATATGAGCTTGGACCTAGTCTGCACAAGGATGATATGAGCTTGGTCCTTGACTGCACAAGGATGATATGATCTTGGGTCTAGACTGCACAAGGATGATATGGGCTTGGGCCTAGACTGCACAAGGATGATAGGATCTTGGGCCTAGATGGTGCAAGGATGATAAGAGCTTGGGCCTAGACTGCACAAGGATGATATGAGCTTGGGCCTAGACTGCACAAGGATGATATGAGCTTGGGCCTAGACTGCACAAGGATGATATGAGCTTGGGACTAGATGGTGCAAGGATGATATGAGCTTGGGCCTAGGCTGCACAAGGATGATATGAGCTTGGACCTAGACTGCACAAGGATGATATGAGCTTGGGCCTAGATGGTGCAAGGATGATATGAGCTTGGGTCTAGACTGCACAAGGATGATATGGGCTTGGGCCTAGACTGCACAAGGATGATAGGATCTTGGGCCTAGATGGTGCAAGGACGATAAGAGCTTGGGCCTAGACTGCACAAGGATGATATGAGCTTGGGCCTAGACTGCACAAGGATGATATGAGCTTGGGCCTAGACTGCACAAGGATGATATGAGCTTGGGCCTAGATGGTGCAAGGATGATATGAGCTTGGGCCTAGGCTGCACAAGGATGATATGAGCTTGGACCTAGACTGCACAAGGATGATATGAGCTTGGGCCTAGATGGTGCAAGGATGATATGAGCTTAGGCCTAGTCTGCACAAGGATGATATGAGCTTGAGCCTAGACTGCACAAGGGTGATATGAGCTTGGGCCTAGACTGCACAAGGATGATATGAGCTTGGTCCTAGATGGTGCAAGTATGATATGAGCTTGGGCCTAGGCTGCACAAGGATGATATGAGCTTGGGCCTAGACTGCACAAGGATGATATGAGCTTGGGCCTAGACTGCACAAGGATGATATGAGCTTGGGCCTAGACTGCACAAGGATGATATGAGCTTGGACCTAGACTGCACAAGGATGATATGAGCTTGGGCCTAGACTGCACAAGGATGATATGAGCTTGGACCTAGACTGCACAAGGATGATATGAGCTTGGGCCTAGACTGCACAAGGATGATATGCGGTTGGGCCTTGGTGGTGCAAGGATGATATGAGCTTAGGCTTAGGCTGCACAAGGATGATATTAGCTTGGGCCTAGACTGCACAAGGATGATATGAGCTTGGGCCTAGACTGCACAAGGATGATATGAGCTTTGGCCTAGACTGCACATGGATGATATGAGCTTGGGCCCTGACTGCACAAGGATGATATGAGCTTGGACCTAGATTGCACAAGGATGATATGAGCTTGGACCTAGACTGCACAAGGATGATTTGAGCTTGGGCCTAGACTGCACAAGGATGATATGAGCTTGGGCCTAGATGGTGCAAGGATGAAACAGGGCCTAGACGCCAATAGAATGAAGAGCTTGGAAGCTTGTAAAGTTACAATAAATTTAAAGTATTTCATTTTCTAGAGAGCTCCAACTATCCATCAGTTGGGCCAAGGAATGCGGTTGACAAATACCACTGAATTATTGCAGAAATGGCAGTTAATTACAAATTCAACAAGAAGTTCCGTGACGAACTAAAGAGCCTACTTTTCTTAAAATTTAAGATTCATGCCAATGATTAATCTATATTGATCTATCTAAAATAATGACAAAATTAAGTTGGGAATATCGAAATTTCTAATTAGTTCGAAATACTGTATACCTGGCATAATGTAGCCTAATAGAGAACTACAGTTGGCAGCCCTGTTGACTGAATATATTCTTAGTCCCATCTCTTAAGGTACAGAATACAAAATTTGGTTGAAGTCCAATGAATAGCATGGACGTTATATGCAGTTAAACATTGGATCTAACAGCGCGCGTAAAATCATATTGGCAACAATGTCATCTATGTTTTGGTCAGAAATAATCTGAACTAATATGATCTATTGTTGTGTCAATTTTGAATGAAATCCATTAGTTAATATAGAAGTTACATGCATTTTATAATTGGACCTATCAGTAGGCTTAGAATCATGTTGGCAGCACTGGCGTAGGCCTATATTAGTTACTACAAATTAATCTAGAATGCCAGGTACTATACGTGTGCAAAGTTTAGAGCTATTGGCTTGCATACTTTCTGATAAACATCGGCATAGTCTTATCTTTTATGGTACACATAGCACACACGAAATTTGGTTGAAATCCAACTGATAGTATAGAAGTTACATGTATTTAAAAATTGGTACTATCAGCAGGCTTATAATCATGTTGGTAGAACTGACGTATATAAGTTACTCCAAATTAATCTAAACTGTCAGAATATACGTGTGCATAGTTTAAAGCTGTTGGCTTGCATACTTTCTGATATATTGGTATTTGGATTTAAAAAATAGAGAGAGAGCTATTATTAACAGTTGGCAGCCCTGGTGGCTCTTAAGAATACGCTCAGTCATATCTGTTTATGTACAGATATTATGTACAAAATTTGGTTGAAATCCAATTGATAGTGTAGAAGTTATATGCATTTAAACATTGGACTTATCAGAAGGCTTAAAATTATTTTGGCAACACTGTCATGGTTGGCCTCCTGGAAATTAAACTGAAATTGTATTTTCTACATGTGTGCCAATTTTGGAACAGCTCCCATGCAAACCTTGCAAGATATCCAACATGGAGCTGAACTTTCTAGTGCGTCTTTTCAGCAGTTGGTAGCACTGACATCATTTTCAAATATGGACGTGAGATATTCTGGTGCACATCTTTACTCATACTAAATTTGGTTTTGATTTCTGCAGCCGTTTAGGAGTTGATAGGGGGGACACACACACAGCCAGACAAACAGACAGAAGGACAGACAGACAGAAGGATAGACAGACAGACACACATTTTCCCGGATCGATCTCATAAGTCTACTTTTTCCTCATTTTTGCAAAATGTGAAAAGTAGGCTAAAAATGGGGAGGACGTCTCATGGATAGAACCTCAGATTTACTACAAAAAAGAACAGCAATGATTATGTAATATACTTAATTTAACTCTAATAGTAGAGGGTGAAGAGAGGACGAAAGGAAATTAGGGTCTTTTTTACAGTTAGTGTATAGGTACCCAACACTGGAACTGATTGTACGGGAAACCAGATTATTTTTAGGCGCTATGCACTCTTTAGTTTTGAAGTTGTGGCTAGAGTTTTTTTTAATGTCACTGATTAACATGGTGAACTATTTCCGGGTTGAGAATTTGCTTAGTTTCAAAGCTTTTTCAATCTTGAACGTTGATCTAATTGTTTAAGGTTGAGAGTCTAGTGATGTGAGTAGAGTTGACCCATTAGACAGTTAGACACAAAGTTACAAAATTCCCACGATGTGAAGTTATTGACTTTGACAGGGTATAGATGAAACAGGTTGTTCCGTGAAGAACTATACAGCCTGTTTTCTTATATCCTATTTATTTTAATTGCCTCTATCAATACAAAAAAATCAGTTTGATTGCTGTAATGGATTCGTAGATATTGAGAACAGTCTAAATATTTCGGATAGTCGCCATGTTGGATTTTTATATATGTAAGTCCTAGAGTTATGTACTATTACATGAAGATTATTGTTTAGGTGTAGTATTCAAACTTCAATCGCTTGATTACGACACAAGAAATAGAATCGAGGTTTTAAAATTTTGCACAGTAGTAGGGGGCTACTAGGAGTTCTAATGCACAGAGTGTTCCAAAAGTTAGTACACACTTTTTGCTTATTAATATCTCGTGAACCAATGGTCGGATTTTAACAAATGAGGTATCGTTGGACTCAGGCTGACGCCCCCTTTCCAATGGACAACCCATTTCAACCCCAAAATAAACCTAGCCCTACTAGGGGTAAAATTGTAATTTTTTTAGTAAAAGTCACTTTACAAATGCGACAGACATGAGAGGCGATACCAGTATGAACTTAAACGTTGTTGCTCAAAAAGCGCATGCGTTTTGCTGGATGCCGCTATGAATCAACATTTTGATTTTGTATTTTTACGCATGCGCACTTGGGGATTTTGTAAGAGGGCGGGCTTTTTAAATAATTATTTATGGATGAGTTTTTAAATAATGTAATTTAACCAAATGATTGAAAACTAATAGGTCATGTGCTTTTTAATATGTTACGAACTAAGAAGGCTATGGACTTGTATGAGGGGTCGTTGGATTTGGGATAACGCCCCGTTTTTTAATGTAGTTTTGATTTTTGTCAAATGGGCCTAAGTGCTCTTTTGTTAATATTTCGAGAACTAAGAAGGCTACGGACTAGTATGAGGGTTCGTTGGATTTGGGATGTAGTTTTGATTTTTGTCAAAAGGGCCTAAGTGCACTTTTGTTAATATTTTGTGAACTAAGAATGCTACGGAATTGTATGAGGGGTCCTAGCACTTGGAATGACGCCCTGTTTTTGAATTGATTGTTTTGATTTTTGTCAAAAGGGCCTAACGACACTTTTGTTGAAAAAATAATAATTTTTCTTTACGTGTTTAAAATGTTCATGAAGCGTGGTCGTTGAGAGAGACGATACTGCTGGGTGTATGTGTTTCAACGAACCTGTCGCTAACCACAATGTCCATGCTTAATAGAACAATCGATATTTCGGCGGGTCGGTTTATGACAGAGCGAGGGTTCGTTTTTTCTGATATTTTACCCCCGAAGGGGATCTTTAACGTGTAAACGATGATGAGAACATGTTTCTATGTTTGTTGAAGCGAGTACAGAAAACTAACTTGCTGGGGAGGGGGACAGACTAGCAGGATGTGAATGTCATTTGAGCTTATTGGAATGCGCTGATCTGACTTGACAACAGGTGCAATGGAAAATGACAAAGACGCAGAGGACAATTCAAGGTTAAATAATCCGACAACCGTGATGGCAGGGGAGTGCGAAATGCATGCGTACACGTGTGAGATGACATGTACGCTAAACAAGTTACATCCTGTTTGCTTCGTACGTGACAAAATGCAAGTTCATGTAAAATTTGACATGGCAAAGGTGTAGACCTTGGACGTTAGCTGTCCACGTGCACGATAACAGAATGTTCAAGCGTGGGAAAAAATTATTATACATGCAACGTAACATATATAAAGACATGTCGTTATCATTTCCACTCTCAGTTAGGTGACTACCTTTGAACACACTGCGTTGCGTGAAACACATGGTCTTGTTTAACAGTTTTGGTGTTGGTGGAAAATACTTAACCTTGTTGTGAGGTAGGTATTTATTTATTCATATATATATATATATATATATATATATATATATTTATTGATTTATATATATATATATATTTACAAGCAATTAGTTATTGATTAGGTATTCAATGATTTTATTTATTTATTTATTTGTTTGCAGATAACCGGTATACCTTACATGTCTGAGAGAGAAGAAACCATTGCACTCTTGAGCCCACTAGAAGGAAACAGCAACAAGCCACTGCAAGTGAAGGTGAGATTATTAATTTAAACTAACTTGTTTCATTTTTTTATATTTTATTTTATGAAATGCATGTATTAACCTAAATTTAGGTACTTATAGCGGTTTATTTTATTTATTTTTAGAAACTTGGAAAGAAAAGCCTTACCGCCGTAGCAGTTGCAGAAAACTGGAGACGCAGTAGAACGAAACCATTGTTTCCAGGCAGTGAACTATTTAAAACTCAGGTAAGCCTAACTTAAAATGCTATTGCATTTTGCAACTACTTAAAAATACTCTTACACAAAACAAAATTCATTTCCTGTACATGACTGGGACAATGATTGCTTTCTTGATTAATGGCTATGTTGTTGTTGACTGGGAAAAGTACAAGGCCATGTTGGATTTTCTAAAAACAAATTTTAAATTTAATTTATGGGTGGTTCCCTATGGACTCATCGAATATCCACAGGTTTGAACATGATAATGTGAACAAAATGACCTGACATTCATTTTTGTTTATATATTGGTTAAAGGTGGGATGTAAATGACTGTAGCTTTGTACAAAGAAAATAAGTACATGGGTTACTATTAGAGCCAACATACAGTTTATTTTTAATGGTGTTTTAATATATTAATGCCAATTAACGTTAACGTTTTATTTACAAGTATTGATTGATTGATTGAATGATGGGTTATTTTGTTTGCTTTTAGGTGTCGTCATGTGCCATTAACTTAATGAACAGGCAGTGAACAAGCATACATTATGCTTGAAAGTACTCTGTGCTCTTGTGCAACGTTAATAACTTAACAATAAGAAAAAGTTTTATTATAACACATGGCGTTAGTACCAAATACAACAAGTGAACAAGTTGGTTTACCACGTGGGTTAGATTTAAAATCAGAACATGATCGTTGGTTACATTTGAATCCTGGCCTGTAGGCTTTTTGTCAAAACATAAACTTGCAAAAGCCGTTTTTTTTATTTGAACCGAGAAGATGTGGTGCGTTGTGTGTTTTGTCGTATTGAACTTTCATACTGGTAAGAAGGAGATGATCCCTTTAGAGACCATTTGCGATGGTCTCCTCATTGTCCTTACATGCTTGGAAAACAAGTGGGTAACCTACCCGTGTATCCATTTTACGAACCAGAAGGCCATTGGCCGTTTCTTACGTTGCTGAATCACAAATAAATAATAATAATAATAATAATAATAATGTATTACCAGCCAACGGTAGTGTCGATATATGTGGTCCATATGCCATAGACAGTGTTGAATTGGCATGTTTTTTGAAAAATTGGGAATTTGCAAGACTAAAGCACTAGAACACCCAGAGTTCCGGTCTGTTGAAAAACGTTTAGAATATTATAAAAATGTTTGGCCATTAATATTAAAACACCTTACCAAACAGCTAAGTGAAGCTGGATTTTTGTAATACTGGAGAACGGGTTAAAACATTATATGTTTTCTTATTGTGGATTTGCTTTAAAGGATTGGCAAATGACTGACGATCCTTTTGTGCAACACGCTCGTTGGTTACCTAATTGTAAATACATGGTGTTGCTTAAAGGTCAAGAATTTGTGAACACTATTCGTAAAGAAAACGAAATTGCAGCACAAGACATTAAAGTGCCTTTAGAGTTAGAACACGTGGAGCAAATACATGAGGCTGAAAAAAAGACTTGTCTCACGAACAGATACAAATGTATGACCAACAATTATGTAAAATTTGTTATCAAGATGAACTAGGTGTTGTATTTTTGCCTTGTGGGCACATGATAGCATGTGTCAAGTGTGCATTAGAACTTAACACTTGTGCTATATGCAGAAAGGTAGTATCTGCTACAGTTAGGGCATTTCTTGCATAAATAGTATAATTTATTAGCAATGCATAGTGCAAAATACCTATATGCACGATATTATTACAAGCTGTTGTAGTGCGTAATAGATATGCTTTTGTTTATAGACTACTAAATGAATGTTTTGAATGCTGTGGGACAATCATGTGGCTTAGAGACAAAGAAGCTCAGCAAATTGCCAACACATATTTTATTCCGCATTATCAAGATTCAGAAATTGAAAACAGCATATGGTGATCGTGTACTATGTTTATTTGAAAAATTTGAGACATTTCTGCCTACGCGGTTTAATGATATGTCGGAGAGTGTTTTTGATAAAGTCAATAATGCTGTACAACCTGTACACTTAATGTATGAAGGTTTTAAAAACAATAGGTGTATGGTTCGTTTTAATTAAATAAAAAAACAAATGTGAAATAATAATGGAAAATATAAGTGATGACAATATACTGAAAAAGAAAGAAAAAATGTGTATAGAATAGTAATGTTTTAGTGTTTAGTGTTGTCTTTAAAAATATTATGATGAAACCAAAAAACAAGTAATGTATATAAACTTTGTAAATAATTGCAAAATGATGTTACAATACTGTTTTATTTTATACAAAGTTAGAATATTTAACATTGCAGAGTATACATGATTGTGACAATATATGCACACTGAACACAAGTCTTTCTCTCTTTACAATAGTCTGTTATAGTTTTAAACACAAGGCTTGTTGTGGATTTTTATAGCAATGTCCATTCACTGTTGTTTTCGAAAACTGGGGAAGCCACAATGGTTGTATAGGCATAAAAACCTTATTGTTATTACTATTTAGTCATTTTGATCCTCTTGCATATCAAGAGCAGATGACCTAGTTGTTCCACTATTTAAAACGACAACAACAACACTGCCGCTTGCATAGTTTGTGATGTTGATGGCTCTTGCGACGTGGAAGATGGATTAAACATAACTTTTAGAACAGAGGTTAAACGTTGTTCATTAAACAATCCACTATTTTGAGTAGCAATATGGTTTTCTTGATTTGTTGTCGATGGCAACTGCGTTTCATGCAGTACACTACATTGATGATCACTGACACTTAAAACCTCACTATTTTTACTTTTGAGGTCACCGCAACTATGTTTGGGACGTTGCTTTGAACAACGCCAAATAACAGTTCCATTTTTATTGGTTCGTTTCACAATATATGAATATCCTTTAAAGCATCCGTAAGGCTTACCATACCTAGTCACTGATACTTCCATGTCAACTGTCAAGCATAGACTAAGCTCTAGTAAAGTCAACTTGGTAATAAGAATAAGAGTTTAATATGAGAGCAAATATGGATCCAAAGAGTTCAGGTAAAAGTGGAAGCAAATAAGCAAATATAAGAACAAAGAGTGGGGGTAAAAGTGGTTGCAAAGTGGTAGACCCATTACACAATAATTTCAGCACGTTGAAGCTCTATTCAATTTCTTTGATTTTCCAATCGTGACCGGTATGCCCAGCTTGTTTTAAAGCATGCAAATGTCGAAGCCGTTGAATTAGCTTACTGGGTTTGTTCCGGTATACAAATTTAACAAATGAATTTTTTAGGGGTAAACAAAGCATTACCATTATCATCATCATCATTATCATCATCATGATCATTATTATCATTATTATCATGACCATCATCACTATTACTATATAGTCCTTTTTGATCCTCTTGCAATACCAATTTATTTATAATCTGTGTCGACTTTGATAGTGTTGAAGGTTTCTCGTACGTTGACAACTGCTCTAACAATACTTTTTGAGGACATGATAAGTCCTTTTGAACAAACGCTGCATTATCTTTAGCCGCAATATCGTTTTCTTGAACTTGCTTTATAGCATTTTGAAAATTGTTTGTAAACAGCAACCGTTGTTCGTTTAGAGTACTACATTGATGAACACTCACACTTAAAACCTTTCCATTTTTACTTTTCAGATTGCCTCGACATTTTGTTGACCTCTCTTTTGAGCATCGCCAGAATATTATTCCATTCACATTCTGGCGATTATAGTTATAAGAGTAGCCTTGATAGAGTGCACGTAGCCTACCTTTGTTGGTTGTAATAAGTTCCATAGTAGTAACTGACCTGTCAGTACGATGTTCACACTACAAAGGTTACAACTGTTTTGCTGATGGAGTGACCTACCATAAGCTTATATATTGGCTTATGTGTTGGCTTTTTGTGTTGGCTTGTTTGGTGTTGGCTTTTTGTGTTGGCTTTTGTGTTGGCTTTTTTGTGTTGGCTTTTTATGTTGGCTTTTTTGGATTGGCTTTTGTATTGGTCCCATATGTTGGCTTTTGTATTAGCTCTCTCATATTTGCACTTACTATTAGGCTTATTTGCTCCTGGAAAGTATGTGAGCCCCTTTTTTATGACAGCATAATGCTTACCACAATGTTTGTAAGCAACAACAACACACTAATATTCTAAAAAATCCAAAGTATTATAAGGTTAAAGATTGACTAAGAGTGTAATAAAGGCAGCTAACCTAACCTAACCCAGACCTAACCTAACCTAAACCTAACCTTGCATAACCTAAACTAGCTATACCAAACCTCACTTCATTCAACCTAACCTAACCTAACTTTACCTAACCTCACTTCATTGAACCTAACCTAACCTTACGTAACCGAACCTAACCTAACATAACAGAACCTAACCTGAGTGAGTGTTCGTACCCACCGTTATATAGAATGCTAGTAGTTCAGTTAGTACTCATATCCACCGCTAGATAGCATGCTAGTTGTTCAGTTAGAGCTTATATCCACCGCTAGGTAGCGGAAACATACTTCTCGTGTTGCATGTGACTATCTCACAAAGTTTGACGCCTGTAAAATGTGTTTGTATAAGCTCTGTATATAAATTCAATATACAAATACCTACTATGTGTTCAGAACTACATTTATAGCCATGTGTAGGGTATATAGGGGATTCTTAGCACAAAAAATGTCTAACCCACCAGTGTACAGCCTTGTCATATGCAGTTATCAGGTGTAAAGAGTGTGAAAAAACTTTTCTTTGAGACCATTATGAGAAGCGTCACGAAGTATCGTGTGGCGAATTTCATGAGTGCAAGACCTGTGGTAGTAAATTTAACAATGCCTACAACGGACGTCGTCATAAAGATTGTTGTAATGTTTTGTAGGCATTGTTAAATTTACTTCCACAGGTCTTGCACTCATGAAATTCACCACACGATACTTCGTGACGCTTCTCATAATGGTCTCAAAGAAAAGTCTTTTCACACTCTTTACACCTGCTTACTGCATATGACAAGGCTCTACACTTGTGGGTTAGACATTTGTTTGGTGCTAAGAATCCCCTATATACCCTGCACATGGCTATACATGTTAGTTCTGAACACTTAGTAGGTATTTGTATATTGAATTTATATACAGAGCTTATACAAACACATTTTACAGGCGTCAAACTTTGTGAGATAGTCACATGCAACATGCAAAGTATGTTTCCGCTACCTAGCGGTGGATATAAGCACTAACTGAACAACTAGCATGCTATCTAGCGGTGGATATGAGTACTAACTGAACTACTAGCATGCTATCTAACGGTGGGTACGAGCACTCACTCTGGCTAGGTTATGTTATGTTAGGTTAGGTTCGGTTACATAAAGTTAGGTTAGGTTAGGTTGAATGAAGTGAGGTTAGGTAAAGTTAGGTTAGGTTCGGTTGAATGAAGTGAGGTTTGGTAAAGTTAGTTTAGGTTATGCAAGGTTAGGTTTATGTTAGGTTAGGTTAGGTTTGGGTTAGGTTAGGTTAGGTTAGCTGCCTTTATTACACTCTTAGTCAATCTTAAACCTTATAATACTTTGGATTTTTTAGAATATTAGTGTGTTGTTGTTGCTTACAAACATTGTGGTAAGCATTATGCTGTCATAAAAAAAGGGGCTCACATACTTTCCAGGAGCAAATATGCCTACTAGTAAGTGCAAATATGAGAGAGCTAATACAAAAGCCAACATATGGGACCAATACAAAAGCCAATCCAAAAAAGCCAACATAAAAAGCCAACACAAAAAAGCCAACACAAAAAGCCAACACCAAACAAGCCAACACAAAAAGCCAACACATAAGCCAATATATAAGCTTATGGTAGGTCACTCCATCAGCAAAACAGTTGTAACCTTTGTAGTGTGAACATCGTACTGACAGGTCAGTTACTACTATGGAACTTATTACAACCAACAAAGGTAGGCTACGTGCACTCTATCAAGGCTACTCTTATAACTATAATCGCCAGAATGTGAATGGAATAATATTCTGGCGATGCTCAAAAGAGAGGTCAACAAAATGTCGAGGCAATCTGAAAAGTAAAAATGGAAAGGTTTTAAGTGTGAGTGTTCATCAATGTAGTACTCTAAACGAACAACGGTTGCTGTTTACAAACAATTTTCAAAATGTTATAAATCAAGTTCAAGGAAACGATATTGCGGCTAAAGATAATGCAGCGTTTGTTCAAAAGGACTTATCATGTCCTCAAAAAGTATTGTTGAAGCAGTTGTCAACGTACGAGAAACCTTCAACACTATCAAAGTCGACACAGACTATAAATAAATTGGTATTGCAAGAGGATCAAAAAGGACTATATAGTAATAGTGATGATGGTCATGATAATAATGATAATAATGATCATGATGATGATAATGATGATGATGATAATAATAATGCTTTGTTTACCCCTAAAAAATTCATTTGTTAAATTTGTATACTGGCACAATCCCAGTAAGCTAATTCAACGGCTTCGACACTTGCATGCTTTAAAACAAGCTGGGCATACCGGTCACGATTGGGAAATCAAAGAAGTTGAACAAGAGCTTCGACGTGCTGAAATTATTGTGTAATGGATCTACCACTTTGCAACCACTTTCACCCCCACTCTTGGTTCTTATATTTGCTTATTTGCTTCCTTTTTTACCTGAACTCTTTGGATCCATATTTGCTCTCACATTAAACTACTTTCTTATTACCAACTTGACTTTACTAGAACTTAGTCTATGCTTGACAGTTGACATGGAAGTATCAGTGACTAGGTATGGTAAGCCTTACGCATACAATAAAGGATATTCATATATTGTGAAACGAACCAATAAAAATGGAACTGTTATTTGGCGTTGTTCAAAGCAACGTTCCAAACATTGTCGTGGTGACCTTAAAAGTAAAAATAGTGAGGTTTTAAATGTCAGTGATCATCAATGTATTGTACTGCATGAAACACAGTTGCCGTCGACAAAAAATCAAGAAAACCATATTGCTACTCAAAATAGTGGATTGTTTAATGAGCAACGTTTAACCCCTGTTCTATAAGTTATGTTTAATCCATCTTCCACGTCGCAAGAGCCATCAACATCACAAACTATGCAAGTGGTAGTGTTGTTGTTGTCGTTTTAAATAGTGGAACAACTAGGTCATATGCTCTTGATAAGCAAAAGGATCAAAATGACTAAATAGTAATAACAATAAGGTTTTTATGCCTATACAACCATTGCGGCTTCCCCAGTTTTCGAAAACAACAGTGAATGTACATTGCTATAAAAAATCTACAACAAGCCTTGTGTTTAAAACTATAACAGACTATTGTAAAGAGAGAAAAACTTGTGTTCAGTGTGCATCTATTGTCACAATCATGTATACTCTGCAATGATAAATATTCTAACTTTGTAAAAAATAAAACAGTATTGTAACATCATTTTGCATTTATTTACAAACTTTATATACAGTTCTTGTTTTTTGGTTTCATGATAATATTTTATGCCAATATTAAAAAATAAAATATTATTATTCTATACACATTTTTTCTTTCTTTTTCAGTCCATTGTCATCACTTATATTTTCCATTATTATTTCACATTTGTTTTTTATTTAATTAAAACGAACCATACACCTATTGTTTTTAAAACCTTCATACATTAAGTGTACAGGTTGTACAGCATTATTGACTTCATCAAAAACACTCTCCGACATATCATTAAACCGTGTAGGCATAAATGTCTCAAAGTTTTCACATAAACAAAGCACACGATCACCATATGCTGTTTTTAATTTCCGAATCTTGATAATGCGGAATGGAATATGTGTTGGCAATTCGCTGAGCTTCTTTGGCTCTAAGCCACATGATTGTCCCACAGCATTCAAGATATTCATTGTAGTAGTCTATAAACAAACAAAAGCATATCTATTACACAGTGCAACAGCTTGTAATAATATCGTGCATATAGGTATTTTGCACTATGCATTGCTAATAAATTATACTATTTATGCAAGAAATGCCCAAACTGTAGCAGATACTACCTTTCTGCTTATAGCACAAGTGTTAAGTTCTAATGCACACTTGACACATGCTATCATGTGCCCACAAGGCAAAAATACAACACCTAGTTCATCTTGATAACAAATTTTACATAATTGTTGGTCATACTTTTGTATCTGTTCGTGAGATAGGTCTTTTTTTTTCAGCCTCATGTATTTGCTCCGCGTGTTCTAACTCTAAAGGCACTTTAATGTCTTGTGCTGCAATCACGTTTTCTTTACGAATAGTGTTCACAAATTCTTGACCTTTAAGCAACACCATGTATTTACAATTAGGTAACCAACGAGCGTGTTGCACAAAAGGGTTGGTGTATTCTTGGAATACACTGTACGAGAGATATAAAGTTTAATGCTTTTGCATGTTCATTCCTTCCTTTTTGTCAAACACCAACAGTGATCTTCTATTTTCTCTTTGTTGTTCATGTCGCTTATATCTTTTATGAGTCTGTTCTAGATATATATCTTCCATGACCCACCTAGCGTCATCTAGCAGCGAATCTCTGAAGCTCTTCAACTCTTCCTCGTGCAAGAGGAATTCCTTCTCCATCTAGCCACCAGATTTTGCTGCCATCGCCAGCTATTATCTCCATGAGCAAGAGAACTTCGTCTCCTTTTTCACTCACCATGCAGTGCTAGTATCGCCTGTTATCAACTCTTTGAAGACCATTTTCTCAAGAGAATTTAATTTCTTATGTTGGTTATGCTGATATGTATACCTTTTGTCTCCTACCCCCACTCTTTCCCTTCCTTGGACCCTCCGTGCGTTGCTGAGCAGGTCTCATTCTAAGTCGGCAGTTGACTCGGTCAGTCAAGGCTCAACTCGAGCCAGTCTCCTCAAACCAAGAGACACTCTCTACGTTCTACGCCATGTTGGCACATTATATATCGTCAAGGGGAACTTCACCTTCGACATGAAATCAAGTTAAGTACAAACTTCAAGTTTTAACCTCATCCTCATGGTTTTAACTTCTACATGCTTTTAACTATTATTTTATAGGCAGTGTGAAATTACTATATTTTGGGGAAAATCATCCTTCGTGGGATTTTCCATGTTGGACTTCTGTCCATTTAAGCCAATCTTTGTGAAAGGCAGCATTTCTTATGCTTGTCAAATGAGAAATCTTCTCACACCGTGGGAGATTATTGATTACCCGCTGTCTATAAAATTACCAACCTAGTTCCTCCGTTGTATTAACTTTGGCTCCATTTTTCTATTAAGATCGTTCTGGAACCTTCCAGATCCTGTACTTTATCTGCAAGTCTTGCCGTCAGGTATTGCTCACTCACTTGTGGGAATACTATTTAAAATGAGGAATCTTCCTTATAAATTACCGCAATAGCAAATTTTCTTCCACCGCTGGAATATTCTATGGCGCATTTAATTGTAATTCACAACCTTCTCAAGAAATAGACTCTCGCTTACCTAGTGTAACCAGTTCTTTTCATTATTGCAATAACTTTCTTTCCCATAAACTTCCGTGTTTTTACAGTGAACTTTGCATCCATTCAAAAGACTATAGTGATAACTAGTGCTTGTTCCACTTTTCTACCGCGTCGAGATCGTCCGTTTACATTAAATAAGGCCATGAACATTGATCCTAAATCCCAATGATCTTTCCTCAACCTTCTACTAACAAACCATATTAATTAAATTGTAACTTTTCTATAAGGTGTCACTCACGAAGTGCCCTTCCATTTTGTTGGTTTATCATTAATTAATTACTGTATAACTACGTGTTTTATACACGGTTCATGCTTACATTGTTTCTTCCCTATAGTCAGGGAAAACAATTCTTTCAACTCTTGAGTGAGTTATTTCTAGGTTTCACGAAATGGAAACTGCCCCATTTGGCTCGTGATTCCTACTTAAACATGGGAAGTCTAGAACCTTCCTTTTGACTTTTTCTTCAGGTTTCACCGTAAGTGACCTGCTTTCGTTTGTATAATTGTTATAAAGTAATTCTGCACTAATATAAGAAGTTGTAGGAACTTCTATCTTATTCTTCATGGTTTTCTTATTGTTATTTTAGAAGTTGTCACTCTCTCTAGAATATTCTTTCAGAAATTTCTTATAGTACACTCCTTGTACTCAATTTAATGTTTAAACTTTAATTACTTCATTTGTCTTTTTAAATCTTATAAATATTTTAGGACATATATAAAGTTTGAAACCTTATAAATTGTTATTTTCCTGGAGCAATCTCTAAATGTTAGGAGGTCTGCGACCCCATTTGTTAAAAAGTTTAAATGTTCTATATTTGTCAAAAAGATATTACATACTTGTTAAATTCATTAAACTTCTTTGAATTGTTAAATAAATTAAATATTTGTTTTTGGATTTATCATTTCGCAAATACTACAGTTAGGCAAGATCCTGGCTTTCCTAATTCTTCCTCAGTACATGCCATCGTTAATACAGAATAAAGCTTTTACTATTTGTCTTGCCAGACTATCACCCTTCCCCATAGTAGTCTTATGCACGCTTGGGAGGAAATACACTAAAGCCTTTCTCTGGCAAACCGCCCAAGTCTTAGCTGCGGTTCCCGTCAGCTTCGACCAAGCCCGTACCCACTTTAGGTATCAGAGAGCGGATTTGCAGTGGCAACCGCCTCTAAGTGCATTTAAGGGTAAATTTATAACTTTTGTGGGACTCTCCTCCCATCTTTCTATCCTTTTTCTCCAGTCCGAAACCCACCTCCTTTTCTTAATCATCTTCTCTTGGTGGGTAGGTTATTCCTCAGCCAATAATCTACCCAAAATTTGGTCCCGGAAACCCGGGAGAGTCCATTTTCTATTTCTATTCTTTGTCATGTGCCATTTGGCAATACCTTGCAAATTATTAATATCCGCTTTGAATCTTTCAGCTATAACTACATTGTGCAAAGCCGGCGAAGTGGAAAGAGGCCGCTCCTGTCTCCTTTGGTGTGTCCCGTTCTTTCTACTTATTCGCTGCTACCAACATGACAGCATCTCCAATATTCAACATTTTCGTGAGTTACATTTTAGTTTATTTTCTTTGTCATGGCTCCTACTGAAAAAGATGAAACTCTCATTGCCAGACGTTCTTCCTATAAAGGGCAACTCACCAGATTCAGAAACTTCATCAACAAATTAAAACCCGCCGAGTGTGATTTAGATATCTTAACACAACGCCTTAAGTTGTACGAACGGTCCTATGATTATTACGATCAAATTGAAACCGAGATTGAATCCGCTTGCCCAGAACTTCAATCGGATCGGGACGAGGTCGAACCCTTGTACTTTGAAGGGATTGCCAAGGCCCACCAATTGATCCGCAGTATCTCAGAACCGGACACTAGGGTCATCAATCCGGCCCAGTTCGCACCCGCTTCCGTTCACAAGAACAAACCGAAACCGTTACTTCCACAGATAAGCCTACCTCACTTCTCAGGCAAGGAAGGTGAATGGTGTTCTTTTTATGAACTTTACTGCTCACTCGTTCATGACAATAAAGAAATTCCCGACATTCATAAATTCTACTTCTTACGTACGTCTTTGGAAAGCGAGGCCTTGGCCTTGGTGGAGTCACTGCCTTTAAGCGCAGACAACTACCACATCGCCTTTAATCTCCTTAAAGAGAGATATGGTAATTTACGTTTGTGTATAGCTCGCCATATCCGCTGTCTGTTCAACCTACCAGCCGTCAAACCTAATGACGTCACCTCTTTAAGAGACCTGTTAGACTCTATGCAGTTAAATGTTAGAGCATTATATCAACTTAAGCAGCCCGTCCAAACATGGGACACCATACTTAATCATCTAGCTACATCCAGATTCGATTTTTCGACTTTTAAGGCTTGGGAGATCGAACTCGCTCGCAAGGAGGAATGCTCGTTCGAACACCTCATCTCGTTTCTCAACATCCGATGCCAAGTCCTTACAACACTCTCATTTCAGTGCGAAAATGTCGAAACGAAACATCAGTGTCACATTTTTGAGAAAAACCTTGCTTTTTCAAAGGGTCATCAGCCCCATCTGTCGAGAACAAGCACACCCGTTCCGCTTCTTTCAACCATCCAAGAGAACATATCAGGCCGCTCAACAAATCTTTAAAATGCATGCTCTGCAAAAAGTTGCACACTTTGTATTTGTGCAAATCTTTTAAAGAATTGTCTGTCGAAGATCGAAGGAAGTTTGTCTTCAATAGCAAACATTGCTTCAACTGCTTGTCACCTAAGCATTCTTCTTCAAACTGCACGTCACCCAACCTCTGTTTCCATTGTAAAAAACCGCACCATTCTTTATTGCACGTTCATGATAAATCGAGGTCATCAGTACCCGCTTCTTCAAACTCCATGCAGAGCAGCTCCGAACAAACTAATGCTTCTTCCTGCATTTCTAACGCCGAAACTTCTCACAGTGCGCAAGTTCTTTTGTCCACTGTGCAATTCGAAATCCAAGATAAATTTGGAAATTGGGTTCGAACCCACGGTCTTCTCGATACCGCTTCAACGCACAACTTTGTTTCGCAATCGTTAATTAAAAAACTAGGTCTTTCGTCATCGCCCACTTCCATCAATGTATCCGGCATTGACAATTTGAAAACTCAAGTCTTGCAGTCTTCAAAATTGAAAATCAGAGACGTTTGCCAAAGAAACACCAATCTTAACTTAAACTGTCTCATTCTTACCAGTATTAGCAAGGACACTCCTAGCAGCTCTATTAATACTTCCAGTTTAAAGATTCCTTCGCACTTAAGGTTAGCTGATCCTCAGTTTAATGCTCAAGGTCCCATTGATGTACTTTTCAGTGCCAACGTTTTTTTGGAATTGCCTCCGTAAACAGGTTCGCAAGTTATCCTCAAACGTGGTCGCTAGAGACACCGATTTTGGTTGGGTTATTACTGGTGAAATCCAACAACCCAGTCTTCAAACCAAATCGCAATGTCATTTTGTTACTGCTGATATAAATCCCATTTCTGAAAAAGAGAACGCTCATGTTTTCGATCTCGACACTTTTGAAAAACACTTGCCGAAACGATGTCTCATCGTGAACAACTACGCCACCTTTGTAAGTTGTTTAAATGATTTTGCTTTCTTCCCGCACAAGATGGCAATTCAAGTTCGCCTCGCCTTGTGTTATTTCGTTTACCTTCTCATGTCATTTTTTATAGCAGGTAATTGCTTAAACTCTCTATTGAAAACTATCTTCCCCTTGTGTAAAACCATGGCTATCAGTCTCCATCACTTCGCTGTAAGCTATGTTTCACTTCTTTCGCTATTATGAAGGATGGCCACGGCCGGCTCCTTCCTCCTTCCTCACAATTGGAAGCCGCTTTTGAAACCGCTTGAAAATCTGAATTCTCTAGCATCTAGAATAACTATTCTTATGCGTAAACTCCTTCTCAATGTCCCGGCTTCTCTTCCTTTTTCGGAAGAATCAAGCTTTTTTCTGTCGAAAATTGTCGGATTCCGTAATCCTCAAAATTATGCGAAATTGATTTCTTACTTTATTTCATATGGCTTTAAATTGTTTTTTCACGTCCAAGCTACGGATGACTGCATGTCGTGTTACTCGTTCCGCTTTAAGTTACAGCTGATTCAACTAGTGTTGTTTGTTTATTTCAAACTGCTTGTTTGTCAAACTTGTCTGTATACAAGCCTGGATAACGCCAAGTTGTTGTTTATTTCTTGTACGCTTGACAAAGGTCAAAGCAAGT
The DNA here is from genome assembly GCA_946902985.2 of Meconema thalassinum. Lineage (NCBI taxonomy): Eukaryota > Metazoa > Arthropoda > Insecta > Orthoptera > Tettigoniidae > Meconema > Meconema thalassinum. Next base: position 34,198,095 of record OX336398.1, on the reverse strand, counting down.
TTCTCTTATCTCAACTCTGGCTGACTGCCAACCATCGTCTTGCGAGTTGCTTCTGTAAGCTCGGAAGCCGCTCACCTACTTCCCAAAATAAACTTGTTCCGGTTAAGGACTCTTTCAGATATTTATATTCCTTATCTCGTTGTACTATGTGGGTCAAGGTCGTTCATGCTTACGTCTCCCACTTACTCACGCTTGTATTCTACAACTGCTTCGATTCTTGTTTCACAACATAGTTGCGTATTTTTCACGCGTTCATGTATTGCTCCTTGCTAACATATTTTGCACCTTTAATGTTCATTGATGAACAAACTTGTTTTTTCTCGTCGTCACATTCGATGTGTTTTTGTATTTATACTTGTTATGTCACGTTTTTCGCTGACTTAAGTATTTTTCTGACTAACCCCTTTGATACTTATTATGACTTAAGGTCATTGTTTATGGCTAATAGATTGTTACCTATGGCGTTCTTGCTTTCTACTCGCATAGTTCCTTTGTTTATTTGGTATATTCTTATCCTTAATAGATGTACTTGTTTCTATACGCTTTGTTTAAACTTGTCAATTCTTCTTTTGCGTCTTATCGCAATCTTTACTAGTGCTTTATTTCCCTCAGCTTCTAGCTATTTTGTGATTGAAGGTGCTGTTAATTTTCGTTCTTTAACTCCGCTTTCCAATGACCCTGATGACCTGCTTCCACTCACACCTGGTCACTTCCTTACACGCACTTCTCTCTCTGCTCCTCCTCCCCTTCCCAATTCTTACAGGGATTCTAATCTACCTATTGTTTGGCGTAAACTTGAAGCCCTCCGCAATTCTTTTTGGAAGAGGTGGAACTTGGAATATTTAACTTCCTTGCAACGGAGACAGAAGTGTTATCTTTCCAGTCCCGACATTAAAGTGGGCGACTTGGTCTTGGTTAGGGATGGTTCTCCCCCCTAGTCTGGATCTCGGGTAGAGTGACCGAGTGTTATCCTGGAAGGGATGGGAGATTCAGGGTGGCAAAAATCTTGACCACTAATGGTCCGATCACAAGACCACTTCTTTTTGATCGCTCCATTACCTTTAAATGTTTAACTGCTTATTTGTTCTCTGTTGGTGTTTGCCCATCCCAGTATGGTGTATTCTTGGAACACACGGTATGAGAGATATAAAGTTTAATGCTTTTGCATGTTCATTCCTTCCTTTTTGTCAAACACCAACAGTGATCTTCTATTTTCTCTTTGGTGTTCATGTCGCTTATATCTTTTATGAGTCTGTTCTAGATATATATCTTCCATGACCCACCTAGCGTCATATAGCAGCGAATCTCTGAAGCTCTTCAACTCTTCCTCGTGCAAGAGGAATTCCTTCTCCATCTAGCCACCAGATTTTGCTGCCATCGCCAGCTATTATCTCCATGAGCAAGAGAACTTCGTCTCCTTTTTCACTCACCATGCTGTGCTAGTATCGCCTGTTATCAACTCTTTGAAGACCATCTTCTCAAGAGAATTTAATTTCTTATGTTGGTTATGCTGATATGTATACCTTTTGTCTCCTACCCCCACTCTTTCCCTTCCTTGGACCCTCCGTGCGTTGCTGAGCAGGTCTCATTCTAAGTCGGCAGTTGACTCGGTCAGTCAAGGCTCAACTCGAGCCAGTCTCCTCAAACCAAGAGACACTCTCTACGTTCTACGCCATGTTGGCACATTAGATATCGTCAAGGGGAACTTCACCTTCGACATGAAATCAAGTTAAGTACAAACTTCAAGTTTTAACCTCATCCTCATGGTTTTAACTTCTACATGCTTTTAACTATTATTTTATAGGCAGTGTGAAATTACTATATTTTGGGGAAAATTATCCTTCGTGGGATTTTCCATGTTGGACTTCTGTCCATTTAAGCCAATCTTTGTGAAAGGCAGCATTTCTTATGCTTGTCAAATGAGAAATCTTCTCACACCGTGGGAGATTATTGATTACCCGCTGTCTATAAAATTACCAAGCTAGTTCCTCCGTTGTATTAACTTTGGCTCCATTTTTCTATTAAGATCGTTCTGGAACCTTCCAGATCCTGTACTTTATCTGCAAGTCTTGCCGTCAGGTATTGCTCACTCACTTGTGGGAATACTATTTAAAATGAGGAATCTTCCTTATAAATTACCGCAATAGCAAATTTTCTTCCACCGCTGGAATATTCTATGGCGCATTTAATTGTAATTCACAACCTTCTCAAGAAATAGACTCTCGCTTACCTAGTGTAACCAGTTCTTTTCATTATTGCAATAACTTTCTTTCCCATAAACTTCCGTGTTTTTACAGTGAACTTTGCATCCATTCAAAAGACTATAGTGATAACTAGTGCTTGTTCCACTTTTCTATCGCGTCGAGATCGTCCCTTTACATTAAATAAGGCCATGAACATTGATCCTAAATCCCAATGATCTTTCCTCAACCTTCTACTAACAAACCATATTAATAAAATTGTAACTTTTCTATAAGGTGTCACTCACGAAGTGCCCTTCCATTTTGTTGGTTTATCATTAATTAATTACTGTATAACTACGTGTTTTATACACGGTTCATGCTTACATTGTTTCTTCCCTATAGTCAGGGAAAACAATTCTTTCAACTCTTGAGTGAGTTATTTCTAGGTTTCACGAAATGGAAACTGCCCCATTTGGCTCGTGATTCCTACTTATACATGTGAAGTCTAGAACCTTCCTTTTGACTTTTTCTTCAGGTTTCACCGTAAGTGACCTGCTTTCTTTTGTATAATTGTTATAAAGTAATTCTTCACTAATATAAGAAGTTGTAGGAACTTCTATCTCATTCTTCATGGTTTTCTTATTGTTATTTTTGAAGTTGTCACTCTCTCTAGAATATTCTTTCAGAAATTTCTTATAGTACATTCCTTGTACTCAATTTAACGTTTAAACTTTAATTACTTCATTTGTCTTTAAATCTTATAAAGATTTTAGGACATATATAAAGTTTGAAACCTTATAAATTGTTATTTGCCTGGAGCATTCTCTAAATGTTAGGAGGTCTGCGACCCCATTTGTTAAAAAGTTTAAATGATCTATATTTGTCAAAAAGATATTACATACTTGTTAAATTCATTAAACTTCTTTGAATTGTTAAATAAATTAAATATTTGTGTTTGGATTTATCATTTCGCAAATACTACAGTTAGGCAAGATCCTGGCTTTCCTAACTCTTCCTCAGTTCATGCCATCGTTAATACAGAATAAAGCTTTTACTATTTGTCTTGCCAGACTATCACCCTTCCCCATAGTAGTCTTATGCACGCTTGGGAGGAAATACTCTAAAGCCTTTCTCTGGCAAACTGCCCAAGTCTTAGCTGCGGTTCCCGTCAGCTTCGACCAAGCCCGTACCCACTTTAGGTATCAGAGAGCGGATTTGCAGTGGCAACCGCCTCTAAGTGCATTTAAGGGTAAATTTATAACTTTTGAGGGACTCTCCTCCCATCTTTCTATCCTGTTTCTCCAGTCCGAAACCCACCTCCTTTTCTTAATCATCTTCCCTTGGTGGGTAGGTTATTCCTCAGCCAATAATCTACCCAGGGTCGTCAGTCATTTGCCAATCCTTTAAAGCAAATCCACAATAAAAAACATATAATGTTTTATCCCCTTCACCAGTATTAAAAAAATCCAGCTTCACTTAGTTGTTAGGTATGGTGTTTTAATATTAATGGCCACACATTTTTATAATATTCTAAACGTTTTTCAACAGACCTGTACTCTGGGTGTTCTAGTGCTTTAGTCTTGCAAACTCCCAATTTTTCAAAAGCACATGCCAATTCAACACTGTCTATGGCATATGGACCACATATATCCACACTACCGTTGGCTGGTAATACATCACTATTATTATTATTTATTTGTGATTCAGCAACGTAAGTAACGGCCAATGGCCTTGTGGTTCGGTTATTATTTATTTATTTATCGTATGGCTTTTAGTGCCGGGAGTGTCCGAGGACATGTTCGGCTCGCCTGAGTCTGTAGCTGCTTCCAGCGGATACCCTAAAGGGTGAGCTACACATTCCGTTCAATTTCAAGTAGTTCCAACTTTCGCCACCAGATATCAATGATACCTAGTGGTGAACGTTGGAACTTTGATAGAGCGTTCTGACGAAATCTAACCTAACAAATTTTTCTTTACACAAGTTTAGTCTGTGAAAGGATTTTTTACATGCCATAAATCTATGACATGGGACCGCCGGCTTTACTTCCCCTCCGAAGGAAGGCATACTGAAGGATTTTCAACGCTCTTAAAAAATCCGACGACTTCGGCCGGGTTTGAACCCGCTATCTTGGGCACAGCAGTTCAGCATGCTACCGACTACGCCACCGACAGACGGGTAGGTTACCCACTTGTTTTCCAAGCAAGTAAGGACAATGAGGGGACCATCGCAAATGGCCTCTAAAGGGCTCATCTCCTTCTTCCCAGTGTGAAAGTTCAATACGACAAAACACACAGCGCACCTCATCTTCCCGGTTCAAGTAAAAACGGCTTTTGCAAGTTTATGTGTTAAAAAAAAGCCTACAGGCCCGGATTCAAATTTTAACCAACGATCATGTTGTGATTTTAAATTTAACCCACGTGGTAAACCAACTTGTTCACTTGTTGTATTTGGTACTTACGCCATGTGTTATAATAAAACCTTTTCTTATTGTAAGTTATTAACTTTGCACAAGAGCACAGAGTACTTTCAAGCATAATGTATGCTTGTTCACTGTCTGTTCATTACGTTAATGGCTCATGACGACACCTAAGAGCAATCAAAATAACCCATCACTCAATCAATCAATCAATACTTGTAAATAAAACGTTAACGTTAATTGGCATTAATATATCAAAACACCATTAAAATTAAACTGTATGTTGGCACTAACAGTAACCCATGTACTTTTTTTTATAAAGCTACAGTCATTTACATCCCCCTTTAACCAATATATGAACAAAAATGATTGTCATGTCATCTTGAGTTACAAGATGGCGCACGAGATCGAAAGTCGGTTGCAAATTGCTCTCAGATTTCTACAGAATACCGCTGATATAGGTGGATATATGAAGAAAGAAACTAAAGATGATATTCATAAAATGGTGAGTGTCATTGTAAATTGTTTTAATGACATGAAAAGCATGCTAGTTACTAACAATAGCACGAGAAATCAGTTTCCTCAGCAAGATGTCAATGAGGTTATCCAAAAGGATGGTATATCCATGTTAGATAGAATACCTACTGAACTGGTGGCGCCATCTCACGGCAACTCGCCTAGTTTACACAGCAATAGGCAGTCGCATGACGGATCACAGAACATTCAGAAGAATGAAGGAACGAACTCGAAGACGACGCCTAGTGAGCGGCGAGTTGATGCAATTGATGCAGAACAACGTGGTCATCATCAGGTGCTATCTAGCGGACACTCGCAGAACAGTTCTGGGAGCAACGGACATGGCATGGAGATTACACCTTTCGAGGTGAGAGATGAGGCCATGCTTTCGGAACAGCATGTTCTGGGTCAGGAGCAATCTAGTGGCCAACTGGTCAACCTCCAATTGGGCAACATAGGACGTCTCCCCGAACACGACATGGAGGTAAGAAGTACAAGGAAATTATCGCAGGATATGCAAGCCATGGTGGAGACTTTATCAGTCAATCTTAAGAGGATGGTGCGTGAGGAAATTAATAAGAGAACTTCCATTCATGATACTGAACTTATCAGCCGATGTGGTACAACATTACAACACCCCCGACTAACAGTAATGCAACAAACAAGACAAGAACACCTAGAAGAACAACATAAGAACCATCAACTTGAAATTCAAATGAACTGCACAACAGGAAAGGAAACATCTTTTACAGAAAGCAGAAGAGGACAAAAACAAAAACCACCACACAATATTGGAATGAACGATGGTACCACCGATAGCAGCCCACAAGACAAGGTCCAATACGTTGAGAGGGGGAAAAAAGAAGAAATGTCTGAACCAAATCAAACCGAATGGACCGAAGTAGTGCAGAGGCGTCGTGTGCAAAGGGATCAACGCTCCCCAACCCAGGAAGAAAGCGCACACAGAAGGGAATATGTGAAAGGCACCAGACAAGGAGTCACAAGACTGAAAACTGCAGAAAAGAGTGCGTGGCTTTACGTCTCAAAACTGAGCCAAGACACTTCCCCAGAGGACTTAACTGCGTATCTGCAGGAAAATGGAGTGGAAGGAGTGATCCACTGTGACGTAGTGAACCATAAAATTGGCAGCAGAGCTTTTAAAGTCGGCATACCCTTTAATAAAAGAGATTTGGTCTACAACTGCAACTTCTGGCCTACGGACGTCTATTGCCGGCCCTTTCGGCAACCCTGGAAGTTCAGAGGCTCGCGCCAGTAGGACGAGGATACTAACGTGGAATGTAGAAGGGCTGCGTGGTGCAATGAACCTCCTATCACGAGAAATCCGAAGCGAATATGACATCTGTATTCTCACGGAGACTATGATTAAAGAAGAAAAGAGATTCGACGTCCCCAATTTATACAATTTTCATGCATTTGCGAGGCAGTGCAGGGAGAGGGGAAGGCCATCAGGTGGCGTTGCCTGCATAGTTAAGCCTAAAATGGCCCCGATAAAGTTATTATGGAAAGAAGAGGACATACTAGTCGTGGAAACGAAAATCGGTGTAATAGTGGTGGCCTACTTCAATCCCAACGAGACCGCCCCGGACATAATAGACCACCTTGGATCTGCACTGAATACATTCCCAGGATGAAGAAAGACTGTCCGTGCCGGAGACTTAAACTGCAGAATGGATCAACAAAACGCAAAGAGTGAAGAAGTTTTCAACTATCTAAGCCTAGAGGGTTTTAAAATCCGGAACAAAACTCATGACTGGACGTACATAGGCCCCAACGGGACCAGCACAATAAACTTTATATGCACAAGAGGAACACTCGAAACAAGGAACGCAAGTACAATTAGGTCGGAGGGAGCTATTATACGCAAGCACATACCAGTGAGCCTAGAAATAGATGGAGAGATCTGCGATGGGGAAACTATAGAAGGACCGACCAGAGTGAGCAAAACTCTAAACAGAGATAAAATTAGGGAAAAGTTGGAAGACATAGACAAGATGACGGAAAGCATCCAAGAGGGAGGAATCGACGAGGCGGCAGCTTGGATACAAGACTGCATCACCGGCGCAGCTACCACGCCTTCACACGGGAGAAAGGCTAAACCTTGGTTTGATGAGTCGTGTTTTATTCAAAGGAAGGAAACCCTAGGCAAACTCCACAACATAAGAGTCACAAAAGACAACTAAGCACTGGAAGAATACCGACAACACAGGTAAACCTACAAAGAACTGATTAAAAAGAAAAAGGGACTTCATAGAAGAGACGCAAAGAGCGGTCATTGCAGAAGCAGAAACAGACCCATACCGTGCCTTGAGGCCAAAGATCCATAGCTTCCAACCAAACATATCATTGGAGATATGGGAGGAGCATATCAGGAACGTCACCTGTGCAAAGGAGACTAGACCCGAAACCAGGCCCCCAGAAGAACGCGATGTGTCAGAACCCATCAAAGAAGAAGAGATCACCATGGCCATACAGAAGAAAAGAAATAATAGATCCCCCGGTCCAGATGGACTAAGGAATGAGCATCTAAAACAAACTACTGAGGGACTGGCACCGATATGGACGGCCCTACTAAACAAATGCTTAGAACTCGGGCAAATACCAAACGAATGGAAGAAGTCAACCATCAAGCTACTATACAAAGGAAAAGGGAATAATGACGACCCAAATTCATACCGGGGAGTAGCGCTGGAATCCGCAGCCCTAAAGCTACTAACAGGAATACTGACAGCGAGAATATACGAAAAAATAGACCCAATACTACCAGAAGAGCAATGTGGATTCAGGAAGCATAGATCGACAACTATGGCTGCAGGAAGCCTATTACGGCACATAGCAACAACACTAGAGAAACCCAAGAGCAAACTCTATGTAGTCTTTGTTGACTTTACGAAGGCTTTTGACCTGGTAAACCGAAAGCTGCTGATACATAAGCTGGAAACACTCATAGGTAGGTCAAGGCTGACGACCCTTATATCGAACATGTTGGCAGAAAACTATATACAAGTGCAGGACGACATAAGCCATATTACCCAAATATCGCTGGAAACAGCAATGATGCTCTTCCGAGGCAAGGTCATACCCGTACTAACATACGGTCTGGAGCTAACATGGGAGTTTCTCAACTACAAACAGCTGGAGGAACTCGAAAAGGTGAAATCTAGGTTCCTCAAAAGAGCCCTCGGGGTCTCCATGTCAGCCAAATCTCGGCTGGTATATGAACTGGCGAGAGAAACGTTCCTAATAGAGGACCTTCGGTCACTTTTACTGTTGCCTTCCACAGAAAGCTTCAGAAAATTACTCCAGGATCTGCAAAGCAAAAGGCATGACATTCCGAAGGAATTCTACGCGACTGTTGCCATGGTGGACAAATGATGGATGCAACCCATATCCGAAATGAGACACGTCGTGACGAGACTCGCAGTTCATGGGTTCCACCATAAGGTCTGCTCACGAAAGACATTTCATGACCCGGATGAGAGGTGTATATGTGAGCTGTGTAGGAACGAATGCGGCAAGTACCATATCAAGACATGCCCCAACATAACTTTATCAATAGTGGCTTATAGTAAGGACTAGAAGCGAACCATAGTATCTAGTAAGTGTACATATCTGTAACATGTAATATGGCCAACTGGCTGCAATAAAGGCTATTATTATTATTTTGTTCACATTATCATGTTCAAACCTGTGGATATTCGATGAGTCCATAGGGAACCACCCATAAATTAAATTTAAATTTTTGTTTTTAGAAAATCCAACATGGCCTTGTACTTTTCCCAGTCAACAACAACATAGCCATTAATCAAGAAAGCAATCATTGTCCCAGTCATGTACAGGTAATGAATTTTGTTTTGTGTAAGAGTATTTTTCAGTAGTGGTAAAATGCAATAGCATTTTAAGTTAGGCTTACCTGAGTTTTAAATAGTTCACTGCCTGGAAACAATGGTTTCGCTCTACTGCGTCTCGGGTTTTCAGCAACTGCTACGGCGGTAAGGCTTTTCTTTCCAAGTTTCTAAAAATAAATAAAATAAACCGCTATAAATACTTAAATTCAAGTTAATACATGCATTTCATAAAATAAAATATAAAACGAAAAAAATGAAACAAGTTAGTTTAAAAAAAATAATCTCACCTTCACTTGCAGTGGCTTATTGCTGTTTCCTTCTAGTGGGCTCAAAAGTGCAATGGTTTCTTCTCTCTCAGACATGTAAGGTATACCGGTTATCTGCAAACAAATAAATAAATAAAATCATTTAATACCTAATCAATAAATAATTGCTTGTAAATATATATAAATCAATAAATATATAAATGAATAAATAAATACCTACCTCACAACAAGGTTAAGTATTTTCCACCAACACCAAAACTGTTAAACAAGACCATGTGTTTCACGCAACGCAGTGTGTTCAAAGGTAGTCACCTAAGTGAGAGTGGAAATGATAACGACATGTCTTTATATCTGTTACGTTGCATGTATAATTGGCCTGTTCGCCATCTCTTGATGAATACAGTACTTTTGCATTTGTCAGTTGGCACAGGCTAGAGTAAAAGGTGGCTTTTCACCTATGTCTCAGTCTCACTCATGGCTGTGATTATATGGAAGCTACTGAGGTATGGGTGGTGCTTAGTAATGACATTCAGGGCACAGTCAGTGCCTGTGGATGCTGTGAAAGGTTCTACTCATAGGTTTAGGACTACTGTTCTGACTCAGTGAGGAAAGCAATGGCAAACTACCTCACTCCTCTTCTTGCCTAGAATGCCTCAAAATAGCGCTGCCTTGGGTTTTTGTGGGTATCTACTCACATAACGTAACGGCGGTGCTTTTGAGGATCCGACCAGCCTTCGGGCTGACTACCTAACAACAACAGCATGTATAATAATTTTTTCCCACGCTTGAACAGTGTGTTATCGTGCACGTGGACAGCTAACGTCCAAGGTGAACACCTGTGCCATGTCAAATTTTACATGAACTTGCATTTTGTCACGTACGAAGCAAACAGGATGTAACTTGTTTAGCGTACATGTCATCTCACACGTGTATGCATGCATTTCGCACTCCCCTGCCATCACGGTTGTCGGATTATTTAACCTTGAAGTGTCCTCTGCGTCTTTGTCATTTTCCATTGCACCTGTTGTCAAGTCAGATCAGCGCATTCCAATAAGCTCAAATGACATTCACATCCTGCTAGTCTGTCGCCCTCTCCAGCAAGTTATAGTTTTCTATACGCGCTTCGATCAACATAGAAACATGTTCTCATCATCGTTTACACGTTAGAGATCCCCTTCGGGGGTAAAATATCAGAAAAAACGAACCCTCGCTCTGTCATAAACCGACCCGCCGAAATATCGATTGTTCTATTAAGCATGGTCATTGTGGTTAGCGACAGGTTCGTTGAAACACATCACCCAGCAGTATCGTCTCTCTCACGACCACGCTTCATGAACATTTTAAACAGGTAAAGAAAATTATTATTTTTCAACAAAAGTGTCGTTAGGCCCTTTTGACAAAAATCAGAAAAATAAAATTCAAAAATAGGGCGTTATTCCAAATCCAACGACCCCTCATACAATTCCATTGCCTTCTTAGATCCCGAAATATTAACAAAAGTGCACTTAGGCCCATTTGACAAGAATCAAAACTACATTAAAAAACGGGGTGTTATCCCAAATCCAACGACCCCTCATACAAGTCCGTAGCCTTCTTAGTTCGTAACATATTAAAAAGCACATGACCTATTAGTTTTCAATCTTTTGGTCTGATTAAATTTTTTTAAACTCATCCATAAATAATTATTTAAAATGCCCGCCCTCCTACAAAATCCCAAAGTGCGCATGCGTAAAAAAACAAAATCAAATTGTTGATTCATAGCGGCATCCAGGAAAACGCATGCGCTTTATGAGCAACAACGTTTAAGTTCATACTGGTATTGCCCCTCATGTCTGTCGCATTTGTAAAGTGATTTTACTAAAAAATTACAATTTTACCCCCTAGTAGGGATAGGTTTTATTTTGTGGTTGAAATGGGTTCTCCATTGGAAAGGGGGCGTCAGCTTGAGTCCAACGATACCTTATTTGTTAAAATCCGACAATTGGTTCATGAGATATGAATAAGCGAACGTGTGTACTAACTTTTGGAACTGACTGTGCATTAAACTCCTAGTAGCCCCCTACTCACAGTTGCCATCTTGTGATTATGAAAACAATTGAAATAAATTAGATGCCAAAGGAATAAAAGTTCTATACGCATTTTCCGTACCATGTTTTACTTCGCTCGGATGGTGAAATCGCGAGAAAAGTCGTTAAAATATTTCAACTTCCCTTGGTCACCATGTTTGTTTTGTACTTTACAGGTTTTTGAAAGATACATAGTTTCATGTTGGATTGGTGAGACGTATACAAAATGAAGGGCCCATTAGGGGTCGACCAAAATGGTAATATGACCTCACCCAGTTTCGTTGAAATCGATCCAGCAATTTGGAAGTTATTAGGGGGAAACATATACGCACACACAAAACCACGGACAAAAGGTGAGCTCATAAGCCCAATTTTTCATGAATGAAAATAGGCTAAAAATAGTAATTCCCTCGTTGCGCCTAGCCAGTAGTTGTACTTTTACATTTAACATAGATTCTCTCGCCGGTGGAATTGATGTTTGACATAAAAAATGATACCCTGCCAGCAAGATAAAAAATATAGCAGATTTGACTACTTGCAAATTAAGGGAGCTGTTTAACTTATCTCTACATGTTTGTTGGCTGACTAGTGGTCAATGCACGTCAGATTTCCGAAGTGAAATGCCATGTCCTGTTGTTCGGATTCCTCGTAAAGAGGAGGTCCCGGTGGCTCATAATTGCATGAATAATGGCCACGTAAGACTAAAAGCTTCCTTTAACTGGCGGTGCTGATAGAGCAATTATCACCACATGGCTTCCACAAAATGTCGGACGAATGACGGAAGTCCCTTGAAGATAGACCGAGTTAGTCTGCTGGCTGCCCTTAGAAGAGTGACAAGTGAGAACGCTCCCGACTAGCAAGGCGATCGAGGGAGAGTGGTGGGGGTGGTAGTGGGAGAGTAGGAGGACATAAGGGTCACAAACGTAGGAAGCATAAATCTTTAAAGCACACATATTTATTTTCTTGAGGCAGAATTCAAATAATGTAGATGTGTGTAGGTTACCATCAGTAGAGGACGAGTTGAACTTCTACGCATCATAATTAGTCGGAGACAACGAGTTCTCACGTTGACTGGAGGAGATGAGCGAGTTCAGCTATGTGCCGCGTGAGGGCACATTGAGGAGAAGTTTGATAATTTTGTTGAAAGAAGGGTAATGGATCTCGTTCACTAAAACACACTAAACACAGGCATGAGCAAAAGCACAAGGAGAGAGCGAAAACACACAGGAATCTCTGTTGGCGATTTTCACGGAATAAAAAGATAAGAGGGAGCGAAAAACTAGAACACGCAATATGGGTACAAACTACGTAAGGTGTATATTCAAGGAATATTCTGTTCAGCCCAAGGGTCGGGACGACCCTAGGACCTGAAACGCCAACACACCCCTTCATCTTTCACCTATAAACTACCCCTAACAGGCTGTAAGCCTCATACACTTCCTTAACACAGGCAGGCGCAGTGGTCTAGCTGTCAGCCAAGCTTACATCACTCATAAACAAATACACTATCGCCGGAATCTGGAAAACCAACAGTGTCGAAACGCCAAGTCAGCAGCTCGGGAGACCTTAAATGGTAGACCCCAGGAAAGGTCAATGTCTATTCGCGGCCGTCGGCTCTGCATCTCCGGTTCCAGCTCCAGCACCACCAGGTGAGAACAGAGTGTGTTCAGATATCCTTATAACTTACACATTTGTACTTTATCACCCAAATCCACACTTGTACTTGTACACATTGTTTTACACCTGTACACTAGTAAAAGGGACAGCATATCACCATAACTGACCAAATTAACACTTGGTCAGTAAACACACATCTTATACTTATTTCATTTAGCTTTACATCCTCACACCCAGCCTGCCCTCAGTCCTAATTGCCCCTGACCGTGAATGCCAGGAATTGCACCGTCAGGAACTCCATTGTATTCGAGTAGCAGCCAAACAACAGCGGCCAAGTTGACGACTCCGCATATGAGCTCGCTTTCGCTCGCTCACACTTAATTGGTAAGCTAAGTTAATAGCTCTTTATTAAGCATTCATCCCTTAACGAGTAGACGCACCCCGTAGGATCGCACCCCGTTGTATTTCATCCTAAAACAGACACTTACACTAGTAGTTTCCCCAAAGACGGGAAACTGCACCTTTCGGAAACCACCCCTAAAATTATACACCTACACAACCCTGTTCATCCCTCCCCCAACACCGGGATAGAACAATACCAACATCTATTGTCAGATGAAGTGCTAAAGGAAGTTGGTGCCTCCTGGTGCTTAGGAAGCAATATGGGCCAAGCTAAAGAGATACATAAAAGTTGGGTTGACATATGGTAACATCATATTTAGATGCAGCTAGTGGGAAGTCATTTTTGAGGCCGAGGTCTGGAGCGTGGTTCTATAAGTATGTGAAACCTGGTAAATTCCTTCTGCAGGAAAGTGCAAATAGGAGCATTTGAATGTGGTGTTATTGGAGAATGTTGGAGATTGGGCGGCTAGATAGAGTAAGAAATGAGGGGTAATGAAATGAATTGGGTTAGATGATTCTGGTGAGTGGTAATGAAAGGAAGAGATTGGTAGGGCTCATATTTAGGCACCAGGAATAGCATGTTTTCAGTAGTTATTATGCGAGCAAGAATATAGGACATTAACTATACAGTAGGTGATTAACAAGATTAGAATATGTAAAATATATTGTTTTGGTTGTAGGATTTATTGGCAATTGAAAGACGAATTATTTATCTTAAGAATGGGAGAAATGGAGTGCAGCTTTGAAACTCAAACATCAACGACAACAAGAACAAACACAACGACAACAGTAAAGTATTCTTTTCACACAGCATTTTAGCCGCTTTGCGAGACTTCAGCTCAATTATGCGCAAGAAGAGACGCTATTACATAAATATGCTCATCGGTGATCCATTGGCCAAGGTCAGCAGATATGCGAAGGGTGCAAACTTTAACACCTTGTCCTTTATTGTATCTGGCATGTAGAACACTAACGGCTTTGGTTCGGAAAAATGTGGTGGCTAAGAAACAATCCAAACACACTCATGCTCACAGAGCTATCATGACTCCAAAATTTCCAACTAGACACACTATATTTTCTGTCAAATATGATTTCAATTGCAAAACATTCAGACTGGATGAAGAGCATATTATTGAGCAATGAAACCGAAATCAGATCCCGATAATTCTTATTGGCTTAGATCCTGGTAGCGGTATTAATGAAAGTTGCTTCAATAATAATTTCAATACTTCGATCTCTATATATTGCAATTTATGACTTCCTATAAAAATGTACCATTCTTCAAACTGTTAGTACTGACTATTTCAGGCTGACATGTCCAGATACGTTGAATCCGGCTGCAATGAAGATATATGATGTAGGGAACAGTGGAAGACGATATACCAAAACTTCCTCTACAGAAGGAGGTTGTATAAAGCAAAATTTCAAAAAATACTCATGTAGCGTATGCGAAGCCAAATTTGCCCGGAGAGGAAATTTGAATACACACATCCTGCTCCATAGCGGCAAGAAGCCGCATTCACGTAACGTATGCGAAGCCAAATTTGCTGTGAGAGTAAATTTGAAAAAACACATGCTTATCCATAGCAAAATAATGCCATATTCATGTAGCGTATGTGAAGCCAAATTTACACAGAGAGGAAGTTTGAAAAAAATATGATAATTCATAGCGGAAGAAGGCGATTTTCATGTGCCATGTGCCAATCCAAATTTAACCAAAAGGGACATTTGGATCAACATATGGGTATTCATAGTGGGAAGAAACCATTTCCTTGTACTGAGTGCGAAGCCAACTTTACTGCGATAGGAAGTTTGAAACGACACAAGCTTATCCATAGCGCTGAGATGCCGTATTCATGTAGCTTATGCGAAGCTAAATTCTCTCGGAGAGGAGCTTTGAAATCGCACTTCCTTATTCATACCAGCGGTAAGCCGCATTCATGTAGCGTTTGTGAAGCCAAATTTTCCGAGAGAGGAAATTTGAATAAACACATCCTGATCCATAGCGGCGAGAGGCCGCATTCTTGTAGCGTATGCGAAGCCAAATTTACTCATAGAGTATATTTGAATAAACACATGTTAATTCATAGCGGCAGGATGCCTCATTCATGTGCCGTGTGCGAAGCCAAATTTAGTCAGAAAGGAAATTTGAATCGTCATCTGGCTATTCATAGTGGGGAAAGGCCATATTCCTGTGCCATGTGCGAAGCTAAATTTAGCTTGAAAGGAAGTTTGAAGTCACACTGCCTTATCCATACAGGAGAGACGCCATATTCCTGTAACCTGTGCGATGCCAAATTTACTCAAGGAAGACATTTGACGAAACACTTGCTAAGCCACAGCCACGAGAAGCTTGACTAAAGTACCAATTGCATAGAAGCTACTCTCAAAACAAGATTTATGAACAAACATCCTAAACAAAAAAGGACGAAAAGAATTCTCATGTAGTTAATGCGAAGTCAACCTAAATCATACGGTACATTTGAAGACACAATTTCTAATAATTCGTATATTCGGTAATAAATGATATCTGAAGCAACACATCTTTACTCATGATGTTGTTTCCTACTTACCAAATTCCTCTGTACATTAGCTCTGTTCAGAAACACTTCTCTTTACTACCTCTTCTTTTGTTACTCTACCTTCACATTCATCATTCTCCTTAACTTCTGGAGCAACTTTCTGTTATTTTCTGCTGCGGCGACAGTCCAAGTTGCAATTCGTTAGAGTGTGAACGGTCTTTCCTTTCGCGCAGTTGTAGTTGCGGCAGTGGAAACGTTCACCTTTTGTCTTGTGCTGTTCCCATGTACCAGGACTAGGTGTTGAAAGGAGAATGACCCAAATAATTTGAAATAAGGTGGAGTGAAATTTATCAGAGGCGTGGATTGAACGTGCATTTACATAGCAGTGAATGCAAGTTCAATACGATGCCGTACTCATAATGAATCATGGGCCTAGCCTAGAATTGAAAGACAACGTAGAATAATAATCCAAACACCAGTCTAAATAAAATACTCAGATACAGCGCCGATAAGGTGGGTTGATAGTATATTGATGAATAACCAAGCAACAGTAAAGACGAGAAAGAGATACATGCTAGAAGTGAGGTTAAGGGGTTGTCAAACATATGAAACTAAGAATGATAATGGGAGGAATGATCGAGACGTTAATGTCATGAGCGTAGGAGGTGAAGGGATGGCGAGATTCATTAAGGGGAAAGTATACTCGTGTACAGTATAGTTAAGTTGGGAAAAATAAAGATTAGGGGCTAGACAAGGAAGTCAGGGAATATGGGCTTACCGAAAAGACTCGAACAATAGCCCAGAAGGAACAGATGAGGTGGGAGAATTAGAAAAGGTCGGCGACTTAAGGAAAAGTACGCGTAGGACGGATGTAAATGGACTAAATAACAAGGGCACAAGCAATCGAGTATAAATAATTACGAGAAAGGTAACGCACAACAAAATAAGAGAAATCCATCAAAATAAGACACGATAAAGGGATGGGTAAGATAGACTCGAAGACTTGCGTGAAAAGCCGCAATAATGAAATAATCAAGGGACAAAATAAGGTAAGAAGTAAGTGGTGTAAGGCATAGGCCTTACTTCGGGCGAAGACGCCACACAGTAAACCGAGACCAAAATATCCACACAAAACAAACGGGGCAAAGGGGAAGATAAAGGCAACGGAAAGACTCGAGGAAGCAGACAAACACGCTATGGACATACTAAACAGGTGTGACACCATAGTTTTCCACAAAAGGCTCACACATGCCAAGGAAGTAAGCCGAGACTTACCTTGATGGAATCTAGGAGTATCAGACATCTCAGGATTACGATTCAATGAGCAAAATTTACGTCAGTACGCGCACCTTTTTAAACAGTAGAGAAAAGGGGTTAAGAGGGAGCAAGGCATCCCGAAAACGGGAGCGGTTGAAAAACAGAAGACTGCCCAGAGACAAACTAAGGGTTGTCCCTGCTAACAGAAAAATAGAAGAGCAAAAAGGGAAGAGGTGCCACTAATCAGGATTCGGCATAGCAGAAAGTTACCATAACGAATCTTGATCAGCAATTATAGAAATATCCACTGATCTGCTTGGTTATTCTGGCCAGTAACAACCAAGAAGAAAAGAGAACAATTCCGATAATTGGCACACAGAAGAAAAGAAAAAGGGCCAGAAACTAAAAATGGAAGAAAACGGTTCAAGTGCCACTACCCAGATAATTCTAAACTGATTCTTTAAAAACTTAATTCTATATTTGATATCATGGCAATTATTTTATGTATAAATGTCTTCCTTGCCCGAACGAACCTTCTTTTTATATCTTGATTCTACAAGATATTTTTCTCATTTTCTTCATTGTTCAATGTTAAGGTTGAAAATTATGGGTAATAAGCTGCACCCTTGCTTTACACCTTTATGCATACCAGATGCTCTCTTATATTCTTCAGCTTGTATAACTGCTGTCTGATTTCTGTATAGATTGAAGATGATTACATTATTCCAATCCTTTTCAGTATGTCAAACAACTTACTCAAATCAGCGTTATTAAAAGCGTTTCCACTGACTCAAATGCCGCGAACGTTCTTTTATGTTTACTTATTCTACCTTCCGAGTTCAATCTAAGACTTAATACGCATTCCTAATTTCCGAAGTTTATCCTCAGACAAAGTTCATCTTCAATAAACTCGCTTTCACTCCGTCTTTCCATCTTGTAAATCATTCTAGTCTTGATCCTTAAGTCATGAGTGATGACGCTGATTGTACTATAAACTTCCCATATATCAGCTTCTTTTTTTCGGTATATGGATGATAAGATTCTCCTTAAAATCAGAGAGTACCTGTCTCATAAATCCTACATCCAAATGTAATGATTTGGGCCCAACTTCAGTAGCTATGCAAAGTAGCAACTTTGTCAGCATATCATCTATCCCTGGTGTATTGTTGCTGCTTAAGGCTCACAGTCCTCTATCAAATTTAATTCTCTGTATTAAATCTCTTCTTATGGTCATCTACTTAATCTCCTTCTTCCAGAACATGATTCTCAATCTCTTTACCTCTATACCAATGCTCTATGCAAGCTATCCGTCACTTAATCTATTATCCTCTATCCTCTTTTCTATCAGATTGTGAGTCTTTTGAAAAGTTGTAACATTTTTTTCCTACCTTCAGACAATTTTCAGACGTCTGCACTCTGCTTTCCCAATTTCATCTCTTGCATTCTTGCTTTTCCGCCTTTCATACATTATTCTAATGAGCATAGTGATCATCAACCCCTTATTTTGTTCGGTGAAAGGCAACCCAACTAACCCGTATGTAATAGTTATTTTAACCAAGGGCTTTAACCTACCGCGACATATATGGAAGGCCACTAACCGCATCCGTACAGGACATGGAGTTTGTGCATACAATCTGCACAAATGGGGGAAGTGGCCAAACCCCTGCTGTAATTGTGGTACATCTAACCAGACCTTCAAGCACATTCTGGAATATTGCATAATAAGAGTGTACATAGGTGACCCTAGTGACTTTTTCAGCGCTACACCATCGAGCCTGGACTGGTTAAATAGACTGGACGTAAGGTTATAATAAGGTAGATATCGGTGCCTGTATGCACTTTTTCTCTATTTCTTTCTTTTTTCGTTGTGGATACTAGGGACTGCGACATCTCAACTGTTTTTCTTCTTGTTAGCCCACCACGCCTTCATCCTTTCAGAATGGGATTTCTTCCATTCATCCGAATGAACATATCTCCTGCTCGGTTTTACGTCCTCTTGATGAACCTGAAGGAGCTTTTATTTCAATGGGTTTCTCAGCAGGATATCTGATTAAGAAATTTCAAACTTTAACAAGTCCTTATCCACTTCCGCCAGCCATAGAGGCATCAACTTTTTGCCTCGGAAGTATGATAATAGACGGTTGGAGAATCTACTGACTGGCATATTGAGGAGTCGAGCATAGAAGGTTATTCTCCGTTTCCGGATTACACTTGAGATCTTTTCAATGAGGGAGTATATTTCTGAATTACTCCAGAGCTTGTAACTTCAATCTTTCAACTTAGGACCAAGAATTTTCCATATGATCGTTCTTTCCTTAACTTCAAGTCTCTCGATCGGGCCAGTTGTGCGGTTTGTTAGACATTCCGCTGCATGTAGTGCTTCCGGTCAAATCACAGTTTGATAATGTCTTAATTTTGCATTCTTAGAGATGGACTTTTTTATACAGTTGGTGTGTGAGGTGGAAGGCTGTTTTGAATTTATTGACTCGTGTTGAGATGGCGAACTTTTCAGAATTATTTGACTTGATCCACTCACCGTGATATTTAAACTTTTGAACTTTTAAGGTCTGGCCGTGAGTGGTTTGAAGCTGAACTGGAGCGTCTTTTATATTAGAGATTAATTGGGTCATAGTGTAAGATATCTTGAGTCCTATTTTGATTGCACAATCATGTAAGTAATTAACTTGTTGAATGGCTATTTCCGGAGTGGAAGCTAACAATGCGAGGCAATCAATATTGATGTTATCTCAAGGTCTGCCTATTTGTACCCCATTAGGAAATCCTTTGGATTGAAGAACGTGTCTCCATTCTCTTGTGACTCTCTCAAGGGCAAAGAAAAGCATTGGTGATAATCCATCACCCAGTAGATCACCGATTGAATGTGGAAGGGTTCAGAAATCTCGGATCTGAACTTTACTTGGGAAGTTATATCAGAAAGCGTACTCTGGATTATAATTCGAGTCTTATTGTCAAGAACAAATTCATGGAGCACTTGAAGAAAAGAGTTGCTCGGTCAATGGAGTCGTATGCATTCTGAAAGTCTACGAAGACGATGACGAATGGTCTAGATCTCAGTTTCTGATAAGCAATGGTCATTTTCAGATTCAGAATCTGTTCAGCACATGATCTGGATTTTCTAAAGCCAGCCTGGTACTCGCCTACTTGAGAGTCTAGTTGTTCCTCGGCTCTAGTGAGTAAAGCTTTTAAGAGGGTGAAAGATTATCACCACTCATTTTCAACTGTGCCCTTGAGAGAGTCATAAGAGAAAGGAGACACGATCTTCAATCCAAAGGATTTCCTAATGGAGTACAAGTAGGCAGACCTTGAGATATCTTGGAAGGAGAGAATTGCCCCGATAGTTATTGACGTCTGACTTTTCACCTTTTTATGACGCGCATGGATAAGAGCTGCGGTCCATTTAGTTGGTATCTCGGTAGTTTTCCAAATCTGTTGGAGAGTTAGAAAGAGAGGTTCCAGTGCGCTATCATCCAGGAGCTTCCAGTGTTCGGCGATTACCGAGTCCTCGCCAGGGGATTTTTTATTTTTTAGTGAAATGATGATCTTTCGCAGATCAGAGATTTCTGGCGGAGGAGAGTCTGGATTATTTGGATCTGAATTCCAAATTGGTGCGAAAGAATGACTCCGGTGGATCACAGTTTAGAGGGTTTTTAAAGTGTGTAGCTAAAATTTGACAGTTACCCTTGTCACTGTGATTGATCTGGTTGATGATCGGGTCGCGGAAGCACAAATTAGGAGGATTGTATTTTGTCAGATTCCTCTTGAACGTTTGGTAGACATTTCTGGAGTAATTCTTCTGGAAATTCAACTCGAAGTTGGTCAGTTCGTTTTTTGAGGAATTGTCTTCTTGCGTTCCGAATAACTCGAGAAGTCCTCTTTCTCGTTTCATCGAAATGTTCATATTTATTCTCTGTTTGTGAGAATTCCAGAGAAGCCAAGCTCGATTTCTGTCATTCAGGGCTTCATCACATTGTAAGTTCCACCAAGGATGTCTACTTTTCCGTGTTTGAGGCGCAATTTCGAGAGTTGTTTTTAACATGGAACACCCCAGTCGTTCAAGATCTGGTGAGGTTAGAGTGGGGATTTTTTTCTGAGAAATCATTGAGTTTCTCTGCATTGGGTCGAATAATATCTGTCAGCAACTTGTCCGTGTGTTTTTCGGAATGAATTTAAACTTGATTTTAGACATGCAATGATCTGAGTCAAGATTGGCGCCTCGAAGGACTTTGACATTCTGTATTTCTTTTGAAGATCCGACTGAAATGGCTACATGGTCTAGTTGAAATTCTCCAAGTAAAGTGTTTGGAGATGACCATGTCATTTGCTTCCGTGGATTTTAGCACTAGTTTATTATTCCCACATAGTTCAATTAAACGTTCTCCATTCCGGTTGGTTCTGGAATGTACTCGATATACACCTATATGCCTGTATTTTCGTTCTTTAACAATTTGAGCATTAAAGTCGCCCAGGAGAACTGTGGCATGTGATTTAGGAATTTTAGATAGGATTTCATCCAATGTTTCCCAGAAGATTTCCACAGTCTCTGGGTTGCATTTCTTGTCTTGGTTGATGGGTGCGTGAACATTCACAAACGTGTAGACTGTATAGGCACATTTCACACAGCGAGTGGATAGCCTATTGGATATGGGGTTGAAGCTGATGATTGATCCGAGGCTTTTGTTACTAACAATAAAACCATTGCCAAGAGAAGCTCCTTTGCAGATTTTCTTGTATGTTTTGCTTTTGAAGACTCTGAAACCTTGAGTTTCGAATGAATCGTTATCCGTGTATCGTGTTTCTTGTATCGCTGCTATTAATATCGGATTTTTGGTGATGGTGTCTGTTAAGTGTTTGAGTTTGCCGACTTTGAGATGTGAATTGGCGTTGAAGGTGGCACAATAGTTCACAACATTACACTTGAGTTTGAATGTAACAGATAGTTCAAGAGACTCCGACATCTCCTTCAAACATGAGGGTGCAGACTCCCCAGAATCCTCCTTGGGAGCCGGTGGATTTTCTACCACCTGGGGTGATATTTCCGTTTGATGCTTCATTTTGAGCAGTTGAAAAATGTGCTCAGATTTGTGAGTAGGCCTTACTCTATCCAAAATACAACTAAGGTTGTTAGCGTCAGAGGGCCTATGTTATTATTGGCTACTGTTTTACGGCCCTTTCCTTTCTTCGGGCTTGGGTCCGGCAACAGCAACTGCTGAGTTACTCAATAAAACCAGCGGAGATGTATGGACATTTTATTATTTTGATTATTATTGCTATTATTATTATAATTGTGTTTCATGTGTAAAGACACAAGCTAAAATATATAAGTCCTAAATGCATTAGTTCCTGCTCCTCTTCAGCCTTAGTAATACTTGACCGTTGAGTTCATGCTCGCGAATCTAGTATTATTTCAGTGACCTCAAATATATTGCATGATTAAAACGAACTCAGATCCGAATATCATCACCTCATGTTTGGACAGGAAGTGTCTACGAATAGATTCTATACGTGCCAGTGATACCCCATGGCTCTCAGTGGCTAAGGTGGCTAAATGAAGCATTGCTGAAGTAACGCCAGGAAAGCTGTTAGGTAGAATGTTCGAACCCCGAGCGAGGAGATATTCCTTTGCTTAATGTAGTGCTTAGTGGATTTAGTATGTGTGCATTTCTACGTGTTCCAACGAGTGATTTTTCATTTGGTCCTGAAAAGGACCTTTTTTAAATCAGAAGGTACGCAGCCAGGTTGGACGACGACATAACGATCAGTAGAACGAATTCAAGATACTCTGCATATTCAGGGTAGCAAGTGTTCGAAATGTTAAGCATCTCGGATTAAAGGGAAACAGACTCACTCAGGCCACAGCACGTGTCAAGTCTAAGCCTTCTGTAACACCGGGTTGTAAACCATTCCTCATACTTACGCTGTGTCATGTCAAAGCCCACTGTAACCCCGAGATAAAACACAGCCTGTATCCTTACGTTTTACAAATATAAAATAGTATTAATTGATCCACTTATGAGAAATACCGTAGTGTAGAGTTCATTAGACTGGTAATATAACTTTTGCCACTAAATATATGCTGAGAGAAACTGATGTTAGTAGAAAAGAAGGTAACAACTGAATGAGCCTGCTGAATTAATTTTCAGTTTGGATTATTTTTATACATACAAAACGAAGTGTGTTAATATGCTTGTGGAATTCATTTTCAAATCTTTATCATCTACTCCAGACCAACTTAAATCATCCTGGAAGTGGTTTTCCGTGGCATCCGTCTTCTACTCCAGATAATATGCCGCGAGAATATCACACGATTCGTAATTCTCATTGCTCCATGACTAAATGTTGTTTCCGCTACTTATGATGCTCAGGTGAATAGCGCATGCGATCGAGCTGGCGGTGGCTGCACATTTTAATGCCATCACAACAATCGAAAAGAACATATGCCTGTCGACTAAGGAAAGGATTCGAACCCATAAGAACGTCTTGTATAAAAGTGTCAAGTGTCACTTTCTATCTTTGCGTAGTGTGAAAGCATGCGTGACTGAAAAGGTAACGTGTTGGACTGTGGATGGAAGGACTTGTGGTTCGATACCTGTTAGGGGGAGAGGTTAATAATTTGTTGTCGTTAAATGTTTTTGTCTGTGTTGACCGCATTACCAATGTCTTACGACAGAAATGGTATAAAATGTCACAGTGACCGTAATTATTGAGGATGGGGCACTAGTAATATAGCGAGTAGATGCTTTTCCCGGTTGGATTCCATGAACATTACGTAGTGTTTGAATCTGGTTTTGAAGGAAACATCTCAATATGAACGCCTCGAATAGAGTTCTCTTCTTTCTGTTGGAATATAATAACAAGATAATGTCAAGGGAATTTCTCAGGAACACGTATACTGGCAATCAGAATCTCCTTCGATATGTTGTTGTTTTTGTTTCATTTGAGGGGCTAGAACATCGCGGTCATTTAGCCCCGTGTACTTGGGTCTAGTTGTGTGAAGTTCTCTGATAACCTGTATTATAGCGGTGTCTGTATTAATGTGTCTATTAGCAATTCCGAATGCGAAATGGGGCTTTGCTCTTTTCAGAGACTCCATTCTGTGTACTGTAAATATAGTGTAAGGTACTGATAAATAAAAATGAAATGAACTGAATTAAAGTGCGGATTGGGAAAGAGGCAAGTTAGAACATCCCGGCATTAGCCTGCTGTAGAAGTGGGAAACCACAGAAAACCACTTCCAGGCTGACTAAGGTGAGAATCGAACCCACCTCTGCTCAGTTTTGGCCTACGAGGCTTAGTGTACCCCGTTGCACCCTTTAGAGCAGCAAGAAACTTCCTAAGTGGCCCAGCTCCCCCCAATTGACACTACTGTCAGGTTATTATCCTAGAGACGTGAATTTATTTTGGGGGTAGAGGGCGTAGGGACCATTGATTTACGTCAAACATTTTTTTTGTAGAATTGCTAGTTTCCAAAATATAGGATTTTCTATTTTAGTGGGGATGTAATATTGAGCCACACCTACTAAGTCACATTGCCACATTTATTAACTTACGATGTATTTCTGGGAAGATTACGTTGAATTTTGCAGATTTATAATGAGAATACGATCCATTCAGCAGGTTATGCCACGTGAGCTGTAATGGGAGAAAGTTAACAAATCTGACTTGGATATTAACATAACATATTTTTAATATTTCGAAGTGGTGAAATCCCAAATCCTTGTTGATTTTCAAAATTCGAGGGTTTTCAAAAAAACATAAAAAATAAAAAAGTTTTATTAAAAAAAATAAAGGTCATAATGATCATTCGTTTGAGCCATGGCACAACGTTCTATCATGTTTGGTTTTCAAACTATCACCTACTTTCGAAAACAAAAATTTTCAAAAAAAATTCAAAAATATTACGAGTGGTCCATAGGAAAGAGGACGTCAGCTCGAGTCCAATGACACCTCATTTGTCAACATCCGACCATGCGTTCAAGAGATATTAATTATTTAACATGGCTGAGGCTTAGTAGTGGGGCAAGGAGGGTTCTGGAGTGAAGTAGAAGCACCACTATTCCACTACTTCTATTTTAAATCGGCGGGACTTCCTTTGCTGTGCGGAACTCTCTTGTAAACCAGTTTTTTGTGACCCTCTCGGATCGCGACTTCATTTCTGTCGTTTCCAATGTTAGCCGTGTTGATACAATTCATTATAACCCTATAATATTTAACTGCCTCTCTTTTCAAATATTGTTTTATACGTCCTTCATGTTGAGTAGGTTGCCTAAATGCTGTATAGCTGGTAGCCAAATATCCCTTTAGATTGCTTCGTAAAATACAACGTAAATTGCAGTTTGAATCTCGCCTTGTGACAATCATTCAAGTTCAAAAAATGTGGGTTCAGTACCCAGGCTGAATTAATAGCGGTGGTTACGATCCCTGCTGTCCTCTTGCCCGTATTCACACATCTCGTTCTATTACCCCAGTTTACGGAGAGGGACCGATGTCGTTCGTCACCCAACGCAAATCATGCTATTATTCAGAGAAGAAGAGCAGTTTATTGCTCTGTTTTTAGCCTACTTTCGATTTTTGCAAAAAATGAAAGTAGACTTATAAGATCTACACACGGCCAAAAATTGTGTGTCTGTCTGTGTGTGAGTCTGTGTGTGTGTGTGTGTGTGTGTGTGTGAGTGTGTACACAGAATGTCTGTCCCTCCCGCCCCCCCCCCCCCTATCAATTCGAACACGGTGAAACCAAATTGAACGAAATTTTATTCGGAGGTAGCACTAGCAAAGTGCACCTCAGTGTCATGTTTTACATCGCTGCCATCTTCACGGAAACGTAATGGCGGCCACCCAAATGTTCAAAGCTGAAATCAAATTACGACT
This sequence comes from Meconema thalassinum, assembly GCA_946902985.2. Lineage (NCBI taxonomy): Eukaryota > Metazoa > Arthropoda > Insecta > Orthoptera > Tettigoniidae > Meconema > Meconema thalassinum. Next base: position 34,172,094 of record OX336398.1, on the reverse strand, counting down.
AACCTTATCATCCGATCTCTACCAAATTTTGCAACATTTATGTATGAAAAATCCTTTCACGAAACTTCAAGGTCATCAGCCGAATAATTTGTGGATGGCGGCCATGTATGTGTGCAAATCGATTCCCTCTATAAATTCAAAAACGGTGAAACCGAATTGAACGAAATTTGGTACAGAGGTAGCGCTAGTAAAGGGCACCTCACTGTCATGTTTTATATCGCAGCCATCTTGACGGAAACGTAATGGCGGTTACCCAAATGTTCAAAGCTTAAATCAAATTACGACTTACCTAATCATCCAATCTCTACTAAATTTTGCAACAATATACCTGAATGTGGGAAACGTCTTTTGTCCAAACTACAAGGTCATCCGCCTAATAGTTTCAGGATGGTGGATGTATGAATTATGCAAGTATTATAGGCCAACCATAACTTACGATTCAACAAGGCCTGATCTCAGCAATTCAGCTTATCGTACACATGGAGGTTTAAACTGTCCTCAAGGAGGTGACCGGTATGATATTAGCCTATTATAATATAATATGTAACCGTAGACGTGACTTAACCGGTCTGATTGTCCATGCCATATGGTTGTGGGTCGTACACAAAATGGCCGCTATTTGTGCTCGTAAATCCATTTATATTCGTAACTGCGTAAGGTTATATACTTTTAGGAATGTACTGAACAAAATAATACATATTTAGTATCAAATGGTTTATAGAAGCGCCAAAAAATCGCTAATGAACTCGTTGATTACAACACAAAATATGATACATTCGTACTAAAGAAGATATTTACATTTCCATCTTGTACTGCATTCGTGGCGCAGTGGTAGCGATCTAGCTTCATAGTGAAGGGTTCCGTGTTTCGAATCCCCGTGGTGTCGTTTATTTTTACTTCTCTTTTTTGTATTAATTGGTTCATAACTACTCACACGTTATAATGTTAAGCATATATTGTGTGTATTTGCAATCGAAAAGATTATATAATATGCTGTACTCATAAAACCACACATTTCAACACTCGACTAGAGCTATTTAAATTATTTGTCCTTGATCCGCGGTTTGAGTCTATCGTGGTTATTTTTGTTGTTGATTCTTTAGGGGTTTTGCGGCGTTATGGTCCTGTAGCCCAGTGTACTTGGGTGTGTGTAGAAGTTGTCTGATAACCTGTGTCACTGTGAGGTCTGTAGGCTTACTAGTGTGTGTACTTTTGTACGAGGCAGGATTTGGGTATTAAGCTGTTGTTGCTGCTGTTTCATTTGAGATTCATGGACATCATGGTCGTTTAGTCCCGTGTACTTGGGTGAGTGTTGAATTTTGTCTCATAACCCGTGTTATTGTGATGGCTGTATTAGTGTGTGTATATATCATTCAGGTGAAGATTCAATCAATCAACGTATAATATCCGTATAGCACGTTGTATTTCAACAAGCTACTACAATCAACATTCAATTAACTCATTGAAGAGGACAAAGAGTTATAACTAAACCCATGCATTTAGGAGAAAGTAGTCTATATGTTCTCTGTTTTTATAACCTCTGCGCCTCAGGATTCGAGAATAACGCAATTATTACCTGATGGCACATGTGAACGGAGAGAGTCCATGTGCTGCAGCAGGAGCGAGAGGGGAGGAATGTGACAGTATTGCACATGATTGCGTCAGTGACCCTCCTTCTCCTCCTCTCATTCTTTTATTTGCAACTGGGGGTGTCCCTCCCGGCGGCCAATTTCGGGATACATAGCAAGTAAACGATTATACATAACAATTAAATAACAAATAAACTAGAGTATTTACACAAATCGTCAGTCTTTCTTGAGCCTTGTAAGTGTTGAGTTAGCTGTTAGCAACAAGAGTGCACATTTTTTCATTCGCATGCATGAAAATTGTACAAGCCGTAGTTTTAACTTATGATCGGTGTTTTAATATGTTTTTAGCTTTTGGGTCTTAATAATGCAAAATGCAAATTCAAGGTCTTATGTCTATATTAATTATTATTATTATTATTGCTTTAAGCGCATTACGGAGCGCTTATGACCAGTTCTTCTTCGATGCTCTTCTCCGTTCCCAATATCCCTGGAGCCCTGTTGAATATTTCTCCTTTCTCTACTGCGAAAGGGGCTTCCAACATTTAGGGACTCTAGGTGCTGGGGTCCAAGAATCTACCATAGCACAAAATTTAGAACGATCTTCTACATGAAGGTCAGCAATTCCAGCCGAATCCAAGTCCTTTAGTATTTCCTTAAGCCACAATCTTCCAGTCTTGTAGCTTTTAACCAAGGTGAAGATTTTCTTGGTAAGCCTGTTGCTATTCATTTGTTGTAGGTGCCCGTAGAACTTTAGCCCCCTACGTCGCATTCTGGTATTGGCTGATTCGAACTGTTGATAAGGGTCAGAAATAGATTTCAAACGTCAGGTTCCATCTGGGAGCAATCTCGGGCCCGTGGATTTTCCCGAGGATACGTCTTTTGGCTTTCTCCAGGTCATCCATGGTGCCTTTCCTGTTCATCAAGAGGGTCACTGCGGAGTGCAACAATTGTGGTCTCACAGCAGTTCTGTAGTGACAGATCTTGGCATTCCTCGAAATGCATTTCTTGTTGAACAAGTTGAAGGATAGTTGGTATGCTGCATTGAGTTTGTTACACCATGCTAAGATGGAGGTTTTCATCTCTACCATTGGGAAGGACCCATTCACCAAGATAACAAAAGCGATTGACTCTTCCAATCGTTCCATGTATGGTCGTCAAAGGGGTGTTTCCGGAGTGCCGATTCTCAAAGTACTTTGTCTTATCGTAATATATCTGTAATCCAGACTTTACCGCTATCTCGTGCTGGGCTTGGAGAGCTATGACAGCATCATTAGAGTTGTTGGCTAAGATTGCAGAGTCATCTGCGAAGGCAAGGCACCTGATCTCGATCCTTGGGGTCCCAGCTTCAATGGCAACTGGTTTGATTCCTATATTCTTCAATGTGCATTCACAGGTCTTAATGATTTTATCAAGCGTCAGATTAAACAGAACGCGTGAGAGGCCATCACACTGTCGTACTCTGGTTTTGATCATGAAACTCCGAGATAGATCTCCTCTGAACTTCACCTTAGGGGTTGTATCCGTGAGAGCCTGTTGGATGAGAGTGCGTGTGTTATAATCCACACCTCACTCATGGAGTACTAAGAAGAGTGTCTGGCGGTCGATGGAATCATAAGCTTTTGCGAAGTCAAATTAAACAAATTAGACAAATTAAACTCCTTATACTCAACATCTTCAAACCAGGCAAACGGCAAAGTGTACAATAATTGTCTCAAAGTGATCTGTTAGTTACTTCTGGAAGAGAATATACTACATCAAGCCGAACAGATGCCAGAACAAGTCAGGGATCAACTTGGAACCTAAGAGCGAATGGAGAATAAGAACAAATCAAGTTCTAATTCACCGTCTCTAGACGGGCGTAGCAATCAACGGTTTAAACAGCTCTTTATGTTTGGGAGAAGGCTCTAAGATTGCAGCAGGTAGAGAGTTCCAGTTATGAATGGCACGGTTTACATAAGAATATTGTTACCGCCCAGCTTTCAATTAGGCCTTAACTCCAATTTACCCAAATCCCATTATAATAAACTGTACAGCGCAGTCACTGCTTACATGTGAAGCAGCATTGCCTCACGATCACAACTCCCAATAGATAAGTAAGGATCCCAAGAGGCGAACAGATCCAGTTGCACGGAGGGACGGACCGGAGGAGGGACCGACGGCTGGCACCCTCCGAATCGGGACGGAAGTTCCACGGGGCCCAACGGCAGCTCTTCTAGACTTCAAGACCTCACCTCAAAGGTGAGTGTGCTTGAGCTTTCCTTATTCCCATCGCTCAAACCTCTCACCACAGACCTGTTACTCTACTGCAAATTAACAGTCAAATACCTTTAGACCATGGGTCCTTATTCACTTATTTCGCATGTTAAAGTCAGCCAATCTTTCATCCTCTCGCCATCGTAATCCACACGACCTTGCAGTCCCCACGTCCAACTGTTCGATTTCCAAATCAGCATTCAACATGCACGGTTACCGCTCGCGCGCTGACGATGCATATACTTCCACCATGACTTTCCCTGTGGCCTTGCTTGCCGGCGCTACGCGCAAATCCTTACCGAATTTAAAGCGTGGTTTCCCTCCGGGAAACGCCCCCACGAGAACACCCCAAGCGAGTGCCCTACTTATTGGAATCGCAGGGGTTAATACGCAGATAAGACCGGTTTAATGCGATCTCGAATACCTCTCGCACTCCAAAAAAAAAACTAGAATGAAAGCATTGTCCAAAACATTTCCCCGGCCTCTTAATACACTACTCTCACCCCGCCTAACCCCATGTCCTTCAAAACTTTCTAAACATCAACACAAACCCCGCTTATCCCTCGCAAAGAGAACACAAACCCGCTAGGTCCAAAACACTGGCGGAATAGCACCTCGCCCGATTTACGTTCAGTAGGATCCTGGATATAGCTCCCCCAGCACATTCAAGCTCAATACACTCCCGGAGAAGAACCAAAACAACCCCTTATATGTCGTTCACAAACCCCCTTACACCCAATTACATACGCCGACTTACGACACTAGTCAGGGATTCAACAATGAACAAAGAACACCGGAGTCATACAAGACAAACAGAGAAATCCAACACAATCTTACAACCCCCCACAATCTCTCATGCCCTTATCGAAGGCTATCACACACACAATCAAGTCCCACACATGACAGGCAAACATCCCTTCACATTAAACACACTGAATATACGTTACATTTCATCTCAATGCTCAGGCACGAACACGAACACGAACGAAATCAAACATCAGGGCAAATCACACACAAGAGGAGAAAACATACGCTTTGAGAGAGAGATTCTGTATCCTTTCTCTGTATTACTGACCAGGGACGGATGGGTGTGTAAATTGCGTTATGTCACAATTCACTAGTTTTGAGAATATCAAGTTATAAAGTTCAATTCGAAACCCAAAATCGAGTTGTGAAATATAAGTAATTTGAATTATGTCTTCAGGAGCCTAGTACTGTTCACAACAATGGGATTACCCGTCATAATAAATCCCATGTTAATTCACGTACCGGTAGTTACGGAGCCAAACAACACGAGGTGTCTTATAATTTATGACTTAACACACTTTGCACACCCACATCTCACCTATATAGGCTAATATAACGCTCAATGTTGGTTTGTCTGTCTGTTATTTATTTTAATCTACACCGTTTCTCCGATTTGAACCAGATTTTACTTAGTTATCCGTTGGAATACTGCGGGTAACACTGTCCACTTGAAATTTCGGACAACCCTCTCCATTCACTGAATTCAGGTCATTTGGCAGTAATCTATACCGTTTCACCGAACTGAACCAAATTGTACATACTTACTTTTCGAAACCTAACAGATAACACTGTATACCTGAAATTCAGACATCCCTCTCCATTTCCTAGATTGAGACCGTTGGGCACATAGACCAAGGATCGAATTTGTAGTAGAAGAACCAATCTAGGCCCATTTTAAGCCTCGCAAAGCAAGAAACAATACTCGGGACGTAAAGTAAATTAGTTAAGTTTGGTGAAATGGTGCAAATTTGTATAAATAACAGACAAATGGTCCTCAAATCTACGTTTTGGAGCCATTGAGCCAATGGTGTCGGAAGTAATGTAACTGCAAGAATATTTAAATAAGTCTCTTTTTGGCTGCCATGGCCAAGGACTAGGAACTTATGATCAATGCTTATTAAAGCTAATAAAAATATCTGTTCCACTCTGGAAGACATTATGTTTTTTAATTAATTTCATAACATACACTGTGAATATCACCAGCCAGCAAAGCGATAGGTACCGCAACAGGGCATGTCACTAGCTAACAAGCAGAACAGCTGGGAAATGACGATTGACAATGGTCTACGTGATCTTCCAATTGGCGGGAATTTAGTTTAATAATCACACAGTGATAATGAGTGATGCTAGGTGTAAGAATTCATTAATAATATTGCTGGGCAACTTCACGAAGAGCGCGAATGAGTAATGCGCTTAGTCACTCAAACTGACATATCGCTCTTTGCACGCACAGAATGAAGTGTTGAATAGTGCTCAGTGTGGTAAGTCATGACAGGAAGGACACAACGCACTTTGCACACCCGAAATCTGGCCGATGTCAATATAACACGTAAAACACAACTCAATAACTTCGTAACCGTCCACAATATAACATCACGCGCAAGCAGATCGCCCTTTCTTGACTTATCGCACTTTACACACCTACCCGTCTTATTCCTCCCACAGAGCATTCCATTCTACTGCTTGGCTTTGTTTTTTGGATAAGGAAGGAACCTGTATCTGTCTCATGCTCTCTTAGGATATGATTGATGGCCCTGAGAAAGGCCGTTTGGGTACCCAGAGGAGGGTGTGAGAGGAATGGTAAAAATCGCTGAATCTCTCATTTTTTCTTTAGAGCTGCCTTCTTGGGAGAAGCCTTGGGATTGGCAGCCTTCTTAGGCTTAGGTTCTTTAGGTATTTTTGTCTGCACATTTGCTGCCTTCTTAGACCTGGAAAGAGCTTTCTTATTCTTAGGGGCAGGTGCAGCACGCTTATTCTCGGGGGGTTTCTTGGAGATGGCCTTCTTGGCGGCTGCTTTCGTCTCGGCCTTCTTGGCCTTGGGAAGGCGCTTCTCCTTAGGGGCAGCAGACTGCAGGCTCGGCTGCCGAGGCGAGCTTGAAGGAGCCGGAAGCTCCCTTTCTCTTGATCTGCACCAGCTCACCTCTCCAAAGATTCATCCTACGTCTAGACCTTGAGTGGGAGGAAATCCTCCCAGTACGAACCCGATACCCGTGAAAGTGGCAGCCATTTGACATGCAGGTTGATTTCAACAGAGGGAAGGAAACCTATGGTAATCTGCCTCTCTAACCAGTGCCTGAAAAGTCCTACGGGATTAAGGACCTGAGTTGGGCAACACCCGCCGGGATTTTCCGAGACAGTTGCTTCCTCGTTAGTCCTGTATCTTCACGAAAAGCCCAGCCTCATCTACAGTTATTCTTGTTCCTCAGGGCCCTTCTCCTTGATGAGAAACCCTTAGTAGGAGACTAAAAGAATGAAAGGAATGTCTTGTAGTAAATTAGCCCTGAGGATCTCTGGCATCACTAACAGAGTCATATTTTGCAATCCTTCATTTCGCCTTATTTAGAGAGACAGGTCCGATTCAGAGACACCGAATAAGTATTGGAACCATGTCCTCAAACAGTGAGATTGATGCCTTTACATTCAGGATGTTACACTGCCACGAGAGGCCGAAGAGGCCTGTGAGCCTCTCAAGCAGCTGTTAAGCCTGCATCTGCACCTTTCGGGTAACGAATCTACAGCCATCCTACTTGAAAGCTTACGCCCTTTATGGAGGCCCCGTACGTGTGAGAACACCTCTCTAGTCGTTGGTTTGTCCCAAAAACAATGATATGATGTGTGAAGTGCATTTCTGTATTTAGTTAAGTGTAATGTAATTAAGAACATGTATGACTAAGTAGAAGGATGATTGAAGGAGGGTGATTAAGAACTGTCTAATTGATATTATTTCTGCTAGCTTAGCTTGTAAACAGTGTGTGTATTCACCCTCCCCAAATCCCTCCCTCTTTAAAGTCTCTAGTCATAAACTTATTAAAATAAATAAAAGCATATCTCTAAATGTACCGAGCCTCCGTGGCTTAGGCGGCAGCACGCCGGCCTCTCACCGCTGGGTCCGTAGTTCAAATCCCGGTCACTCCATGTGAGATCTGTGCTGGACAAAACGGAGGCAGACAGGGTTTTCTCCGGGTACTCCGGTTTTCCCTGTTAAAATTTCATTCCAGAAACACTCTCCACTATCATTTCATTTCATATGTCATTCATTTAATCATTGACCCAGAGGAGTGCGTCAGGCCCCGGCAGCCGGCACAGTTCATATCCTCGCCGCTAGATGGGGGCTTCATTCATTCCATTCCTGACCCGGTCGGGGACTGGAAGCAGGCTGTGGATTTTCATTTCATATCTCTAAATGAAAGCACTTTGTAGCACCTGTCTCCTGTTATACTCTAGTAAAGCCTTCACAATGACACAGGTTATCAGACACCTCACACAAACCTTTAAATAGTAAATATTGGAGTCCATGTTAAGTTGAATGGCCTATAATCCCTAAAACTCGACTGATTCAGCAAGAGAGTAGTAGCCTCGAAGCCTGTAATTTATATGCAGCTGTCCCAATCAACATACAAGTACATAGCATGGACCTAACCTTCGTCTTCTTCTTCTTCTACTACTACTACCTTATCCGATACGGAGGTTGGCTACCACCATGGCTAACACCTTCTTATCCTGGGCAATCCTGAAGAGTTCCGTGGAAGACAGCCCAAATCACGTTCTTAAATTATCCATCCAAGTTATTCGTCTCCTTCCCGGTCCACACTGACCTTCAATTATACCCTGAAGTATAACTTGGAGCAGACGGTATTTTGGATACCTCATCATGTGTTCCATCTATTCCAATTTCCTCTTCTTAATTGTGTTTAACAGCTCAGGTTGGCTGCTCACACGCTGAAGAACCTCGGCATTACTCACATATTCTGTCCACGAAATTTTAAGAATCCGCCGGTATATCCACATTTCAAAAGCTCGAATCTCCTTTTCTGTAGCTACGGACAAGGTCCAAGCTTCAACACCATAAAGAAGGGTGGATACAACATAACACTTCACAATTCTTTTCTTAAGCGTCATACTGAGATCTCGACAGCATAGTAGTGGATTCATTGTCATAAATATGGATCTAGCCTTTTCTATACGGCATCTTATTTCAACCGAAGGATCCCAATTCTCATTAATATTCTGTCCTAAATAAACCAAACTCTTGACTCGCTCAATCTGATGTCCATCGACTAAAAGGACTTGTGACAATGCTGGTTTTCGCGATACTATCATATATTTTGTTTTCTTATTGTTGCGGTCAAGGCCATATTGTTTACTCTTTTGATACACCATAGTAACAATCTCTTTAATTCCTTCGAAACTATTTGCAATCAATACAGTATCATCTGCGTACCGTATATTATTAATATAATTACCATTGACCTTAATACCGTGTTGAATGCCATCAAGTGCCTCAGAGAAAATCTGTTCTGCATAGATATTATAAAGAAGCGGTGAAAGAATGCATCCTTGTCTCACACCTCGCATTATTTCCACTGATCTCGATATACGTCCATCAATTCTGATACTAGCCTTTTGACCCCAGTATAAATTAATGATGATCCGAATGTCTTTCTCATCTATTCCTGAGTTCTTGAGTGCATTATACAACTTATCATGATGACAACCGTCAAAGGCTTTTGAATAGTCCAGAAAACATGCATATTCATCCTGATTTACCTCACGGCATCTCTGGAAAAGAACTTTAAGCGCAAATAATGCCTCACGAGTTCCTAGACCGTTGCGGAACCCAAACTGCGTGTCACTGATATTCATCTCGCATTTCCTGTATATGCGATTATGGATAACTTTGAGAAATATCTGGAGCACATGACTCATACGACTGAAGTCACTACATGACTTAGCCATCGGTTTCTTCGGAAGAGCAATAAATGTAGACAAGAGCCAGTCTTCTGGTAATATGCCCGTGTCGTATATCTTGTTATATAAATTAGTGAGCGTCACAATGCTATCATCATCCAAGATCTTCAATAATTCCACTGGAATATCATCTTGACCAGGAGCCTTACCATTTTTCGCTATCCTAATCGCATATTTCACTTCATCCATGGTGATCATGGATCCAACAACTGAAGGAATTTCGGGTCGGGAAGGACGATGGTCATCATTAAAAAGATCTTGTATTGTAACCGAAGGGCAAAATTTGAATGTAATTTTGAAGCATTTAATACAGAAAGTTATGAATATATTCTTTCGCTACTGGTAGAATATTGCCAGCTCAGAGCACAGTGCAATGATGGAAAGGCGCACCCACCACAGGACAATAGAGCTCAGGTACGCACTAGCCATTTTCCTAGAAGACATGGCCAGCTCCATCTCATTGTTTGTGCTGGAGACTTATTGTACGTTAGTCACTGAAAATTTATTATACCAGTGCTGCAGGATGGGCCAGCATGGGTTGTAAAATCAAGGTACATGACCCAGGACAATAGGAAGCTACGCGAATAAATGTAATTGGAAAACTAGACGATGAAAATTTATAAGGAAAGAAGAGCTGTGTTCAGAAAAAGAAACTGTTTTTTTGGTGCAAGAAATATTCATAACTTTGGTAAGACACCGGAGATAGCATACAGTATTGGTGGATTTTTAAGTTCGCAGGCGCATTGATCTACGATACGGCGCGAAACTCAGCCTGGTTGGGGGAGTAGAGGACGCTACCTGGAACTATTTGCTAGCGTCATGATGCTATGGCATATGTAGAGTCTCCCCACGATCGAATCCTTATCAAAACTGGATATTCGGTACCTGCCCATTTAAAGTGATAATATGAGCTATCGCTCGTGAATCTGCAACCATTTCCTGAGGAGCGGATTCTTTGGCGGCAATATGTCCATTGTGTACCAACGGCCTGCCGATATAAGCCCAGAGCACGAGGAGCAGGAGCTCATTTTTCTTGTATAGACTTCATGCGACTGACTGTTGAGGTCGGGTCGGTACCTGAGCGTCGCGCATGTATACCAGCCGCGAGCTGGAGCCGCGAAGTGCTTGTGTTTGAGATATCGTGCATTATGTGATACTGGTTAGAGTCTTTACGCCGATAGGGAAACAGGGTGTTGGATATTGCACCCAGTGCTATACTTGCTGTCGCGATAGCGACAAGTTCACGGGGTACTGGATGATCCCCGCTGATTGCCGAAGTACGGGACAGAGCGTTCGAAGCGTGACGTCACTAGTGTTGACAGACGGACTGTCTAAGTTAACGCCTACGAAACTGTGGTTCGGTCCAGGTTAATCTTGTTTTAAATCCTGAGGGTGTGCCGAACAAAATGGTACGGATCCACCAACGCGAGACCAAGTGAACGAGGTTTGGAGCCCGATAGGACAAGTTCCACCAGCAAGAAGTGATAGGGAAGAACATTTATACTAGTGACTTCCGAGGTGTAAAAATATGTGTTATCAAATTCAGTGTAATTTCAGTGCATTTTCAGTGTAATTCCAGTGTATGTGGAAAATACCAGTGCTGTCTGTGTTGGAGGCAGATATCTGTGTGTGTGAATCCCAGCGCGTTAGAATGGGCAGGATTATGGAGCCCCTTTGGCGACTCCGCACCAAGGGCTAAGGTGGCCTTTGTGGGTCTGAGCGAACCCAGGACACCATGCAGACCACCTCACCTGGACGGCAGATATGATGAGTATTGACTTTCAAATTATGGGTACATAACTTACGAAAGGGGGGCGGACAGTAATGTAGATTCAGTAGCTTGCGTGACGATGTTAGTCACCTTCATTATAGATACGGGAGGCTAGTTATTTAACGGTCAGCATGTTCTAGTTAGGAGTTGTGTGTGTACTCGCCATTATTAGTTTAATGCATGTCTTTGGGCTCTAATGGTACGAGTATGTCCATGTAGGTAAGAATGATTTGTGAGCCAGGGCACGTAAGATTTAATTCACGTGAAGTTTTGGTGTTTTGTTCGTGTGGCATTTAATGTAATGATGTTAATGACTTTGACCGTAAGTAGTGGAGTAAGGCCGATTCTAAGCCACCCGGCGTTGCTCGGGCGGCTTTCATATTAAATAATTAATAACTCTCGAACCCGTGGTCGGAGATTCACGAATGAGGTGTCGTTGGACTCGGGCTGACGGGGGCTTTGCTATGGACACTCGTTATATTTTTGATTTTCTTTTGAACATTTTTGTTTTCGAAAGTAGGTGATAGTTTGAAAACCAAACATGATAGAACGTTATGCCATGGCTCAAACGAATCATCTTTATTACCTTTATTTTCTATAATGAAAGTTTTTATTTATTTTTTATGTTTTTTTGAAAACACTCGAATTTTGAAATTCCTATATTTTGGAAACTAGGAACTCTACAAAAAAATTGTTTGCGTAAATAAATGGTCCCCACCCCTTCTACCTCCAAAATAAATTTCAAGTCTCTAGGATAAAAACCTAGTAGTGTGGTAGTGAGAGAGCTACGCCACTTCTTTTTGAACCCTCCTCGTATTTGCCCCGAACCTGATATCTCGCTAAACAATCATGGGATTTGAACATACAGGGTGTCCTAGCACTCGTAGTGACGCCCCCTACTTTCCTATTGGCTTTTTATTTAAATAAAAGAACAAAACTAAAAGGTCATCCGCTTTTAATATCTCGCGAACCAATCATACTAGAGGCGTGTACGAGGGGTCCAAGGACTCGGGCTGACGTCTTATTTGCTATGAACCACCCGTTGTAATTTTTAAAAAATTGGAAACTCGATTTTGGGGTAAACACGTGTTTTTTATGATTTTTGCTGTTATCTTACGAACCAATAACGCTAGAGACGTGTACGAGGTGTCCTAGGACTCGGGCTAACGCTCCCTTTCAAATGTGGTAGGTATTTTTCCAAAAAATAATTCACAAAGGGCCTAACGCCATACATGTTGAAAAAAAATATATTTACCGTTACCTGTTTATAATGTTCATGATGCGTGGTGGTTGAGAGAGACGATACGGCTGGGTGTGTGTGTTTCAACGAACCTGTCGCTAACCACAAGGACCATGCTTAATAGAACAATCGCTATTTCGCCGGGTCGGTTTATGACAGAGCGAGGTTTCGTTTTTTCTTATACTTTACCCCCGAAGATGATCTTTGACGTGTAAACGGTGATGAGAACTTGGTTCTATGTTGGTCGAAGCGAGTAGAGAACACATACTTGCAGACGAGCAGGAGGTGAATGTCATTTGAGCTTATTGGAATGCGCTGATCTGACTTGACAACAAGTGAAATGGAAAATGACAAAGACGCTTGAAGGTGAAATAATCTGACCATCGTGGTGGCAGGGAAGAGCGAAATGCTTGCACATACGCGTGAGATGACATGTACACTAAACAAGTTACATCCTTTTTGCTTCGTACGTGGCAAAATGCAAGTTCATGTGAAATTTGATCCGGCACAGGTGTTCACTTTGGGCGTTAGCTGTCCACGTGACCGATAACAGGATGTTCAAAGCGTGGGAAAAATGATTATACATGCAATGTAACATATATAAAGACATGTCGTTATCATTTACACTCTCACTTAGGTGACTACCTTTGAACACATTGCGTTGCTTGAAACCCCTGGTCTTGTTTAACAGTTTTGGTGTTGGTGGAAAATACTTAACCTTGTTGTGGGGTAGGTATATATTTATTCATTTATATATTTATTGATTTATATATATTTACAAGCAATTATTTATTGATTAGGTAATTATAATTTTATTTATTTATTTATTTATTTGTTTGCAGGTAACTGGTATAACTTACATGTCTGAGAGAGAAGAAACCATTGCACTTTTGAGCCCACTAGAAGGAAACAGCAATAAGCCACTGCAAGTGAAGGTGAGATTATTTTTTTTAAACTAACTTGTTTCATTTTTTTCGTTTTATATTTTATTTTATGAAATGCATGTATTAACTTGAATTTAAGTATTTATAGCGGTTTATTTTATTTATTTTTAGAAACTTGGAAATAAAAGCCTTACCGCCGTAGCAGTTGCTGAAAACCCGAGACGCAGTAGAGCGAAACCATTGTTTCCAGGCAGTGAACTATTGAAAATTCAGGTAAGCCGAACATAAAATGCGATTCCATTTTACCACTACTGAAAAAAAACTCTTACACAAAAAAATTCATTTCCTGTACATGACTGGGACAATGATTGCTTTCTTGATTAATGACTATGTTGTTGTTGTTGACTGGGAAAAGTACAAGGCCATGTTGGATTTTTTAAAAACAAAAATTTAAATTTAATTTATGGGTGGTTTTCTATGGACCCAACGAATATCCACAGGTTTGAACATGATAATGTGAACAAAATGATATGACATTCATTTTTGTTTATATATTGGTTAAAGGGGGGATGTAAATGACTGTAGCTTTATAAAAAGAAAATAAATACATGTGTTACTGTTAGTGCCAACATACAGTTTATTTTAACGGTGTTTTGATATATTAATGCCAATTAATGTTATCGTTGTATTTACAAGTATTGATTGATTGATTGAGTGATGGGTTATTTTGTTTGCTTTTAGGTGTCGTCATGTGCCATTAACGTAATGAACAGACAGTGAACAAGTATGCATTATGCTTTAAAGTACTCTGTGCTCTTGTGCAACGTTAATAACTTACAATAAGGAAAAGTTTTATTATAACACATGGCGTTAGTACCAAATACTACAAGTGAGCAAGTTGGTTTACCACGTGGGTTAAATTTAAAATCAGAACATGACCGTTGGTTAACATTTGAATCCTGGCCTGTAGGCTTTTTGTCGACACATGAACTAGCAAAAACTGTTTTTTTTAACTTGAACCGAGATGATGTGGTGCCCTGTGTGTTTTGTCGTATTGAACTTTCACACTGGGAAGAAGGGGATGATCCCTTTAGAGACCATTTGCGATGGTCTCCTTGTTGTCCTAACTTGCTTGGAAAGCAAGTGGGTAACCTACCCGTGCATTCATTTTACCGAACCACAAGACCATTGGCCGCTACGTACGTTGCTGAATCACAAATAAATAATAATAATGATGTACTACCAGCCAACAACAGTAGTGTCGATATATGTGGTCCATATGCCATAGACAGTGTTGAATTGGCATGTGCTTTTGAAAAATTGGGAGTTTGCAAGACTAAAGCACTAGCAAACCCAGAGTACAGCTCTGTTGAAAAACGTTTAGAATCTTATAAAAATATTTGGACATTAATATTAAAACACCTTACCAAACAGCTAAGTGAAGCTGGATTTTTTATTCTGGTGAAGGGGATAAAACAATATGTTTTTATTGTGGATTTGCTTTAAAGGATTGGCAAATGACTGATGATCCTTTTGTGCAACACGCTCGTTGGTTACCTAACTGCAAATACATGGTGTTGCTTAAAGGTCAGGAATTTGTGAACACTATTCGTAAAGAAAACATGATTGCAGTACAAGACTTAAAAGTGCCTTTAGAGTTAGAACATTCGGAGCAAATACACGAGGCTGAAAGAAAAGACTTGTTTCACGAACTGATACAAGAGTGTGACCAACAATTATGTAACATTTGTTATCAAGATGAACTAGGTGTTGTATTTTTGCCTTGTGGACACATGATAGCCTGTGTCAAGTGTGCATTAGAACTCAACACTTGTGCTAAATGCAGAAAAGCAGTATCTGCTACAGTTAGGGCATTTCTTGCATAACTCGTATAATTTATTAGCCATGCATAGTGCAGTATCCCTAATTGCACAATATTATTAAAGCTGTTTTAGAGTGTAATAGATATGCTTTTCTTTTGTTTATAGACTACTACAATGAATGTTTTGAATGCTGTGGGTCAAGCATGTGGCTAAGAGACAAAGAAGCTCAGCGAATTGCCAACGCATATTCCATTCCGCATTATCAAGATTCGGAAATTGAAAACAGCATATGGTGATCGTGTACTTTGTGTATGTGAAAACTTTGAGACATTTCTGCCTACACGGTTTAATGATATGTCGGAGAGTGTTTTTGATGAAGTCAATAATGCTGTACAACCTGTACACTTAATTTATGAAGGTTTTAAAAACAATAGAAGCATGGTTCGTTTTAATTAAATATAAAAAAACAAATGTCAAATAATAATGAAAGATATAAGTCATGACAAGGGACTGAAAGAAAAATATGTGTATAGATAATAATGTTTTAGTGTTTAGTATTGTCTTGAAAATATCATCATGAAACAAAACAAAATATATATCAAGTTTGTAAATAAATGAAAATAATGATACAATGTTGTTTTATATTCTATAGAAGTCAGAATATTTAACATTGCAGAGTATATATGTTTATGACAATAAAAATCACACTTAATACAAGTCTTTGCCTTTACGATAGTTTTAAAAACAAAGCTTGTTGTAGATCTTTTTTCTTCCACGATCAACAATAGTCATGAAAACGTTATTGTCTTGTTTTGGATCATTAATACTATCATAATCATAAGCAGCATGATATATATCACTATTATTATATTCACTATAATTATCCTCAACATTACTAAACCGAGTTAAATATTCCTGGTCCTCTTCCTGTTCCTCTCCCTCTTCCTCTTCTTCTACAGTGTCCTTATGTAGAGTCTGCGTGGCTTTTGATAATGTTAAGGGTTTGTTGAACATTGAACTATTTTGAGCAGCAATATTATTTTCTTGTACTCGCTTTTTAACATTTTCATGATTTTCTGTTGACAGCAACAGTGTTTCATGCAGTACACTACATTGATGATCACTGACACTTAAAACCTCACTATTTTTACTTTTTAGCTCACTGCGACATAGTTTTGAACGTTGTTTTGAACAACGCCAAATAACAGTTCCATTTTTATTGGTTCGTTTCACAATTTGTGAATATCCTTTCTAGAATGCATGAGGCTTACCATACCTAGTCACAGATACTTCCATATCAACTGTCAAGCATAGACTAAGCTCTAGTAAAGTCAACTTGGTAATAAGAACAATAGTTTAATGTGTGAGCATATATGGGTGAAAATGTGGGAGCAAAAAAGTGGGAGCAAAAAGTGGGAGAAAAAATTGGGAGCAAAATGTGGGAGCAAAAGTGGAAGCAAAAATTGAGAGCAAAAAGTGGGAGCAAAAAGAAGTAGGAGCAAATATGGGAGCAAATGTGAAAGCAAAAGTGGGAGCAAGTATGGGAGCAAATGTGAAAGAAAAAGTGGGAGCAAAAAGTGGGAGAAAAAAAGTGGCAGCAAAAAGTGTAAGCAAAAATGGGAGCAAACATGAGAGCAAAAAAAAAGTGTGAACAAAAATGGGAGCAAAAAGTGGGAGCAAAAATTGGGAGCAAAAAGTGGGAGCAAACGTGGGAGCAAAAATTGAGAGCAAATATGAGAGCAAAAAAAAGTATGAACAAATATGGGAGCAAAAAAGAGGGAGCAAATATGGGAGCATATGTGAAAGCAAAAGTGGGAGCAAAAATTGAGAGAAAAAAGTGGGAGCAAAAAGTGTAAGCAAAAGTGGGAGCAAATATGATAGCAAAAACAGTAGGAGCAAGTATGGGAGCAAATGTGAAAGCGAAAGTGGGAGCAAAAGGTGTGAGAAAAAAAGTGGGAGCAAAAATTGTAAGCAAAAGAGGGAGCAAATATGAGAGCAAAAAAAATGTGAGCAAATGTGGGAGCAAAAAGTGGGAGCAATAAGTGAGAGCTAAAAGTGTAAGCAAAAGTGGGAGCAGAAAATTGGGAGCAAAAAATGGCAGCAAAAAGAGGGAGCAAAAATTGGGAGCAAAAAGTGGGATCAAAAGAAAATAGGAGCAAGTATGAGAGTAAATGTGAAAGCAAAAGTGGGAGCAAGTATGGGAGCAAATGTGAAAGCAAAAGTGGGAGCAAAAAGTGGGAGCAAAAAGTGTAAGCAAAAGTGGGAGCAAATATGAGAGAAAAAAAAGTAGGAGCAAGTATGGAAGCAAATGTGAAAGCAAAATTGGGAGCAAAAAGTGAGAGAAAAAAAGTGGACCAAAAAGAGTAAGCAAAAGTAGGAGCAAATATCAGAGCAAAAAAGTGGGAGCAAAAATGAAGGAGCAAAAAGTGGGAGCAAAATGTCTAAGCAGAAGTGGGAGCAAACAAGTGTGAGCAAATATGGGAGCAGAAAGTGGGAGCAAATGTGAAAGCAAAAGTGGGAGCAAAAAGAGCGAGCAAAATTGAGTGCACAAAGTGGGAGCAAAATGTGTGAGTAAAAAGTGGGGGCAAATGTGGTGTTTTACTAAAACAATCTCCCCTAACCTAACCTAACCTAACTTCACCTAACCTAACTTCTCCTAACCTAACCTTCCCACTCTCAGATCAAAAATTAAATTCTGGCCATAGTCGAGTTTGAACCCAAAACCTTGGGATAACACCCAAGTATACTAGCCACTACACTGCGAAATGTGCAAATTATCATGCAACACAACACAAAAATAAAAAGTTTCCTGTAGTGTAACTCATTGGCTGACAACCATAGTTGAGAATTCAAACCCAACACCTCAGGACTTTTGTTTTGAACTTTATCAGAAATATTATTCCATTTAAATTTTGCTGTTGCTTATAGTTATAAGAGTTGGCATTAATATGGGGGCAAAAGTGAAGGCTAAAAGTGGGCGCAAGCATGGCTGGTTGTAGAGACTTTCATATCAACTAATACACATAAATTAAGTTTTAGTAAAGTGACTTGGCTAATAATAATAATAATAATAATAATAATAACAGTTTAAAAAAAATCAAGGGGATTGATATTTTTCAGGGTGTAATTTCCAAAGTACTGTCAAGAATAATAATTACATGAAAAGATTCCAAGAACTCTAGAGTGCTTTTAAGGTTAATGATTGAAAAGGAGTGAGATAGAGCTTGCTAACCTAAGTTAACCTCAGCTCAGTAAACCTAACCTTGTCACATGACATGTTCTACATGTATAGACTTGCTTTGAGACTGGCTATGACGTCACAGATGAATGGCAGCGGGACGCTTGACATGACTTTTTATTACACAAAAACATTTTCCTTTTTGCCTGCCTCCCGCCGCCATTCATCTGTGACGTCATAGCCAGTCTCAAAGCAAGTCTATACATGTAGAACATGTCATGTGACAAGGTTAGGTTTACTGAGTTGAGGTTAACATAGGTTAGCAAGCTCTATCTCACTCCTAGCCAATCATTAACCTTAAAAGCACTCTAGAGTTCGTGGAATCTGTTCATATAATTATTATTCTTGACAGTACTTTGGAAATTACACCCTGAAAAATATCAATCCCCTTGAATTTTTTTTAAACTGTTATTATTATTATTATTATTATTATAATTATTATTATTATTATTAGCCAAGTCACTTTATTAAAAATTAATTTATGTGTATTAGTTGATATGAAAGTCTCTACAACCAGCCATGCTTGCGCCCACTTTTAGCCTTCACTTTTGCCCCCATATTAATGCCAACTCTTATAACTATAAGCAACAGCAAAATTTAAATGGAATAATATTTCTGATAAAGTTCAAAACAAAAGTCCTGAGGTGTTGGGTTTGAATTCTCAACTATGGTTGTCAGCCAATGAGTTACACTACAGGAAACTTTTTATTTTTGTGTTGTGTTGCATGATAATTTGCACATTTCGCAGTGTAGTGGCTAGTATACTTGGGTGTTATCCCAGAGGTTTTGGGTTCCAACTCGACTATGGCCAGAATTTAATTTTTGATCTGAGAGTTGGAAGGTTAGGTTAGGAGAAGTTAGGTTAGGTTAGGTTAGGAGAGATTGTTTTAGTAAAACACCACATTTGCCCCCACTTTTTACTCACACATTTTGCTACCACTTTGTGCACTCGCTTTTGCTCGCTCTTTTTGCTCCCACTTTTGCTTTCACATTTGCTCCCACTTTCTACTCCCATATTTGCTCACACTTGTTTGCTCCCACTTCTGCTTACACGTTTTGCTCCCACTTTTTGCTCCCACATTTTTGCTCCCACTTTTTTTGCTCTGATATTTGCTTACACTTTTTGGTCCCACTTTTTTTCTCTCACATTTTGCTCCCACTTTTGCTTTCACATTTGCTTCCATACTTGCTCCTACTTTTTTTTGCTCTCATATTTGCTCCCACTTTTGCTTACACTTTTTGCTCTCACTTTTTGCTCCCACTTTTGCTTTCACATTTGCTCCCATACTTGCTCCCACTTTTGCTTTCACATTTACTCTCATACTTGCTCCTACTTTCTTTTGATCCCACTTTTTGCTCCCAATTTTTGCTCCCACTTTTTGCTCCCAATTTTTTGCTCCCACTTTTGCTTACACATTTAGCTCGCACTTATTGCTCCCAATTTTTGCTCCCACATTTGCTCACACTTTTTTTTGCTCTCATATTTGCTCCCACTTTTGCCTACACTTTTTGCTCCCACTTTTTTTCTCACACTTTTTGCTCCCTCTTTCGCTTTCACATTTGCTCCCATACTTGCTCCTACTTTTTTTGCTCCCACTTTTTGCTCTCATTTTTTGCTTCCACTCTTTGCTCCCACTTTTTGCTCCCAATTTTTTGCTCCCACATTTGCACCCATATATGCTCACACATTAAACTATTGTTCTTATTACCAAGTTGACTTTACTAGAGCTTAGTCTATGCTTGACAGTTGATATGGAAGTATCTGTGACTAGGTATGGTAAGCCTCATGCATTCTAGAAAGGATATTCACAAATTGTGAAACGAACCAATAAAGATGGAACTGTTATTTGGCGTTGTTCTAAACAAAGTTCAAAACAATGTCGCAGTGAGCTAAAAAGTAAAACTAGTGAGGTTTTAAGTGTCAGTGATCATCAATGTAGTGTACTGCATGAAACACTGTTGCTGTCAACAGAAAATCATAAAAATGTTAAAAAGCGAGTACAAGAAAATAATATTGCTGCTCAAAATAGTTCAATGTTCAAAAAACCCTTAACATTATCAAAAGCCACGCAGACTCTACATGAGGACACTGTAGAGGAAGAGGAAGAGGAAGAGGAAGAGGAACAGGAAGAGGACCAGGAATATTTCACTGGGTTTAGTAATGTTGAGGAAAATGTTGAGGATATTTATAGTGATTATAATAATAATGATATAGATCATGCTGCTTATGATAATGATAGTGATAATGATCCAAGACAAGACAATAAAGTTTTAATGCCTATTGTTGATCGTGGAAGAAAAAAGATCTACAACAAGCTTTGTTTTTAAAACTATAACACACTATCGTAAAGGCAAAAACTTGTATTAAGTGTGATTTTTATTGTCATAAACATATATACTCTGCAATGTTAAATATTCTGACTTCTATAGAATATAAAACAACATTGTATCATTATTTTCATTTATTTACAAACTTGATATATATTTTGTTTTGTTTCATGATGATATTTTTAAGACAATACTAAACACTATAACATTATTATCTATACACATATTTTTCTTTCAGTCCCTTGTCATGACTTATATCTTTCAATATTATTTGACATTTGTTTTTTATATTTAATTAAAACGAACCATGCACCTATTGTTTTAAAACCGTCATAAATTAAGTGTACAGGTTGTACAGCATTATTGACTTCATCAAAAACACTCTCCGACATATCATTTAACCGTGTAGGCAGAAATGTCTCAAAGTTTTCACATACACAAAGTACACGATCACCATATGCTGTTTTCAATTTCCGAATCTTGATAATGCGGATTGGAATATGCGTTCGCAATTCGCTGAGCTTCCTTGTCTCTAAGCCACACGCTTGACCCACAGCATTCAAAACATTCATTGTAGTAGTCTATAAACAAAAGAAAAGCATATCTATTACACTCTAAAACAGCTTTAATAATATTGTGCAATTAGGGACATTGCACTATGCATGGCTAATAAATTATACGAGTTATGTAAGAAATGCCCTAATTGTAGCAGATACTGCTTTTCTGCATATAGCACAAGTGTTGAGTTCTAATGCACACTTGACACAGGCTATCATGTGTCCACAAGGCAAAAATACAACACCTAGTTCATCTTGATAACAAATTTTACATAATTGTTGGTCACACTTTTGTATCTGTTCGTGAAACAAGTCTTTTCTTTCAGCCTCGTGTATTTGCTCGGCATGTTCTAACTCTAAAGGCACTTTTAAGTCTTGTACTGCAATCATGTTTTCTTTACGAATAGTGTTCACAAATTCCTGACCTTTAAGCAACACCATGTATTTGCAGATAGGTAACCAACGAGCGTGTTGCACAAAAGGGTCATCAGTCATTTGCCAATCCTTTAAAGCAAATCCACAATAAAAACATATTGTTATATCCCATTCACCAGTTTAAAAAAATCCAGCTTCACTTACCTGTTTGGGTTAGGTGTTTTAATATTAATGACCAAATATTTTTGTAAGATTCTAAACGTTTTTCAACAGAGCTGTA
This sequence comes from Meconema thalassinum, assembly GCA_946902985.2. Taxonomy (NCBI): domain Eukaryota; kingdom Metazoa; phylum Arthropoda; class Insecta; order Orthoptera; family Tettigoniidae; genus Meconema; species Meconema thalassinum. The sequence continues at coordinate 34,149,981 of OX336398.1, read as the reverse complement.
CTCTGGGTGTGCTCGTGCTTTAGTCTTGCAAAGTCCCAATTTTTCAAAAGCACATGCCAATTCAACATTATCTATGGCATATGGACCACATATATCGACACTACCGTTGTTGGCTGGTAATACATCATTATTATTATTTATTTGTGATTCAGCAACGTACGTAGCGGCCAATGGTCTTGTGGTTCGGTAAAATGAATGCACGGGTAGGTTACCCACTTGCTTTCCAAGCAAGTAAGGACAACAAGGAGACCATCGCAAATGGTCTCTAAAGGGATCATCCCCTTCTTCCCAGTGTGAAAGTTCAATACGACAAAACACACAGCGCACCACATCTTCTCGGTTCAAGTAAAAAAAAACGGCTTTTGCAAGTTCATGTGTCGACAAAAAGCCTACAGGCCAGGATTCAAATGTTAACCAACGGTCATGTTCTTATTTTAAATTTAACCCACGTGGTAAACCAACTTGCTCACTTGTTGTATTTGGTACTAACGCCATGTGTTATAATAAAACTTTTCCTTATTGTAAGTTAATAACGTTGCACAAGAGCACAGAGTACTTTAAAGCATAATGCATGCTTGTTCACTGTCTGTTCATTACGTTAATGACACATGACGACACCTAAGAGCAAACAAAATAACCCATCACTCAATCAATCAATCAATCAATCAATACTTGTAAATAAAACGTTAATATTAATTGGCATTAATATATCAAAGCACCAATAAAAATAAACTGTATGTTGGCACTAACAGTAACACATGTACTTATTTTCTTTTTATAAAGCTACAGTCATTTACATCCCCCTTTAACCAATATATAAACAAAAATGAATGTCATGTCATTTTGTTCACATTATCATGTTCAAACCTGTGGATATTCGTTGAGTCCATAGGGAACCACCCATAAATTAAATTTAAATTTTTGTTTTTAGAAAATCCAACATGGCCATGCACTTTTCACAGTCAACAACAACATAGTCATTAATCAAGAAAGCAATCATTGTCCCAGTCATGTACAGGAAATGAATTTTTTTGTGTAAGAGTTTTTTTTCAGTAGTGGTAAAATGGAATCGCATTTTATGTTCGGCTTACCTGAATTTTCAATAGTTCACTGCCTGGAAATAATGGTTTCGCTCTACTGCGTCTCGGGTTTTCAGCAACTGCTACGGCGGTAAGGCTTTTCTTTCCAAGTTTCTAAAAATAAATAAAATAAACCGCTATAAATACTTAAATTCAGGTTAATACATGCATTTCATAAAATAAAATATAAATTGAAAAAAAATGAAACAAGTTAGTTTAAAAAAAATAATCTCACCTTCACTTGCAGTGGCTTATTGCTGTTTCCTTCTAGTGGGCTCAAAAGTGCAATGGTTTCTTCTCTCTCAGACATGTAAGGTATACCAGTTATTTGCAAACAAATAAATAAATAAAATTACAATTACCTAATCAATAAATAATTGCTTGTAAATATATATAAATCAATAAATATAAAAATGAATAAATATATACCTACCCCACAACAAGGTTAAGTATTTTCCACCAACACCAAAACTGTTAAACAAGACCAGGGGTTTCAAGCAACGCAATGTGTTCAAAGGTAGTCACCTAAGTGAGAGTAGAAATGATAACGACATGTCTTTATATATGTTACATTGCATGTATAATCATTTTTTCCCACGCTTTGAACATCCTGTTATCGGTCACGTGGACAGCTAATGCCCAAAGTGAACACCTGTGCCGGATCAAATTTCACATGAACTTGCATTTTGTCACGTACGAAGCTAAAAGGATGTATCTTGTTTAGTGTACATGATATATCACACGTGTGTGCAAGCAATTCGCTCTTCCCTGCCACCACGATGGTCAGATTATTTCACCTTCAAGCGTCTTTGTCATTTTCCATTTCACTTGTTGTCAAGTCAGATCAGCGCATTCCAATAAGCTCAAATGACATTCACCTCCTGCTCATCTGCAAGTTTGTTTTCTCTACTCGCTTCGACCAACATAGAACCAAGTTCTCATCACCGTTTACACGTCAAAGATCATCTTCGGGGGTAAAGTATAAGAAAAAACGAAACCTCGCTCTGTCATAAACCGACCCGCCGAAATAGCGATTGTTCTATTGAGCATGGTCCTTGTGGTTAGCGACAGGTTCGTTGAAACACACACCCAGCCGTATCATCTCTCTCAACCACCACGCATCATGAACATTATAAACAGGTAACGGTAAAGAAATTTTTTTCAACATGTATGGCGTTAGGCCCTTTGTGAATTATGTTTTGGAAAACACATCTACCACAATTGAAAGGGGGCGTTATCCCGAGTCCTAGGACTTTTCGTACACGTCTCTAGCGTTATTGGTTCGTGAGATATCAGCAAAAATCTTAAAAAACACGTGTTTACCCCAAAATCGAGTTTCCAATTTTTTAAAAATTATAACGGGTAGTCCATAGCAAATAAGACGCCAGCCCGAGTCCTTGGACCCCTCGTACACGACTCTAGCATGATTGGTTCGCGAGATATTAAAAGCGGATGACCTTTTAGTTTTGGTCTTTTATTTAAATAAAGAGCCTATAGAACTGTTGGGGGAATCACTACGAGTGCTAGGACACCCTGTATTTTCAAATCCCATGATTGTTTAGCGAGATATCAGGTTCGGGGCAAATACGAGGATGGTTCAAAAAGAAGTGGCGTAGCTCTCTCACTACCACACTACTAGGTTTTTATCCTAGAGACTTGAAATTCATTTTGGGGGTAGAGGGGGTAGGGATCATTGATTTACGTCAAACAATTTTTTTGCAGAGTTCCCAGTTTCCAAAATACAGGAATTTCAAAATTCGAGTGTTTTCAAAAAAACATAAACAAGATTCATTATAGAAAATAAAAGTCATAAAGATCATTCGTTTGAGCCATGGCATAACGTTCTATCAAGTTTGGTTTTAAAACTATCACCTACTTTATAAAACAAAAATTTTCAAAAAAATCAAAAATATAACGAGTGGTCCATAGCAAAGCCCCCGTCAGCCCGAGTCCAACGACACCTCATTCGTGAATCTCCGACCACGGGTTCGAGAGTTATTAATTATTTAATATGAACGCCGCCCGAGCAACGCCGCCCGAGCAACGCCGGGTGGCTTAGAATCGGCCTTACTCCACTACTACCGTAGTGTGTTTATATTTTTTTATCGTGAGATTAGTAAATTCCAGTGAGGATAGTTTTTCGCCACATAATGAGGTATATTGAGTGACCCTTTGCCCCTTTATTTTCCGTGAGACCGGCGGGGTCGAACCAGTGTCCGGCGAGTTGTTACGAGTTTGTTATGGTGAGTTGTTCCCGCAGGAGCGTGTGTGATATTTATGTGTGATGGGGAATGAGGTTGCCGGCGAGGTTAGCCGAGGTCCGTACCACGTGCGATAGCCGTATATTGATACGAGAGGCGTTGTGATGCACGTGATGGTACATTTGTTGTTGTTGTTTCTATATGAGAGGGTCCATGCCTCATAACAGAGAAAGGTCAGTCACACACGCATGGGAAAATATATATGTGTTTTTCAGGAACACCATGAAGAAACACGCGTTCAATTCCCCCCCCCCCCCCGCCGATGTACACCAGCATATTATAAATTTACCATTTGTAAATTCGCATAATGTAGGCATAAAAGAGGTTTGTTTTGCTTTGACAGCTGCTCAGGTAGTGAGCTATTTATAGTCACGGCCGACCCGCGCGAGCCTTTGTGTAAGCTGGGAGAGTCCTTCTGTCTCGTTTTGGTCAAAGCTGTAATTACCGCATACCGTTGTTAGCTAATTAATTTAAGGGTGCATGTCGTTTTGCCATGCTGATTCGTATTTCTTTGCTTGTACTACTGTTCGTGAATAGTAGTTTTCTTTTGTTCATCCGGGTTCAGCCCGTGTTTATTTTGTAGTAATTTTGTCTTGTGCCCAGCCCCGTATACTTGGATATGATCCGCCCGTCCTAAATATCGTAGATATATTAGCCCGACGTAGGTTGGGCCCCATTTGGTCCGAAGCCCGTCTATGAAAGGTACTCGTCATTATCTGTGTAAAAATTGTCCTTGTTCCCTGCTAGAGTGTATATTTGTGTGACATAAAAATCAGAATAACACTATTTGTTTTTAATAAAATCAGTAAGCGCAAATGCAGTTTGTTTTCGATCCAAATTCGTGTTAGAGGCAGTTGAAAGTCAATTTAAAGTAGTTTTTGACCACCTCGCACAGCTGAGTAACGTGATGTAATGATTTAATGTAAATTCAATGGTTGAACTGTTATTAAGGTTTCATCCTGTGGGATGAGGTTTGTTCTAGTTTTTTTTAAGAGGGGCGCACTGGGATATCTTCTCCCACAAATCTAAACCCTCGTCCTCGACGTGGGAGATGGGCAACGTTATTAAGTAGGGGATTGCCTGTAGGGGTGAAGTACAGTGGGGACTTCGTGTGCCTCAAGACCGCTACGGTAGCTGTGAAGGCCCTACAGGAACCCTGAAGAAATTACGGCTAACGGGGCTCTGGTGAAACAACTGCTGCCTTGTAGTTTGGAGTTGGTTCTTCAAAGGCTAAGGGAAGAACCCCTGACAGAAAATCAGCCTGGTGCCTCAGGCTTAAGGTGGCAGCCCCTCCAAGGCACTCGGAGGCAGTGGGTTAATCACTCGCTCCTCTTAAATAAACTGATTACGGAAACTGAAGCGAAATTTCAAAACTGGACGGATAACCTGATGACGACTTTTGGCATGAAGAGGACTACGAAAATCGGTTTCTGGAATGTGAGGACCTTGATGGAGAAAACCAGACTGAAACAAGTGACACGGGAGATGAAGAAACATTTCCAGGTAGACCAAGCTCCGCCTTTTCAATAGGAACGTAAAGTCGATACTTCTCTACGGCTGTGAAACATGGAAAGACACATAACCGATCAACAACCAGCTACAGGTGTTCATTAACAGATGTCTGCGTCACATCATGAATGTGAGGTGGCCAGACATAATCTCAAATGAAGATCTTTGGACCATCACCAATCAACAACCGATTAGCATCCAGATCAAGGAGAGGAAATGGCGCTGGATTGGTCACACACTAAGGAAGCCGGACGGAGCTATTTAGAGGGCGGCGCTAGACTGGAATCCTCAAGGCGCCAGGAAGCGAGGTCGACCAAAGAAGTCCTGGAAGAGGACGATCGAAAATGAAATTGTAGAGGTGGACAAGAACTGGAGTCAAGTGAAGAGAATGGCCAGGAACCGTACTGCGTAGAGAAATTTCGCCAAGGCCCTATGCTCCGGAAGGAGCGGCAGGAATTAAGTAAGTAAGCACTGGGATATCACATATTCTTTGTTTTTTATATTTACTTTTGATGGTGTTGGTTTTTCTTTGTATGATGTCAGTTGGGTTTTTATTTGTTTTTTTTCTGTAATTTCTTTCTGCCAGTTTTTTTTGGAAATAAATTACGGACTCAGTAAGATGTGAGTGTACGCCATTTCTGTAATTGTTAGACACCTGTTTCCTTCACTTTTGGCCTTTAAGTCAGTTACTTTAACGAACGCACCACACCCGAGATCAATTTATTTTATCCAGGCCTAAAGGATTGCCCTATCGGGTACAGTATATAGTTCTCACAAACCTGTAATTTTTCTTCAACTTCAAATACCGTGTTACCTAGACTATCAACTAAGTTGACTGTTTTTCTTTTCCTGTGTCTACCTGAAACGCCTTTGATTTTATTATGGACCTGGAAAATATCATATTTACTATTAAGTTCTTCAATTTCTTTGCACCTATCTGACATCCAAGCTTCTTTGGCTTGTCTGATCTTATTCTTTAACAATCTATGAGTAAACCAATATTCTTCATTATCTCTTCCTTTGACTTCTCTTCGTTTATCCATTAGATTCAATATTTCATCCGTCATCCATGCCTTCCTTTTTTATCTTGTCTCTTGTTCTTAAGAAAATGATCTCCAACCCTCTTCAATGAGGTTTTAAAAGTGTCCCCAAGTTACAAGGGCTGCATGTCATTTGAATTCACCGTCTTAAGATCAGTGGCAAGAGCAGCAGCCACCTGTGACCTAACCAGGAAAAGAAAAATCAGATCTGATTTCAGTCAGCAGAACGTATGGGAAGGCTGTAACAAGGCTTGTGCCTCTTTCTCGCTTTACTAAGTCAGATTCAAAGCGATTGGGAAACAAATTAGGGCATCATTTATCTCACCATAGGAGGGTAGGCTAGAACGAAGGTTCATTTAAAGCCTCGTAGGAAGAATCCGTACAAAGCGAGAGGTTAATTTATACCAAGCAAGGCGAAAGAAAACGACATAGTTATCATGGACACGGACCGCATTGTAGTATCAAGTTTCATTAAAACCGTTGCCTAGGACCTGACGTGTTAGAATTCAAAATTGTCCTCACAAATACCGTACATCTGAGCACCCAGTTTTTTTCCCCAAGAGTTATATGTGGTTTACTTCTCGCGAATTGAACGGCCGTCTTCCTACGTGTATTAATAGCTGCAAATCTTTGCGATGACGTCATATTTTAACGGCAGAAATAACCGTCACAAGCCGCCGTTACGAGCGCCTTTGTGTTTGAACTAAAGGCTACTAAAAAGCAATTAGAAAAGTCACTCGCAATTCCTAAGTAGACAGGAATTTTCGAGAACTTCAAAGAAAGATCCAGAAATAATGAGTTGGGTAAAATGTTTAATCCAAACCCCAAGTATAGATATGAATTGACACTCAAAAACTTCACTGCTTTTAAATCGAGGGTCGGTAGCACTGAATTTCATGTTATTTTCTGATATCTCTCTCTTTAGGGGCAGGTGACTTAGCTGTTTCGCCCCCTTAAAGCTACAATAATTGTTATTCTCATGGCAGAAAGATCCTCGTAACCTTCGGGAGGGAGGAGAAGGTATTTGCCGTTACGACCGTAAATACGAAACTCGTCATTTCTTGGAATTTTTAGTTTATACATTTACGTGGATGTATCTAGTATCTTTATTCGCCCTTTCGTAACATCTAAGATTAGCTGTAGGGTTATATATATTTTTGTTATCCCCTTCAGGGCTCTCAGGTCATTAGCCCGGTGCAGTCGAGTAATGCTCAAGCCGACGGTTGACCTCCGGAGTAATATCTTGTCGTAAAGCCCTGTCTAATGCTCCCTTCTCCTCTCCCCCTCCTTTCCCCTCTGTGTAGTAGGTCTGTGTGTGAGTGTTGATAACCTGCTTTATTGTGTTGTCTGTGTATTTGTAAGCCAGGTGAGGATTGGAAAGGAGGCGGCTGTGACCTCATGATAAGCACATTCACAATAACACAGGCTATCATACAAACTTACTTACACACACACACAGCCTAGTTTAAGCGGCTAATCCACCTTCTAAGTCGATGCCCCGCTCATTATAAATTACAGCTTCTAAGCATATAATATTATTATTGGATCTACTGTGGGCAGAATGGATTTCTATCTTTTTTCGCCCTCCTAATACATGCTTAGGCTATACATTAATTATCGGGTTGGTCGAGCGGTCAAAGGCGATCGAATTTTCTCATAGGAAGCGAGGGTTCGAATCCTCTCCTGACAGCTCAGCATGGGTTGGCAACAATCAATGTACTACCCTTTTCTTACGATAGATATAGCCCTCATATATTTACGTGGGCGCCAGGTTACAAGGTTAGGGCTCGTAAACGAAAAACATATAATAGATAAAACATAGTGGAGCACTGCAAAACTCTGCCTTCTCGAGCCGTAGGGTGAAACTATCACCAACATTCGATGAGAGGCAAGATCAATATATTGTAACCTGCAATATTAAAAGATGATACCAGCAAATCTATTAGAAATTAATTTAACATAAGACTGAAATTGATGTAAAATTTATAAATAATTGAAATATGGTATCAACTTGTACCAGGTCACAGTATTAGCTCACCAGGGATTCATGTTTTAGACAGCGTTACCTTCGCTTAGGTAATCCATTATCTACTTGTACCAGGTCATAGTAGGCCTATTAGCTCACCAGGGATTCATGTTAGTTGGGGAGTAGTGAGAGTTCTGTCCCCCTCCACTACTCCCAATTCGAGCCGATTACTCCCGACCCGTGGTCGGAGATTCACGAATGAGGTGTCGTTGGACTCGAGCTGACGGGGGCTTTGCTAAGGATCACTCGTTATATTAAAAAAAAAAATGAAAATTTTTGTTTTTGAAAATAGACGATAGTTAAAACAACCAAACATGATACAACGTTGTGCAATAGCTTAAACAAACGATCTTTACGTCCTTTATTTTTATAATAAAACTTTTAAATTTTTTTGTTTTTTGAAAAAAGTGTAATTTTGAAATTCTTATATTTTGGAAACTGAAGAGTTTACAAAACAATTTCTTTGACATAAATGAATGGCCCTGACCCCCTCTACCCGTGAAATAAATTTCAAGCTTCTAGGGCTAAAACTGTGCAGTAGGGGAGTAGTGAGAGATCTAAATAGTGACACGAGCAGCTCGGCTACGCTGACCTTTTATGTATATTTCGCGAAACCATGGGCATGCGACATATCGTTGGACTCGGGCTGACGTGCTCTTTCCTATGGACCATTTGTTATATTTAAAAAAAATTGAAAAATTTTGTTTTTAATAATAGTTGATAGTTTGAAAACCAAACATGATAGAACGTAGTGCCATGATGCAAACGAATGGTCTCTATGTCCTTTATATTTTATAGTAAAACTTTTTTATTTTTGTCGTTTTTTTGAAAACAGTCCAATTTTGAAATTCCTATATTTTGGACACTAGGAACTTTACAAAATAATTTGTTTGGCGTAAATGAATGGCCCTGACCCTCTCTACCCCCAAAATAAATTTCAAGTCTCTAGGACTAAAACTGTGCAGTAGTGCTAGAATGGGGTTTCTGAGTCGCCCCCTACTTTCATATAAACTTTGCCGATATCTCCCGAATGCGTGGTCGGATTTTAACGAACAAGGTATTGTTGGCGTTGGGATGATGTTCTCTTGGCTAAGCATGCGTGTTGGTATTTTAAAGAAAAATTTGAAATTTTTTGTTTTTATGGTATGGCGCTATTTTGGAAACGGTGAATTGTGGAAAAACGTTTGTTTGACGTTAATGAAAGGTGGGTATGCTCTCTAGGAGGGCAGTAAGTTTCAAGGGTGTAGGAGGAAAAACAAAATGATAGCCTACATTCTAGCGAACATTGGTGATCATTGGCGAAAGGATGCTCGGATTTTACCAAATGAGGTGTCGTTGGACTCAGCTGACGTCCTCTTTCCTATGGACCACTCATTATATTTTTCAATTTTTTTTTGAAAAATTTTGTTTTTGAAAGTAGGCGATAGTTTGAAAACCAAACATGATAGAATGTTGTTCCATAGTTCAAACCAATAATCTCTATGACCTTTATTTTTTAAAATAAGACGTATTTATATTTTGAGAATTTTTAAAATTTCTTAAATATTGAATTTTTACTATTTTGGAAACAAACATGTTGACAAAAAAAATGTTTGACATAAATGAAAGTTCCCTACCCCTCTACCATGAGAATAAATGTCAAGTCTCTAGGAAAAAAAGACTAGGCATTTTAATTATTTTTTATTATTTTTGTAAAATAAAAGCGTGTTTGTAGACAGAGAGCCGGTAGCGCTTGACTAGGTTACAACGAGGCTATGATTGGCCATGGTGGATATGGGAAATGACTATTTCGACGGGGGGCGATGTATGGCAAAACGAGGGGTCGCTTTTCGATATATATATATTTTCCTATGACTGATGAATGAAGGCGAATATTTTCGAAAATCTCATATGATGATCTTTAAAATAGGTTAGTAAAAACTAGAACAGTAACCAAATAAAATTCAAAATGCTATGATACGAATAAAAAGCAAGGCTTTTTATAGTTGTTAACAACAGAACTTTTTTTTCTCTGTATGTCTAACTGGCAGCCAGAATGGGAAAACAGAATATCTGCTCGAGAGACCCGCTTGGTGCCTGGCTAGCCAGCTAAGAGAATGGAATGTGGGTGAGAGCTGACAATATTGCTGTAAGATGATAACAGGTTGCAACCATGTGGCAACTCCGTAAAAAAGGTGATAACGGCCAGCCAGGCGAGCTGAGCAGTAGCAGCAGGCAGGGGCCTCGCAGAGAGGAAAGGGAGAGAGAGAGAGAGAGGGGAAAGGACGGATACCTCTACACAACAGGAAATCATGTGACCACTGCAGAGTGGTGAGGGGGCGGGGCCAGAGAGCAGGAGGAGAGGTGAGGGGAGGAGTGGGAGAACCCATGACAGCCAATAGCTGAACGAGTTGTATGTCATCATGGAGTAAAGGAGTGACACGTGGGTGTGGAGAGAGAAAGAGAAACATGTATGGACATGCATGAAGCGTGGAGCGCCGTACACAGAGCTCTCGTACAACACGATTCAATAAAAAAACGTGCACAGGTTCATACAACATGTAATTTATTGATCCAAGAATTAAACGTTGAGTTAAATCCTAACCATTTGACATATAGTTTATTTCCTTTTTGTTTCAACACTTTATCCACGAGGTAATGTTTCGGAAAAGCTGTTTTTTGAAGTTCTTGGAGATCAAATCTACCTTTTAAGGGTTGATGGTAGAGGTCTTGGAGTAAATAGGTGACTGGACTGTCCAAGTTGACTTGACGAATTCGAAATAGTTCACCGAATCACAAGACCATTGGCCGCTACTTACGTTGCTGAATCAAAAATAAATAATAATAATAATGATGTATTACCAGTCAACAACGGTAGTGTCGGTATATGTGGTCCATATGCCATAGAAGACAGTGTTGAATTGGCATGTGAGTAGGAATAAAAGAGCGGTTCTGGGACAGGGGCTAATGGGCAATATGGCCGCCGCGCGCAACTGCCCTGTGTTATTCTTATGGAGAGGTCAGTCATAGCTGGGTCAGGGGCTAATGGGCAATATGGCTGCCACGCCCTGAGACATTGCATGACGTCACAGGGAGAGGTTGACAGTGTAACGTTGCTAAATGGAATATTTATTATTATTATTATTATTATTATTATTATTAGGTAATCATGCATTGATCACGTACAATCAAGACCAGTCTTATATTGTCCACTTTTTGGTGTAGTGGCTAGCATTCTTAGCAGTTACTGTAGAGACCCGGGTTTGAGTCCTGGCTCTGTCAAGAAATTTAATTCTGGGCTGAGGGTTGATACGGGGTACAATCAGCCTTGTGAGGCAAAAAAATCAGAGCAGCTGGGTTTAATTCATACCTCAGCCATTCTGCCTAACCCAACTGAACCTAACCTAACCTAACCTAACCTAACTTGAAAGTAAAAAGAAAAAAAAAACTGAGAGCAAAAAGTGAAATCAGAAAGTAAGAGCAAATGTAAGAGCACATATAATAAACTTAGTTAAAACCTAACCTAACCTAACCTAAACTAACTTCACCTAACCTAACCTAACCCAACTTAACCTAACCTAACCTAACCTAACTTCAAAGTGCAAGCAAAAAAAGTGAGAGCAAAAATTGTAATGAAAAAATTAAGAGCAAATGTAAGAGCACAAATAATAAACTTAGTTATAACCTAACCTAACCTAACTTAACCAAGCATTTCCTCACCTAATTTCACCTGACCTAACTTCAAAGTAAGTGCAAATATAAGAGCAAAAAGTGACAGCAAAAAGTGAGATCAAATAGAGTGTGCAAGAAAGTAAGAGCAAATGAGAGAGCACAAATAATAAACTTAGTTATAACCTAACCTAACCTAACCTAACCCACAGAAACCTCATTTTAAGATTTTAGATTTTACATTTTAACATTTTACATTTTAACATTATAGATTTTTGATTTTTTCATTTTACTTTTTTAGATTTTACATTTTTTGTATTTCAGTTTTAGGTTTTTTAGATTTTACATTTTAAATTTAATATTTTTTGATTTTAGATTTTACAATTTCCATTTTCCGAAAAGAGTCACTTACCTAACCTCACCAAACCTAACTTTACCAAACCTAACTTAAGCTAATCCAAAGGGCTAATGCACATACACAAAGTATATAAGGACACATGCAACTCTCCTTATGCTAGTCTCATTGGCTACTGTACAACATGATCACTACCCCAACCGTTTTTTTTTCATTTTGTTGTTTACTCATTTGTCAATTTTCCAATTTCCCATTTTCAGTTTTTTTTAATGTCAGTTTTAAGTTTTTTTAATTTCATAATATGGAAACATGGATTTTGCATTTTGTTGTTTACACATTTGTCAATTTTCCAATTTCCCATTTTCAGTTTTTTTTAATGTCAATTTTAAGTTTTTAAATTTCATGATATGGAAACATGGATTTTGCATTTTGTTGTTTACACATTTGTCAATTTACCAAATTCCCATTTACAGTTTTTAAAATTTTAGTTCAATGTTTTTTCTATTTTGTCAATATGGAAACATAGATTTTCCAATTTGTGTGTTTTACATGTTCATTTTGCATTAGGAGTGGAGAGAGGTGGGTAGTAATTAAAAATGTACAAGCAGTGTCCATACAATATTTTTTATTTTAAATACATGTACACTATTTACACTTAAATACATTTTTATATATAGTCTATTTTTTGTTATAAATTGTACAGTTGTTTTTATTTTGTTTTCTATTTTATTTATTTTTGATTATGAATACTATTTTTTTATTTTTATAGTGCCATGGTTTTATTTACTAAATAGTTTTGTTTTATGTATTTGCTAGTTGCAGGCAGAAGATTTTGTATTCATAACTTAACTCTTTAAGCATGGTCAATGATTGAGTAATGACCATAGGCATGTGTACCTATACCATTAGCATCAATCACTCTTTTATCATCACCAGGACACAAAGCAATTTTGTTTAGCCTTATAGATGATATGTCATGTTGTTTAGAAGCGATAATGTTCATGGGTATTCTTTTTACATTGTTTTTCATGACACAATCCTTATAATCTTGAAAGCTTATACAATTTTTGACAACACCTCTGCTAATACCTTTAATCTTTTTGATTTCTTTACCATTTATGTCTAAAGCATACATTTTAGCTCTAAGTCCAACAAATGCTTTTATAATTTGTCCACAAGCCTCGTCTTTAAATCTCCCCAACGTTTTCTTGTTTGATGTAGAGTAACATATGTGATTAGTAGGATAATCTGATGTGTCCAGGTGTTCTAGGAAATCCAACTTGTCTTGATATACATCGGGGGTGTTAACCAAATAAATGAACGAGTCGGTATCCATATACATGAGTTTAAGATTGTTCATTCCATAATAGGGTAGCAGGACATCATAGTGGTGGGAATACATGAGAGTTTTTGAAATATCCAGTATACACATTCCAATATATATAGGCTTATTGAATACAATGTTACGTTTAGCCATGTGGAAAGCAGCTAGGTTAGGGCCATAAATTGTTCTGTCGATAAATGTCGGCTTTGCTATTAGCTTTTCTGCCTTTTTGCTGTCAGTCACAAGACGTATGTCTATTCTTTTACGGATATTTTCCATTGTTTTCCCAAAAATGGCATTGTTGAATAATTTGTACAGATTTTTCTCAAAATCATTTTTGGCTTGTTCTCGAAGGTTGTTATTAAAATCAACGTATGCCTTTAACCAAGGTCTTTGTTTAAACTTTAACACACGATGAATTTTTATCAATTTTATTCCATGATCTAAAGCCTGTTTTAATGCCATGTAGTGAACAACATATCGCCTTCGATTTCCAAGATGAGGAATTAGTTTTTTCAGAGACGAATCCTTAGGTTGTGTACACTCTGGTAGGAAAGGTAAATCGTTGTGTAGATCATGAAGGTCAGATGGGTAATCAACATCAACGTCTAGAATGTATCCCACAGGATCGTCTTTCTTTAGTTTTTCTAGTTCAACAGTATCTGGAGAAACCCACTGAAATCCACCATAAGGAAGGGAGTGGCACATAGCCCACCCGTATTGGTTGTTGGCATCATCATAGGTAATAAACTGCGATGGTTTCTCAGAATCATAGGTTTCCATGTATTTATTGTTAGCTTCAGCATACCGATGAGACACTTGGCATATGCCTCCACGTATTCCAGACTCGATTAGAAGAATCTGATCGTAATCCTGTAGCAATTCCAGTTCAATTCCTGTGTAAAGGAGCATTGCCTCAAAACTTAAACCAGGCGAAGTAAAAAAGTGTGCAGCATCCACTCGGTGTGTTTCTAGTGTTTTGTTTCTAAACGTTTCAAAGCTGTCTGCTAGAAGGAGTACATCTGAAGTTAGGTAGAGGTCACAATATTCCCCTAGAGTTTTAATGTTGAACTGATTCCACACATTTTTGGCATGTTCATAGTCTTCTTGACTAACATCTTCTTGACTTAATTTGTTAAAGAATGCCTCTTTTGGAGGTAAACACGTTTCACTTAACTTTTCCCGAGAGTCAATGTAGTCATAACAAAATACTCCTTTACGAGTCATGAGCATTGCATTTTCTTTTCCAAAGTACTTGTCTGTTTCAGGGTATAATGTTAAGTTGGAAACTAAGTTTTCCAAACTACTCGGCATTAACCGAAACGTGTCCACAAATCTAAGCTTAACATTTCCTACATATTTGGTAAAGGAAATGTACTTTTCTTTGGAGTTAGCGATAACATCCACTCTCTCAGTAGTACATCCCAATTGCTTTACAATGAAATTTGCGTCGTAGCCACTCATATTATGTAGAAACACAGGAACGGGGTTACGTGTTTTACACCTCAAATTACAGTTATTGTGAGCACTTCCACGGTATTCCCCTGTAATATGGCAGTGGTCTCGAACTTTCCAGTCCTGTTGGGTAAATGGTTTTTGACACAAATAACAGGTTTCAGAACATTGGAACTCTACTTCTTGATCCTCAGTTAAAGCCTTCGGAACATTTAAGCTGTAAAGGCGATCGATTTCATTAGCTATTGAAATCAAACAGTCCATAAACTTTTCTGCAGCGTCAGGTCCACGATAAATAAGAGGTCGGCTTGGAAGGTTTGTCTTTATGTGTTCCACAGCAGGTGAGAGTTTAACGTATATACCAAAGCTCATAGGAACATGACTCTGGTATGGCACTGTATAACTTGCTTCAGGATTGGGTAGACATGTTTGATAGGGTAACAGTATACTTTCAAAATCAGCATAGATAACGTAAGGTATTCTCAGCATTTTTTCCACGTTTAAAAATTTAACAATGGAGTTTTTAATAGGCATTTCAACCCTAGCAATGTCATGCTGGACACACAAAGCTCTATGTTCTTTCAATTTTTCCATTCCTTGTTGTCCATATCGATTATCAAAGTGTGTAAAACACCGTTTACACGTATATATCTTATGTTCATAGCGGGTAATCTGATGTCTTACTAGTTTATCAAAATCTTTGATAAAGACGTAGTGGTTCTGAGCGGATGATGAACTTAACAGGAGGAGGTCGCGATGGTCTTGCAGCTCTTGATCCACAATCTTTAGAGGAAACACTTTGTTGTCTTTTTCCAGTCCAAATACATTAATGGATATATCGTTGGCTCTTTCAAATTTGGGAATGTCAGCTAGTAATGTAGGAAATGATATTACAGAAAAATCATACTTGTTGTCCAGGTCCTTGTATTTACTAACGCGTTCAGCTTTCGTTTTAACCAGTTTTGCTAAAATGGCATACATAAAACACTTTTCATCCTTTAAGTTTTGAGGATTAATGCAGGCTTTTCTTGCTTGTATAGCTGCTGGTAATGGAATATATGTGCTGCCACGCAAGGGATTATACTTATTTATTTTCAATCGTACTCCTTCCACTGCTAACAAAGCCCAATTACTACCTTTTAGCTCAGATTCCTCCATTTCCGTAGTTAACTTTGTAAATTGTGTTTCCAAGAAACTACTTAAGTCCGTTTCCAAAAATAGGGCCTGATTTCGTGTTTTAAAAGCACGATCTGTAATTTCATTGGTAGATGTATGAATGAATCTACATTCAGCCACAAGATTAACTTTTATCGACTTGTGCATTGCTAGTTCTTTCTGCATAGCTTGTATTATTTGCTGTTTGGACTCTTTAAGGTATGAATTTAAATCCTTGCACGTATCGCAACGAATGAAATAGGATTTAAGTCGACCTTCAAAAGTTGTCTCATATTCAATAAGTCCATTTTTGTCAGGGACCAATGACAGTAGGTAATGTTTTGTAGGCTCTGCTTTTTGTCTTTTAGCTGCCGACACAACATTACAACATTCTTCATGACGACGTCCATTGTAGGCATTGTTGAATGTACTACCACAGGTCTTGCACTCATGAAATTCACCACACGATACTTCATGTCGCTTCCTATGATAGTCTCGAAGAAAAGTCTTTCCACACTCTTTACACATATAGCTAGGAATGGCTTCTTCCATTATGATTGTTGATTTCTGAAAACAGCTGCTTACTGCGTATCACAGGGCTAGAGGTTGGTCAGTGAGACGGTCTTTCACGATGTGAACACCGTGAGAGGTAGTAGTCAACTGGTGATATTCTTGTGAAGGGGTCCACTAATATACCCCTAGTCTAGACCAACAGCTCTTTACAGCGTATGACAAGGCTGTATACTGGACAGTGAGACGGTCTTTCACGATGTGAACACTGTAACAAGTAGTAGTCAACTGATTATATACTTGCTAAGGGTTCTCTAATATACAATAGTCAAGACCAACAGCTACTTACTGAGTAGTACAAGGCTGTACAATAGTTGTTTTGACAGTCTTTCACGATGTGGTCACTGTGAATGGTGGTAGTCAACTGATGATATTCTTGATAAGGGTCCTCTAATATACCCCTGGTTAAGGGTAACAGCTGTTCACTGCTTATGACAAGGCTAAAGACTGGTTGCTTCAACGGTCTTTCACAATGTAAACACTGTGACAGGTAGTAGTCAACTGAAAATATTCTTATGGCCTACTCAAGGTTATCAGGTACTTACTGCATATCAAAAGGCTGTACACTCATGTGTGTTAGGCACTCTTTCTTGCTAAGGACCCCAATATTCCCTACACAAGGCTATACATGTTAGTTCTAAACACTTAGTGGTTAATTGTATATTCAATTTTTGTACAAAGCTTATACAAGCACGTTTTTATGAGGTAAAACTTTGTTAAATAACTGCATGCGACACGCAAAGTATGTTTCCGCTATCTAGCAGTGACTATGAGTACTACTTGAACGACCAGCATGCTACCTAGCGCTCCATTTCAATACTCGCTCACTGAACGAACAGCATGCTATCTAGCGGTCGATATCAATACTCACTCAATTACCAGCCTGCTACCTATCGGTCAATATAACAACTCACTCAACTACCAGCATGCTACATGGCTTTTTTTTGGTCAGTTTTTTGTTGGCTTTTTGTTGGCTTTTGTTGGCTTTTGTTGGCTTTTTGTTGGCTTTTTGTTGGCTTTTGTTGGCTTTTGTATTAGCTCTTTTATATTTGCTCTTGCTTGTGGGGGGCTTATTTGGTCTTGGAAAGTATGTCAGTCCTTTTTTTATGGCTGTAAAATGCTTACAGCCATGTTTGTAAGCAGCAACAACAACAACAACACACAAAATTCCAAAAAAAATCGAAAGTACTCTAAGTTTTATCAATGACTCTCAACTCTTACACTTACCTCTATCCCATGCATAGTCAAAAATTAGTGTATTTTTCAAATTTTTCAAAAAATATTTGGAAAGTAGGCTGTATCATTAAACTAAAAATCCTGAAAAGACATATGTTAACTCCAACACCTACTTCTATACCCCTCTCAGTCCAAAAATAGTGTATTTTTCAAATTTTCCAAAACATATTTCCAAATTGGGTTATATTTCCGAAATTAAAAAGTTAACAAAAATGTTTGTTTGACATAAATGAATGGCCTTTGTCTCCTCTACCACTGTACCAAGTCCCAGGTCTCCAGGACAAAAAAATAAAATTTTTAAAAAGGGTTTTATTTCCAAAATTAGGAATTTTACAAACACATTTTTCTAACGTAAATCAATGGTCATTACCCCCTCTACCCCCCACACTAAGTCACATGTCTCTAGGACAACAAAAATAAAATTTTGAAAATGGGCTTATATTTCCAAAATTAGGAATTTTACAAAAACGTTTGTCTGACGTAAATCAATGGTCCCTACCCCCTCTATTCCAACACCAAGTCTCAGGTCTCTAGGTCAACAAAAATAAAATTTGGAGAAAATGGTCACTATTTTGGAAACTAGGAATTCTACAAAAAAGTTTGTTTAACATAAATGAAAGGTCTCTATCTCTTCTACCTGTAAACCAAGTTCCAGGTCCGTATGACAAAAATGAAAAAAGTTCAACTGGGAAAGTAGGCGATTTTTCATATAACCAAACATTCTTAAATGTGTTCTATGGGCTTAAAAGAATGGCCTCTATGTCTTTTATTTTTTTAAAAAAACCTTTTTTATTTTTTACACTTTTTTGAAAAAAGTTCAATTTTTATAATTCTATATTTTGGAAACTAGGAATTCTACAAAAAACCTTCTTTGACATAATTTAATGGCCCTGACCCCATCTACCAACAAAATAAATTTCAAGTCTCTAGAATGAAAAATAACAGTAGTGGAGTAGTGGTGCTTCTAACCAGTGTCATGGCCGTCGCGTGGACTCACGCGGCGGCCATGACACTAAGCAGAAGCCCTACTACTCCACTACTGTTATTTTTCATTCTAGAGACTTGAAATTTATTTTGTTGGTAGATGGGGTCAGGGCCATTAAATTATGTCAAAGAAGGTTTTTTGTAGAATTCCTAGTTTCCAAAATATAGAATTTTAAAAATTGAACATTTTTCAAAAAAGTGTAAAAAATAAAAAAGTTTTATTTAAAAAAATAAAGGACATAGAGGCCATTCTTTTAAGCCCATAGAACACATTTTAGAATGTTTGGTTATATGAAAAATCGCCTACTTTCCCAGTTGAACTTTTTTCATTTTTGTCATACGGACCTGGAACTTGGTTTACAGGTAGAAGAGATAGAGACCTTTCATTTATGTTAAACAAACTTTTTTGTAGAATTCCTAGTTTCCAAAATAGTGACCATTTTTTCCAAATTTTATTTTTGTTGACCTAGAGACCTGAGACTTGGTGTTGGAATAGAGGGGGTAGGGACCATTGATTTACGTCAGACAAACGTTTTTGTAAAATTCCTAATTTTGGAAATATAAGCCCATTTTCAAAATTTTATTTTTGTTGTCCTAGAGACATGTGACTTAGTGTGGGGGGTAGAGGGGGTAATGACCATTGATTTACGTTAGAAAAATGTGTTTGTAAAATTCCTAATTTTGGAAATAAAACCCTTTTAAAAACTTTTATTTTTTGTCCTGGAGACCTGGGACTTGGTACAGTGGTAGAGGAGACAAAGGCCATTCATTTATGTCAAACAAACATTTTTGTTAACTTTTTAATTTCGGAAATATAACCCAATTTGGAAATATGTTTTGGAAAATTTGAAAAATACACTATTTTTGGACTGAGAGGGGTATAGAAGTAGGTGTTGGAGTTAACATATGTCTTTTCAGGATTTTTAGTTTAATGATACAGCCTACTTTCCAAATATTTTTTGAAAAATTTGAAAAATACACTAATATTTGACTATGCATGGGATAGAGGTAAGTGTAAGAGTTGAGAGTCATTGATAAAACTTAGAGTACTTTCGATTTTTTTTGGAATTTTGTGTGTTGTTGTTGTTGTTGCTGCTTACAAACATGGCTGTAAGCATTTTACAGCCATAAAAAAAGGACTGACATACTTTCCAAGACCAAATAAGCCCCCCACAAGCAAGAGCAAATATAAAAGAGCTAATACAAAAGCCAACAAAAGCCAACAAAAAGCCAACAAAAAGCCAACAAAAGCCAACAAAAGCCAACAAAAAGCCAACAAAAAACTGACCAAAAAAAAGCCATGTAGCATGCTGGTAGTTGAGTGAGTTGTTATATTGACCGATAGGTAGCAGGCTGGTAATTGAGTGAGTATTGATATCGACCGCTAGATAGCATGCTGTTCGTTCAGTGAGCGAGTATTGAAATGGAGCGCTAGGTAGCATGCTGGTCGTTCAAGTAGTACTCATAGTCACTGCTAGATAGCGGAAACATACTTTGCGTGTCGCATGCAGTTATTTAACAAAGTTTTACCTCATAAAAACGTGCTTGTATAAGCTTTGTACAAAAATTGAATATACAATTAACCACTAAGTGTTTAGAACTAACATGTATAGCCTTGTGTAGGGAATATTGGGGTCCTTAGCAAGAAAGAGTGCCTAACACACATGAGTGTACAGCCTTTTGATATGCAGTAAGTACCTGATAACCTTGAGTAGGCCATAAGAATATTTTCAGTTGACTACTACCTGTCACAGTGTTTACATTGTGAAAGACCGTTGAAGCAACCAGTCTTTAGCCTTGTCATAAGCAGTGAACAGCTGTTACCCTTAACCAGGGGTATATTAGAGGACCCTTATCAAGAATATCATCAGTTGACTACCACCATTCACAGTGACCACATCGTGAAAGACTGTCAAAACAACTATTGTACAGCCTTGTACTACTCAGTAAGTAGCTGTTGGTCTTGACTATTGTATATTAGAGAACCCTTAGCAAGTATATAATCAGTTGACTACTACTTGTTACAGTGTTCACATCGTGAAAGACCGTCTCACTGTCCAGTATACAGCCTTGTCATACGCTGTAAAGAGCTGTTGGTCTAGACTAGGGGTATATTAGTGGACCCCTTCACAAGAATATCACCAGTTGACTACTACCTCTCACGGTGTTCACATCGTGAAAGACCGTCTCACTGACCAACCTCTAGCCCTGTGATACGCAGTAAGCAGCTGTTTTCAGAAATCAACAATCATAATGGAAGAAGCCATTCCTAGCTATATGTGTAAAGAGTGTGGAAAGACTTTTCTTCGAGACTATCATAGGAAGCGACATGAAGTATCGTGTGGTGAATTTCATGAGTGCAAGACCTGTGGTAGTACATTCAACAATGCCTACAATGGACGTCGTCATGAAGAATGTTGTAATGTTGTGTCGGCAGCTAAAAGACAAAAAGCAGAGCCTACAAAACATTACCTACTGTCATTGGTCCCTGACAAAAATGGACTTATTGAATATGAGACAACTTTTGAAGGTCGACTTAAATCCTATTTCATTCGTTGCGATACGTGCAAGGATTTAAATTCATACCTTAAAGAGTCCAAACAGCAAATAATACAAGCTATGCAGAAAGAACTAGCAATGCACAAGTCGATAAAAGTTAATCTTGTGGCTGAATGTAGATTCATTCATACATCTACCAATGAAATTACAGATCGTGCTTTTAAAACACGAAATCAGGCCCTATTTTTGGAAACGGACTTAAGTAGTTTCTTGGAAACACAATTTACAAAGTTAACTACGGAAATGGAGGAATCTGAGCTAAAAGGTAGTAATTGGGCTTTGTTAGCAGTGGAAGGAGTACGATTGAAAATAAATAAGTATAATCCCTTGCGTGGCAGCACATATATTCCATTACCAGCAGCTATACAAGCAAGAAAAGCCTGCATTAATCCTCAAAACTTAAAGGATGAAAAGTGTTTTATGTATGCCATTTTAGCAAAACTGGTTAAAACGAAAGCTGAACGCGTTAGTAAATACAAGGACCTGGACAACAAGTATGATTTTTCTGTAATATCATTTCCTACATTACTAGCTGACATTCCCAAATTTGAAAGAGCCAACGATATATCCATTAATGTATTTGGACTGGAAAAAGACAACAAAGTGTTTCCTCTAAAGATTGTGGATCAAGAGCTGCAAGACCATCGCGACCTCCTCCTGTTAAGTTCATCATCCGCTCAGAACCACTACGTCTTTATCAAAGATTTTGATAAACTAGTAAGACATCAGATTACCCGCTATGAACATAAGATATATACGTGTAAACGGTGTTTTACACACTTTGATAATCGATATGGACAACAAGGAATGGAAAAATTGAAAGAACATAGAGCTTTGTGTGTCCAGCATGACATTGCTAGGGTTGAAATGCCTATTAAAAACTCCATTGTTAAATTTTTAAACGTGGAAAAAATGCTGAGAATACCTTACGTTATCTATGCTGATTTTGAAAGTATACTGTTACCCTATCAAACATGTCTACCCAATCCTGAAGCAAGTTATACAGTGCCATACCAGAGTCATGTTCCTATGAGCTTTGGTATATACGTTAAACTCTCACCTGCTGTGGAACACATAAAGACAAACCTTCCAAGCCGACCTCTTATTTATCGTGGACCTGACGCTGCAGAAAAGTTTATGGACTGTTTGATTTCAATAGCTAATGAAATCGATCGCCTTTACAGCTTAAATGTTCCGAAGGCTTTAACTGAGGATCAAGAAGTAGAGTTCCAATGTTCTGAAACCTGTTATTTGTGTCAAAAACCATTTACCCAACAGGACTGGAAAGTTCGAGACCACTGCCATATTACAGGGGAATACCGTGGAAGTGCTCACAATAACTGTAATTTGAGGTGTAAAACACGTAACCCCGTTCCTGTGTTTCTACATAATATGAGTGGCTACGACGCAAATTTCATTGTAAAGCAATTGGGATGTACTACTGAGAGAGTGGATGTTATCGCTAACTCCAAAGAAAAGTACATTTCCTTTACCAAATATGTAGGAAATGTTAAGCTTAGATTTGTGGACACGTTTCGGTTAATGCCGAGTAGTTTGGAAAACTTAGTTTCCAACTTAACATTATACCCTGAAACAGACAAGTACTTTGGAAAAGAAAATGCAATGCTCATGACTCGTAAAGGAGTATTTTGTTATGACTACATTGACTCTCGGGAAAAGTTAAGTGAAACGTGTTTACCTCCAAAAGAGGCATTCTTTAACAAATTAAGTCAAGAAGATGTTAGTCAAGAAGACTATGAACATGCCAAAAATGTGTGGAATCAGTTCAACATTAAAACTCTAGGGGAATATTGTGACCTCTACCTAACTTCAGATGTACTCCTTCTAGCAGACAGCTTTGAAACGTTTTAGAAACAAAACACTAGAAACACACCGAGTGGATGCTGCACACTTTTTTACTTCGCCTGGTTTAAGTTTTGAGGCAATGCTCCTTTACACAGGAATTGAACTGGAATTGCTACAGGATTACGATCAGATTCTTCTAATCGAGTCTGGAATACGTGGAGGCATATGCCAAGTGTCTCATCGGTATGCTGAAGCTAACAATAAATACATGGAAACCTATGATTCTGAGAAACCATCGCAGTTTATTACCTATGATGATGCCAACAACCAATACGGGTGGGCTATGTGCCACTCCCTTCCTTATGGTGGATTTCAGTGGGTTTCTCCAGATACTGTTGAACTAGAAAAACTAAAGAAAGACGATCCTGTGGGATACATTCTAGACGTTGATGTTGATTACCCATCTGACCTTCATGATCTACACAACGATTTACCTTTCCTACCAGAGTGTACACAACCTATGGATTCGTCTCTGAAAAAACTAATTCCTCATCTTGGAAATCGAAGGCGATATGTTGTTCACTACATGGCATTAAAACAGGCTTTAGATCATGGAATAAAATTGATAAAAATTCATCGTGTGTTAAAGTTTAAACAAAGACCTTGGTTAAAGGCATACGTTGATTTTAATAACAACCTTCGAAAACAAGCCAAAAATGATTTTGAGAAAAATCTGTACAAATTATTCAACAATGCCATTTTTGGGAAAAAAAATGGAAAATATCCGTAAAAGAATAGACATACGTCTTGTGACTGACAGCAAAAAGGCAGAAAAGCTAATAGCAAAGCCGACATTTATCGACAGAACAATTTATGGCCCTAACCTAGCTGCTTTCCACATGGCTAAACGTAATATTGTATTCAATAAGCCTATATATATTGGAATGTGTATACTGGATATTTCAAAAACTCTCATGTATTCCCACCACTATGATGTCCTGCTACCCTATTATGGAATGAACAATCTTAAACTCATGTATATGGATACCGACTCGTTCATTTATTTGGTTAACACCCCCATGTATATCAAGACAAGTTGGATTTCCTAGAACACCTGGACACATCAGATTATCCTACTAATCACATATGTTACTCTACATCAAACAAGAAAACGTTGGGGAAATTTAAAGACGAGGCTTGTGGACAAATTATAAAAGCATTTGTTGGACTTAGAGCTAAAATGTATGCTTTAGACATAAATGGTAAAGAAATCAAAAAGATTAAAGGTATTAGTAGAGGTGTTGTCAAAAATTGTATAAGCTTTCAAGATTATAAGGATTGTGTCATGAAAAACAATGTAAAAAGAATACCCATGAACATTATCGCTTCTAAACAACATGACATATCATCTATAAGGCTAAACAAAATTGCTTTGTGTCCTGGTGATGATAAAAGAGTGATTGATGCTAATGGTATAGGTACACATGCCTATGGTCATTACTCAATCATTGACCATGCTTAAAGAGTTAAGTTATGAATACAAAATCTTCTGCCTGCAACTAGCAAATACATAAAACAAAACTATTTAGTTATTAAAACCATGGCACTATAAAAATAAAAAAATTGTATTCATAATCAAAAATAAATAAAATAGAAAACAAAATAAAAACAACTGTACAATTTATAACAAAAAATAGACTATATATAAAAATGTATTTAAGTGTAAATAGTGTACATGTATTTAAAATAAAAAATATTGTATGGACACTGCTTGTACATTTTTAATTACTACCCACCTCTCTCCACTCCTAATGCAAAATGAACATGTAAAACACACAAATTGGAAAATCTATGTTTCCATATTGACAAAATAGAAAAAACATTGAACTAAAATTTTAAAAACTGTAAATGGGAATTTGGTAAATTGACAAATGTGTAAACAACAAAATGCAAAATCCATGTTTCCATATCATGAAATTTAAAAACTTAAAATTGACATTAAAGAAAACTGAAAATGGGAAATTGGAAAATTGACAAATGTGTAAACAACAAAATGCAAAATCCATGTTTCCATATTATGAAATTAAAAAAACTTAAAACTGACATTTAAAAAAACTGAAAATGGGAAATTGGAAAATTGACAAATGAGTAAACAACAAAATGAAAAAAAAAACGGTTGGGGTAGTGATCATGTTGTACAGTAGCCAATAAGACTAGCATAAGGAGAGTTGCATGTGTCCTTATATACTTTGTGTATGTGCATTAGCCCTTTGGATTAGCTTAAGTTAGGTTTGGTAAAGTTAGGTTTGGTGAGGTTAGGTAAGTGACTCTTTTCGGAAAATGGAAATTGTAAAATCTAAAATCAAAAAATATTAAATTTAAAATGTAAAATCTAAAAAACCTAAAACTGAAATACAAAAAATAAAAAATGTAAAATCTAAAAAAGTAAAATGAAAAAATCAAAAATCTATAATGTTAAAATGTAAAATGTTAAAATGTAAAATCTAAAATCTTAAAATGAGGTTTCTGTGGGTTAGGTTAGGTTAGGTTAGGTTATAACTAAGTTTATTATTTGTGCTCTCTCATTTGCTCTTACTTTCTTGCACACACTATTTGATCTCACTTTTTCCTGTCACTTTTTGCTCTTATATTTGCACTTACTTTGAAGTTAGGTTAGGTGAAATTAGGTGAGGAAATGCTTGGTTAGGTTAGGTTAGGTTAGGTTATAACTAAGTTTATTATTTGTGCTCTTACATTTGCTCTTAATTTTTTCATTACAATTTTTGCTCTCACTTTTTTTGCTTGCACTTTGAAGTTAGGTTAGGTTGGGTTAGGTTAAGTTGGGTTAGGTTAGGTTAGGTGAAGTTAGTTTAGGTTAGGTTAGGTTAGGTTTTAACTAAGTTTATTATATGTGCTCTTACATTTGCTCTTACTTTCTGATTACACTTTTTGCTCTCAGTTTTTTTTTCTTTTTACTTTCAAGTTAGGTTAGGTTAGGTTAGGTTAGGTTCAGTTGGGTTAGGCAGAATGGCTGAGGTATGAATTAAACCCAGCTGCTCTGATTTTTTTGCCTCACAAGGCTGATTGTACCCCGTATCAACCCTCAGCCCAGAATTAAATTTCTTGACAGAGCCAGGACTCAAACCCGGGTCTCTACAGTAACTGCTAAGAATGCTAGCCACTACACCAAAAAGTGGACAATATAAGACTGGTCTTGATTGTACGTGATCAATGCATGATTACCTAATAATAATAATAATAATAATAATAAATATTCCATTTAGCAACGTTACACTGTCAACCTCTCCCTGTGACGTCATGCAATGTCTCAGGGCGTGGCAGCCATATTGCCCATTAGCCCCTGACCCAGCTATGACTGACCTCTCCATAAGAATAACACAGGGCAGTTGCGCGCGGCGGCCATATTGCCCATTAGCCCCTGTCCCAGAACCGCTCTTTTATTCCTACTCATGTGCTTTTGAAAAATTGGGAGTTTGCAAGAATAAAGCACTATCACACCCAGAGTACAGCTCTGTTGAAAGGCGTTTAGAATCTTATAAAAATGTTTGGCCATTAATATTTAAACACCTTACCAAACAGCTAAGTGAAGCTGGATTTTTTTAATACTGGTGAAGGGGATAAAACAATATGCTTTTTATTGTGGATTTGCTTTAAAGGATTGGCAAATGACTGATGAGCCTTTTGTGCAACACGCTCGTTGGTTACTTAACTGCAAATACATGGTGTTGCTTAAAGGTCAGGAATTTGTGAACACTATTCGTAAAGAAAACGTGATTGTAGCACAAGACATAAAAGTGCCTTTAGAGTAAGAACATGCGGAGCAAATACATAAGGCTAAAAAAAGACTTGTCTCACGAACAGATACAAAAGTGTGACCAACAATTATGTAAAATTTGTTATCAAGATGAACTAGGTGTTGTATTTTTGCCTTGTGGACACATGATAGCCTGTGTCAAGTGTGCATTAGAACTCAACACTTGTGCTATATGCAGAAAAGCAGTATCTGCTACAGTTAGGGCATTTCTTGCATAAGTAAAAAAATTTATCAGCTATGCATAGTGCAAAATCCCTAGTTGCACAATATTATTAAAGCTGTTTTAGAGTGTAATAGATATGCTTTTGTTTTGTTTATAGACTACTACAATGAATGTTTTAAATGCTGTGGAACAAGCATGTGGCTTAGAGACAAAGAAGCTCAGCGAATAGCCAACGCATATTCCATTCCGCATTATCAAGATTCGGAAATTGAAAACAGCATATGGTGATCGTTACTTTGTGTATGTGAAAACTTTGAGATA
Organism: Meconema thalassinum; assembly: GCA_946902985.2. NCBI lineage: Eukaryota > Metazoa > Arthropoda > Insecta > Orthoptera > Tettigoniidae > Meconema > Meconema thalassinum. The sequence goes on along the minus strand of OX336398.1, from coordinate 34,122,655 downwards.
TTTCTGCCTATACGGTTTAATGATATGTTGGAGAGTGTTTTTGATGAAGTCAATAATGCTGTACAATCTGTACACTTAATTTATGAAGGTTTTAAAAACAATAGGTGCATGGTTCGTTTAAATTAAATTAAAAAAACAAATGTGAATGAATAATAGAAAAATATAAGTGATGACAATAGACTGAAAGAAAAAAATATGTGTATTGTGCCCAACATAGTACTCCAGTTTTAGCACAGATTGGCAACCCTGCGTAAATCACGGCCCAAAACTCCACATTTTATCTTCGCAGGCCCGACCACAAGGTTGAGTGACGTCACGCGTCTGACGTCACGCACATCTGTCTACTATCTCCGGCAGAGCTTGCTGTCTCGGACTACGTGCTCAGCTCTGGTTTACGGCAACTGGTCACATTGAGAGGCGCAGACACATGCGTTTTGAGCGCGGACTGCACAGTACTCCGTTGCGCGGCAAGAGTGATTTTTACATTCGATTTTGATCGCGGAGGGCCGTGTGTGCTATGCCACCACAGGTCTCAGTGTCGCTGTGTATCGGGTGTGATTTTAACGGAGTCCTGAGATACAATATAATTACGAATCACCGCTGTTATGCCGGGCGCGATTGCTATATCAGACGGCCGAGTCCAGGGTGTATAATCCCGGTCGTGCAGGCCCATGCTTGGCTTGATAACGAGAGAACTAGCCCTTTGCAACTAGCTTTGGACGTGAGTTACAATACGGAATAGTTTGTGCAGTGAACATTCGAGAATAGACGAGGCTCTTATCATCGATGGAGAACTTGTAGATGCAACCGAACAGCTGTGAATGCTATTGAATTACTGTTTACGTAAAGCCGGTGGCAATTTTCTGAGAGAAAGAATTGTCTACATTGTTCGAGGCGCAGGAACTTATAATTTCCAGAATGGAACGAGGACATTTTATAACCTGTGCTCTTGAAGTGTCAATGAAGAATTTTGAAATGGAACTAGTCAGTGAAAATATGTGCCACTAAGCTTATACGTGAGGGGACTGGACGGAGTGACATTTACATCAAGATGAGGCCATGATGTTGCCATGACATAACCACACCGTGGGAATCGGAGGACGCAGCCACCATGAAACGTGAAGGTCTCAGTTTCGATTCCTGGAGGAGGCGAGGAAGAAGATGGTGGAAGATGGAATCCTGCCGGTTCTGGAATGGGAAGGAGATGGTCCTGAATGAAGATTGGTTCCAGAGGTTCTGCGTTCTATGAGCATGCTAGGCTTGTACCATATTTTCTTATTTCGGCCAGTTGGTGAGCTAAAACATTACTCCAATTTGTAGTTGTGAGTAGTTTGTACCACTCAGTAGTACTAGATGCCATGGAGTTGAACTAATTATTATTTATTTGTTGATCAATAATTTTATTATTATTATTATTATTATTATTAATGCCCACATTTGTTTCCTTCGTCTATTAAATATTTATATAAGGAAGTGATTCAAATTGTAGGGTTGTCACACGTGGCAAGGAACTATCCACCATGCTTGGCACCATGATCCAGTTAATATTTTCTTTTGGGAATTTTTGTATATCCGTCACTACTTCGAATGATAAGATTTTATTTCTACGATGATAAGATTGGAAATACGACGCGGATACTGAACTGAATCCATGATGGAATAAATGAAGGTGGTAGACTCGATGTCGAGATCTAGGGTGGAGTTAATGTTATGAATTTTTTTTTCCTTTCGATTTTGACTTCAGCGTTTGGTGAATCTAATTATGTGAACTCTGAAGTATTATAACTTTAAATATTCCCTCTTTTCCTTCTTAGTCCACATTCATTGATATAGAGAATTTAATTATTAAAAGCATGCTCGTCATTATGCTTCGACACCTACCCATTTGACATTGCTACAGGTCATGCCTGCATTAGATAATTTATGCACACTAGTCATGTGATGAAATGAAAGGTCATGATAATTAAAAAATAATGAGTTTATCTAAAAAAAAGATTGATTGGTGTAGTTGTTTATAAAAAGAGAGGGGAGAATTGAATGGAATGTAATAAAATAAATTTAGGATGATAGTTCACATATTCTGTGAACGTCTTATGGCAAATTTTCTGAGAATTAATCATGAAGGATCCGTTTGTGAATAAAAAAAATAATAATAATGTAATAATAATTAGTAGTGTAATATCTTTCTAAATAAGCATGACCATGCAAAATGCAGTCATATGGTGGTGAATTAAGTATTCACAGGAGTAGGCAGGCGATAATCTAATCACTATGTAATTGATGGAGTGAAATACATTGCAAGCATACCATCGAATTGGGAAAGATGGGAACTTTTAGTTGTGATATAGTGATCGGCCATGACTTTGAACTTTGCATGAATGTAGGATTATGGGTGCACGTTTGCTTGAAATATTTTGAGTAATTAGACTCTGAAATAACGTTGAACGATAAATATAAATCCTGATTTCAACTTTAATTGAGTGGTCAATTAGGACCTATATCGTTGCAGCAATTATTTTTAGTTAATAATTAATTAATAATTAGTTAGAACGGAGATCAATACTATTATTTTTAGGCCAGCTATTTATTTAACTTTCATTATAAACTCAAGTGAGTGACAATATTACTAATCTAGGACACTACCTGATGGACATTTAGTGTGATTAGTTGATGTTGATAGTCAAATGTGACTGAATCTACTTTTTTATATTTTATTTAATTTTCTTCGAATATCTCCTAATTTTATTTGTGTCTTAAGGATAGGACCAAGGAGATTCGTTGACCCTTTAAAACTTAATTATGTGTATTTGGACTCTAAATATTTTTCTTTTTCTTCGGTCCACATCAAGCTTTCATTTAGATCGAATCTCCGAGGCAAGATAGGCTTTTTGGGGGTTTCCTATATTTGTATTGGTCAATGAGTTGCCTATAAATGGATGCCTATTTTTATCTTTTTAACTGTGCTTATCTTCTGATTTCTGTTGTGCTATTGCTTTGATTTAGGTTTGGGAGTGGGTTGATTTAACCCGTTACACCTACATCCTGTTAACCACCCCTGAGACTACTTGAGTTCTCGTACCCACCGGCGTTTTTTTTTTTATATTCGAACCCAGACCTCAATCATTTTTTTTAAATTCTTTATCTGATATATGTCTTGTGTTATCGGCATGAATTGCGATGTTTTCGCCGGGTCATCCTATTCGATGCCGGTTAACGGGGACAGTATAGAACAATAATGTTTTAGTTTTTAGTATTGTCTTAAAGAATATTATGATGAAACCAAAATAAAATTGTTTAAAAAATTTGTAAATAAATGTAAATAATGGTACAATGCTGTTTTATTTTTTACAAAGTTAGAATATTTAACATAGCAGAGTATACATGATTATGACAATAAATGCATACTTAATACAAGTCTTTGCCTTTACGATAGTGTGATATAGTTTTAAAAACAAAACTTGTTATAGATCTTTTTTCCACGGCGAACAATAGGTATAAAGACGTCATTATCACTGTCATAATGTTAAGCAGCATTATGACTATCGTTATAATGACCAATATTATCCTCAACATAACTAAAACCAGTCAAATTTTCCTGTTCCTCTTCCTCTACTGTGCCCCCGTATTGAGTCTGAGTGGCTTTTGCTAATGTAAAGCGTTTTTTGAACATTGAACTATTTTGAGCACCAATATTATTTTCTTGTACTCGCCTTTTAACATTTTCAAGATTTTCTGTAGACAGCAACAGTGTTTCATGCAGCACACTACATTGAAGATCACTGACACTTAAAACCTCACTATTTTTACTTTTTAGCTCACTGCGACATTGTTTTGAACGTTGTTTTGAACAACGCCAAATAACAGTTCCATTTTTATTGGTTCATTTCACAATATATGAATATCCTTTATAGAATGCACGAGGCTTACCATACCTAGTCATAGATACTTTCATATCAACTGTCAAGCATAGACTAAGCTCTAGAAAAGACAACTTGGTAATAAGAACAATAGTTTAATGTGCCAGCATGTATGAGTGGGAGCCAAAAGTGGGAGCAAAAATTGGGAGCAAGAAGTGGGAGCAAAAATTGAGAGCAAAAAGTGGGAGCAAAAAAAAGTAGGAGCAAGTATGGGAGCAAATGTGAAACCAAAAGTGGGAACAAGTATGGGAGCGTATGTGAAAGCAAAAGTGGGAGCAAAGAGTGAGAGAAAAAAGTGGGAGCAAAAAGTGTAAGAAAAAGTGGGAGCAAATATGAGAGCAAAAAAGTAGGAGCAAGTATTGGAGCATGTGAAAGCAAAAGTGGGAGCAAAAAGTGAGAGAAAAAAAGTGGGAGCAAAAAGTGTAAGCAAAAGTGGGAGCAAATATGAGAGCAAAAAAAAGTGCGAGCTAATACGGCAGCAAAAAGTGGGATAAAAAAAAGTAGGAGCAAATATGGGAGCATATGTGAAAGCAAAAGAGAGAGCAAAAAGTGAGAGAAAAAAAAGTGAAAGCAAAAAGTGTAAGCAAAAGTGGGAGCAAATATGAGAGCAAATAAGTGTAGGAGCAAGTATGGGAGCAATTGTGAAAGCAAAAGTGGGAGCAAAAAGTGAGAGCAAAAGGAGCGAGCAAAAGTGAGTGCACAAACTGGGAGCAAAATGTGAGAGTAAATAGTGCGGGCAAATGTGGTGTTTTACTAAAACAATCGCCCCTAATCTATCCTAACCTAACTTCACCTAACCTAACCTTCCAACTCTCAGATCAAAAATTAAATTCTGGCCATAGTCGAGTTGGAACCCAAAACCTCTGGGATAACACCAAAGTATACTAGCCACTACTCCGCGAGATGGGCAAATTATCATGCAACACAACACAAAAATAAAAGTTTCCTGTAGTGTAACTCATTGGCTGACAACCATAGTTGAGAATTCAAACCCAAGACCTCAGGACTTTTGTTTTGAACATTATCAGAAACATTATTCCACTTACATTTTGCTGTTGCTTATAGTTATAAGAGTTGGCATTAATATGGGAGCGAAAGTGAAAGCAAAAAAGGGGGTGCAAGCATGGCTGGTTGTTGAGACTTTCATATTACCTAATATACATAAATTAAATTTTAGTCAAGTGACTAATCCGACCATCCGTTCGCCAATGATCACCAATATTCGCGAGAAAGTAGGCTATCATTTTTTTTCCTCCTACACCCCTGAAACTTGCTGCCCGACTAGAGGGAATACCCACCTTTCATTAACGTCAAACAAACGTTTTTCCACAATTCACCGTTTCCAAAATAGCGCCAATCCTAGAAAACAAAAAAATTCAAATTTTTCTTTAAAATACCAACACGCATGCTTAGCCAAGAGAACGTCATCCCAACGCCAACAATACCTCCTTCGTTAAAATCCGACCACGCGTTCGAGAGATATCGGCCAAAGTAGGGGGCGACTCAGAAACCCCATTCTAGCACTACTGCACAGTTTTAGTCCTAGAGACTTAAAATTTATTTTGGGGGTAGAGGGGGTCAGGGCCATTCATTTACGTCAAACAAATTTTATTGTCAAGTTCCTAGTTTCCAAAATATAGAAATTTCAAAATTGGACTGTTTTCAAAAAAACATCAAAAATAAAAAAGTTTTATTATAAAATATAAAGAACATAGAGACCATTCGTTTGCATCATGGCACAACGTTCTATCATGTTTGGTTTTCAAACTATCACCTATTATCAAAAACAAAATTTTTCATTTTTTTTTAATATAATAAATGGTCCATAGGAAAGAGCACGTCAGCCCGAGTCCAACGATATGTCGCATGCCCATGGTTTCGCGAAATATACATAAAAGGTCAGCGTAGCCGAGCTGCTCGTGTCACTATTTAGAACTCTCACTACTCCCCTACTGCACAGTTTTAGCCCTAGAGGCTGGAAATTTATTTGCGGGTAGAGGGTGTCAGGGCCATTCATTTATGTCAAAGAAATTGTTTTGTAAACTCTTTAGTTTCCAAAATATAAGAATTTCAAAATTACACTTTTTTTTTCAAAAAAACAACATAAAAAGTTTTATTATAAAAATAAAGGACATAAAGATCGTTCGTTTAAGCTATTGCACAACGTTCTATCATATTTGGTTTTTGAACTATCGTCTATTTTCAAAAACAGATTTTTTTTTTTAATATAACGAGTGTTCCGTAGCAAAGCCCCCGTCAGCTCGAGTCCAACGACATCTCATTCGTGAATCTCCGACCACGGGTTCGGGAATTATCGGCTCGCATTGGCAGTAGCGGGGGCGGGGGGGGGGGGGGGGGGGGGGCAGGGGAGCAGAACTCTCACAACTCCCCTACTCATGTTTCAGGCGGCGTTACCTTTGCTTAGGTAATCCATGATCTACTTGTACCAGGTCATAATATTAGCTCACCAGGGATTCATGTTTTAGACAGCGTTACCTTCGCTTAGGTAATCCATTATCTACTTGTACCAGGTCATAGTAGGCCTATTAGCTCACCAGTGATTCATGTCTTGGACAGCGTTACCTTCGCTTAGGCAATCCATTATCTACTTGTACCAGGTCATAGTAGGCCTATTAGCTCACCAGGGATTCATGTTTTAGACAGCGTTACCTTCGCTTAGGTAATCCATTATCTACTTGTACCAGGTCATAGTAGGCCTATTAGCTCACCAGGGATTCATGTTTTAGACAGCGTTACCTTCGCTTAGGTAATCCATTATCTACTTGTACCAGGTCATAGTAGGCCTATTAGCTCACCAGGGATTCATGTTTTAGACAGCGTTACCTTCGCTTAGGTAATCCATTATCTACTTGTACCAGGTCATAGTAGGCCTATTAGCTCACCAGGGATTCATGTCTTGGACAGCGTTACCTTCGCTTAGGCAATCCATTATCTACTTGTACCAGGTCATAGTAGGCCTATTAGCTCACCAGGGATTCATGTTTAAGACAGCGTTACCTTCGCTTAGGCAATCCATTATCTACTTGTACCAGGTCATAGTAGGCCTATTAGCTCACCAGGGATTCATGTCTTGGACAGCGTTACCTTCGCTTAGGCAATCCATTATCTACTTGTACCAGGTCATAGTATTAGCTCACCAGGGATTCATGTCTTGGACAGCGTTACCTTCGCTTAGGCAATCCATTATCTACTTGTACCAGGTCATAGTAGGCCTATTAGCTCACCAGGGATTCATGTTTTGGACAGCGTTACCTTTGCTTAGGTTATCCACTTTCTCCCGATGATGGAATTGTTCCAATAAGAAGCTGCTGGATAGGCTACGTTTATATTATAACTGTGCATCAAAGGATCCTGGACAATGGCCAAGTGATTTGCCATTCCGAGACGAACGTATGAAGCATAGCCCTAAACTACCTATTTCCAATGGATTACATTGTTTTATATTTCTCCACTATATATCATGGTATTTTCTCCATCGTGACAGTTCAAGTACCTCAATGATTTTGTCTTTTTTCTACCTAAGTTATCATCTTGTCCCCGAATAAACAAATAGAGTAGGGCCTAGCTCTTTTTGCTTTTCTTGACGATCTAGTTATTTAGGTCACCAAATCACTACCGGTACTACAAAAGTTCCAAAGTCGCAATAGCCATCTTGCACGTGTAAGTGAAGCTTCTTTAGTTCTGCGTTTCACCACTATGATACATTCTCCATCGTGACAATAAAAGTAGCCTACCTCTATGAATTTACTCAGGAAGTCTACTATCACGTCTCCTTCCAACAGCTCATCACAATTGCACCAGTTCACTCATAAACAGTCCCAATCTAGATTTCTGGACTCGTTAAAAAACCTGACTATATATTTCATGTCAACGCAATTATTTTATTTATAAATGCCTTCCTTGTCATAGCGAGCCTTCTCTTAATATCCTCTTTGCTTCGCCTATCACTGTTGTTGTTGGTTCCTAATTAGCAAAAGTCTTGTAGGCCTACTTGGTTTAGCTTTTTATTTTGCCTATTTCAGCGTCAATAGGAGTTTGTGAATTTCTTCGCCTGCATTCCAATTTTTAGAACATTAATTGATTTTCGTGCTTTTAAATTCGTATCTATGGTCCCCAAAATTTGGCAGAAATAACAAAGGAACAGCCTAAAGACGACAATATAGGCTACAAGTTTCCATCATGTTAGTGGAGTCGATAATAATTAAACTTTCTGCGCGGACTAAATTTTATTTATGTATGAGTGTGTGAAATGTATACTGCATTATGGCTATTAGGCTGCATTAAATATTATTATAATAATAAATTTATTAAAGCACAAAATATGCATTCTGAAATTACAACTAGTTTGAACAGAACTGAGACAGAGATAACCTCCTCTGCCCACACCACATCACGTGGTATCGATCACTTCTTCTACCACATAGGGCACATACACAATTTAAGTCTGGCTGATGAAATCTTCTGTTATTACGCACTTTGAAGTGGAAACCATGTACCGAGAATCTCGTTACCAGACGCCTCATCTCGTAGGAGCTCTCTGTCCAGTCCCGTGATGTCATCGCATCAGTCGCGTAAAATTCTTGCCAGATGCTATCTTTCTTAGACTTCATTTCCTGAACTAGTGTCTCAAAACCATGTGTTGTTGGCAAAAGCATCTGCAGTCTCAGTTCTTCAACAAAGGGAAGCTCACTTGAGAGTTCATAAACCAAACGAGAAAGAGTAAATCGGGAGAGTCATAGGACTTTCTTTAGGTAGACAGCCTTGACCTTCTCTATCTCCACTAGATGCTTGTACTTTAGGTGGGACCAAATGTCTTCCAGACCATATGTAATTATCGGGGCGATTTTCAGCCAGAAGAGTCGCATTGCAGTCTTTAAGGAGAGTGTTCTGAGATGCCGTATGTCACTCATGGCCTTTATAGCCGCATTTGATATTATTATAATAAATTTTAATTTTGAACTACGTGGTTTGTAACAGAAAAAGAACTTGGTAATTTGAGGATTCCGAATGGCTGTATACTGCTAGTGACGAATTACAATCCTGTACAGTAAACTAATTTCACGTGCCTAATTAAGCCTATTGATAGATTCTTACCGTCGGTACCATATTGCCTGAAAAACTAGGCTAATTTTTAATATACTCACCGCAAATCCAGTTTGTGTGTTCATAGGAATAAGGTGACTGAATGTAGGATTTTTTGTTTCCGTGCTCTATGAGCAGCCACAATTACTTATTCATTTCATCTATTCAATCGCAATGATAACAACTTATTCGACCAGCGTCATGGTCGTATTTGTTTTACTGTTGTTGACAAACATATAACCGATCTTTATCACTGTGCACTTCCTCATCTCATTTATTGTATATGAGAATGACTTGGCGTAGCCTACTGGTATTCGCAAGGTCTTTAATTAATTCTTCAGTGTTTTTCTTGTGTTCTAGTTTCCTGAACACAATGGAGGAACAACTATTTATTAAAAGTGAGCCAGACTGGTTGACACATACAGTTGAAGCCTCTAACACTGTGAGTTGCATTTTGATTTGTATATGGTGTAACATTGCATTCTTAGTGACGTGCATGACAAGTAAGGTTTAGTGACTAAACACACTACTTAATGGTAAATGGCACGCTAACGTTTAGTAACGTAACTTAGTACTCATATTGTGTGTGCATATTTTTGATTGGGTCATGCTTGTGTTACTTCGCAGGAGACAACTGTCCTGTTGCCCTCGGATAACTTGAAAGACGAGCCTGCTGATATATTTGACGATGAAAGGATAGCAGTTAAGGAGGAACATGAACTGCGTTATTTCTCTTGTAATAATATGAATGATTTTCAGAATGAATATTGTTTGGATGATTGGAATACTTAGTCTTGTTTTATATAAGAACACCAACAGTAGCTGATGTTATTGTATTGATACTGAAGTTCCACTCTGCTGGCACCCTGGATCCTATTATAGGTTAAGTCTACACAATGTGCCATGTTATAACTCTATCATATAAAGCATTTAAGATAATTGTCCTTAAGTGAATGCGCTGCTGGTTGCTTTAGGCTACTGGGGAAGAGGAAAGACTGCGTTACCGGCATAATACAACGTTAAGTTTCTTACTTGGGCGTCAGAAATCGTAGCCTATTTGTAATGAATAATCATTACCACATCTTTATTAATTGTTAAGAGCAGGTACTCCTCTCTTTTCATAACTTCCACAAGGCTGATTATTGAGAATATATGGGATGGCTGGGCGGGTCACAGGCAGCGGAGGGGTAAACAACTATAAACTACATCTCCAGATATATTCCGGACTATTAATTCAGGTAATTTGATTAATTTCAGTAGTTAAAGAATTTTTTAGAAAGGATCACCTTTTGTGCATTTTTACTGCGAAATATTTTTAACGAAACGAACACATACAATTAAAGCGACCCGAAGTCAACGATCGGACACTTCAACAGCAAACCTGATCCATGGCTTGCTGCAATTCAGAAGGAGTCGTCTCGCTGCAAGAAGAGTGCAGGACATTTACCAAGTGATGAACGTGATCACTTTTAAAATATATACTAGCGGTAGAGTAAAACAAGTGATAGATGGGACAATATAGAGTTTTAAATAAATAAAGAAATGTCTTGGGGGGATTTAAACCCTAACCCCCGCTATTCGCGGCTCCACTGCTTACCACGACTACATTCATAGGAAGTTGCTTGAGACAAACATGACCTGAGTTGAGACCGTTATTGTTTCTGTTTACTTGTGTGGGGCACCTCTTTTCCATATCTTCTTTTGACCTCCGCCATCAGCTCTCCTTCAATTCTGATCTCGAAAGTTATAGGTGTGGCAATCATATTATTTATCACCCTAATTGACAGTTCTCGTTAGTACCTAATAAAATACCATCATCTTAGCCGACACACCAGAGGAGTTGAATGAGTTTTTAAATGGTATGGATTCTGTCTTGAAAGAATTCATGATGAAACTTAATAAATGTAAAACAAAAATATCGGAATGCAGTCGAAAGAAATCAGAAACCCCTATGGATATCGAATTGGCAGGTGAACAGCTAAAGGAAGTAGGTGACTTCTGTTACTTGGGAAGCAAAATAACCAGTGATGGACGAAGCAAAGAGGATATAAAAAGTAGGCTAGCACAGGCAAGGAAAGCATTTCCACAGAAAAGGAAATTTGTTGACATGGAATACAGATTAAGGTATTAGGAAGTCATTTTTCAAAGCCTTTGTATTGAGCGTGGCGCTCTATGGGAGTGAAACTTGGACTATTGGGGCAGCAGAAAAAAGATTTGATGCGTTTGAAATGTGCTGTTACAGGAGAATGATGAAGATCGGATGGGTAGATTTGGTTACGAATGAAGAGGTATTAAGACGAGTGGGAGAAGAGAGATGTTTCTTGGCATCTGCTAATGAAGTGAAGAGATAGGTTGGTAGGACACATACTAAGACACCCCGGAATAGCAACCTTAGTTATAGAAGGGAGCGTCGAGGATGAGAACAGTAGAGATAGACCAAGGTTAAAATATGTTAAACAGATTGCCTCGGATGTGGGGTTTGTTAGCTATGTAGAGATGAAACGATTAGCTCAGGACAGGGAAGCATGGTGAGCTGCCTCAATCCAGTCGAAAGACTGAAGTCTCAAATAACAAACAAATTACCATAATTTCTTAAGGGGTCAGATCTCTTCCTAACCTTCATGGTTTAATGGTGTAATTGCTTACCACAACTGCCTGGAATATAAGGTATTCTGATATATTCCACTTGTCATAAAAAGTATCTAAAAGGGCGGTGATCATTAAGACACGTTTTCCCCCGACGAGAATGGCTCTGGTTGGCTACAACGTGATTTAGAACCAGTGATATCGGGAACATTTTCTCCATGATGCAATGCTTTTACACTTCCTTTAAGTTAATGTGTTAAATAATTGCACTGCTTTGAATCTGATACTGATTTCTTCCCTATTGCACTTGTTAATAGTTTTACGCAACACAGCCGCCTCCTCCTCGTCAACTATTAGATGCTTTTATTACTGCAATCTGGCTGCCATGGCCTTCAATAACGATGTTACACTGCACACAGTTTTATAGAATATTATTTCTCCTCTTTAGCTCTGGTATTAAACTTAGCAATTTGCAGCACGATTTCACATAGCACGACGATTGACAGTTCACAAGTGTTTCATTAATTCACCAAAGAATGTGTGAAATATTTGACGCGTTACTAGCGTATCCGCACTGGCAAATAAATGTTCTCCGCCGTATTATAAATGATTTCAATAGATGTTTACAGCTTTCAGTACCACGCGGTCCAATGCTCAAATCTCCGCACTCACGCTCACAAGTACTGTACAGTAATAAGTAAGCGTTTCTGGCTTCTTCCCTCTACGACAGTCAGATTGCTCTTACACCATGTCCTTCTACATCATTTCAAATAGTTGTTACTAGCGCCGATAACCTAGATATTAGGCCCCCTAAAGCAACATTTTTCCTCACCATGTGTATTACTCCCATATAGAATAGTGTCTAAAAATGCAGTAAGTTCCCACCACGTTTATTGTGTTGTTTGTGTCTACTGTTATTTAAATATTTGTTTCCACATCTTGAGTCTGATGAAGTTCACAGCTCACTCGATCCTTCCACAGCCTCTCAATGATCTTTCTCCGTGCAATTCCTCAGCTCGCAAACTCTGCGTATAATTTGATGTTACGTGGTCTGACGTAGAATTCAGATATAGACGCGCTTTTCTATCAACTGGACGGGGACAGTATGTTGTGCCCGTATTGATCCGATATACCTCTGAGCCGAAGGCGAAATCACCCCTCGTGAGATCCTTTCTCCAGCAAACACACATGGATTTGAGCTGGTCCCAACACGAGACCGTTACTCTAAGGTTTTGGGTGTGGTTATGTGGTTATTCATCAGATCTTGTTACATTGCTCCTATCTTCGGTAGATGCCTAATCCCTTGTCGTTCCACAACAATCAGTAACATCCGACAAACAAACCAGAATAAAAGTAATAAGTACGATGCAACCACATCCAGCATTTATATTAATTAAATATAATCCCGCTAGCCAAATCCTGTACAAAGTATCCTACAAAACTTCGTGTCTGAAACTCATTCCTAAGCTGTACAAGAAGTAAATGACATACAAAGAAAATATGTACAAGAATAAACCTGATCTCGACTGGGTTGTTGTATTGTTGGCAGCTCATCTGTTCCTTCAGAAAGTCGTCTCACAATCAGTGAAGTCTCATATTTCTTATCTAGGTCCTGTATGTCACAATGTGTTTGGATGTTATTTAAAATGATGGAACACTGTGTATGATTTATTTCCACCTATGTAAAGGAACGTGTTTGTAAAACAACTAATTTCTCTGCAGGATGATACTGATCTGACTGAGGATATCAAGATAGAAGAATGTTCGATACCAGAGCTTGTTCCACGAAGGGAGGAAATAGAAAGTCCATCATTAGCGAATGATGGAGATTTGAATGAGGTAAGTACCTTTTGGGCTACTACTTGTTGCATCTCTGAGACATCACCTGATAGCCTTCTTCCTCTCACCATTGTAATTAAGGGAATACAAAATTGTGTATTCAGACCGTACTGATGACAGATGGAAGCTTTCTGTTATTAGGTTGGGTTTGGTACAGAAGGTACAAGTCATCTAGAAGATTGCTTGCTGCTGGCTTATAATAAAGATAATAATAATAATTATGACACATGAAATTAGCTTTCCCGAATTTGTATTGAAATGATACCGGGCAGGAAATTTTATTAATATTCCTTCAGAACCTCTCCTCACTACTACAATACAAGAGAAATGATCGGTGACAACTGCTATTTATTTATAAGTGGGAGAATGATAAACACATCATATCATTTACCATGTATTAATCTCAAATATCAAGTTATAACTATTAACCACCATATACACTTAGTATTAGTACATATATTGCGAAATGAGTCTACTAGAACAAACAAAATATGAATAATGAATATCAGATCAATCTAAATCCTATCAATCGAACGTATCACTTCTATCGCCAATTATATCAAACGCTCATCAAAACCAAACGTCGACAAACCTTTAGGGAAAGGCATGGCACAAAATCAAACTAATGAAAAATCTTACTCGAAATACTCGAGTATTCTGATTATATACACGAGCCTCGACTCGAACTTGTGACCCTTCACTCTACAATGGTGGAATTAGCATGTGCAGATAGACCGATGGACCAGGATCTCAATATCTATAAATGGGTTTTAAAATAACGTTCCCGTCGAAAATAAGACATAAAACAGGAAAGTCTACCTCGAAATAAATGAATTCACCAATTCTTAATTCGTTTTCAAATAACGTACCCTTCCAGTGAACTATACTGAACAATCAAAATCGAAACTACAAATTCACATCTGAATTGGAAATATATAGGGGGAAAAACTTCCCTTGCTAACAATCAGCTGATCTGATGTTAATATTGGGCTTACTAACGCCTCAGTAAGCCTGAAATATCAAACTGAATATCTATCACCAACACTTCTGTTCACTTCTGGATGATATGTGTGATTCATTTCTCGCTGAGGCTCAAAGATCACGTGTATCTCCGTTGAACAATCAAAATGCCATTGTATGTGGTTTTGCATTTCATTTGAATATCTAAGTGAAAATCCAACTCACTCGAACCTCAACATAAACAATTTGGCTCCCATGGCCTCGCAGATAGTCTCTTACTGGCCTATGTCGAATATTCACATATTATAGGTTTACGTGCCTCGAAGAACATAATTATGCCTCGATGATTATCTCAAACTATGGGCGGTAGGTGGCTACACCTGTCGGCTCTCGTCGATATACTCTTATCACATGGCTTAACTTAAAATGGCACATTATTCATAACACTCACATATTGTATGCGAATTACTCACACATTATAAACCTTACCTTTCGAACCACTAATATTCCACCTCAAATAATAACACGTGATCAATCAATCGCCTGCATGTATATTCAAAGGCTTTCTCGGGGTGAATGACCTGGGAGTCTCAATATAGCTAATGATATTCTATCACTGGTCATGAAATCATATATTCTCACTCCATCCTGACGTCTATCCGTGATTTCAAACTCAATATACATGGTTATGTTTCAACATACACTTCATCTAATGAACTGGTGACCAGAAATAAATACACAGTTCAAAAAAGTTAGGGGAACATGTTTTGTAACGTCTGGTATGTGAACATTAATTATGTAGAAGGAGTTCCAATGGTCATACAGCATGCCTTGACACCTTAGCTACTCAGGGTATGTCAAATCGAAGTTATTCTCCATCTGTAGGCGTAGCCATGAATTAAATTGTCAGGTGACCCTTCAAAACAAAGTGAATATCGGTGCGTCCGTGTGTTGTTGTGAGGTACACAGACTACTGCGGTCATTTCAGCACGTTGTACGTAAACCAGCCCATGGCATGAGACATCTTAACGAGGTTCAACTCACAAAGGCTGTACTTTGATGCAGGAAGGATGGACTATTCGTCGTGTTGCTGTGTCTCTCCATCAGTTATTCAACGCTTGTGGAATCACTACAACGAGACAGGCCAGTTCACAAGGAGGGTTGGACAAGGCCGTGGATGCATGACAACCCCACATGATGACCGATATCTGACAATCTGTGCGTCGCGGCGTCGTTCAGCAACTGCCAGAGGACTGTAACAAGACCTCAGGGGAGGCACTGGAGTCACGGTGTCCGACCAGACAGTAAGGAACAGGTTAAGAGAAGTGTCCTTACGACCCAGACGTCATGTTCGAGTGCCCCGTTTAACGCAGCAACATCACGCTTTCTGTTTTTCCGTACCCACGTCAACTGACAGCTTTGCCAACGGAGACCTGTGTTGTTCACAGAGGAGTCCAGATTTCTACTGACACAGCGTGATTGACATCAACGTATATAGAGATGCCGTGGTGAGCAGTACATGCCAAATGTTGTCCAGGAAGTCGACCGATTCGGACAAGATTCTGTGATGGTGTGGGGTGGCATCAGTATTGATGGCCGTACGGATCTTGTCGTCGTCCATGGTAATCTTACAGCTGCGGTGTACATCAAGCAGATACTGTTACAGCATGCGTTGGCCGCTGCATACGGTGTTGGCCCTGAATTCGTACTCATGAATTTTAATGCCAGGGTGCATGTAGCGCGCATCAGCAGAGTTGTCTTGCGAGAACTGGACATTCAAGAGATGGAAAGGCCATCAGTGAGTCCCGATCTTAATCCCATCGAGTATGTGTGGGATAGGTTTGACAGAAGTGTTTGTGGGTGTGCTGTTCCAACACAGGCTCTCCAAGGCCTCGAACAGGCTCTCATTGAAGAGCGGGACCTGATTCCGCAACGTGACCTCCGTTGACTTACACGGAGCATGTCACGTAGATTTATTTATTTAATCGTGTCAGAAACATATATTAAAAACAACAAAAGATAACAGAGAAAGAAGAAACAAGACAATTACAATTACAAAAAAAGGATAAAATCAAGAACTGGTACTATAAACATTGTCATTTCTGATAAACATTAAGTTGTTCCACACAAATATGAATTTAATTAGATTTGGCCTGACCAGTATGCGGCAAGTTCGCATGCTGTGGTAGCATCAATTACATTCTGGGGAGAGCATGTAGTTGGACACAACCTGCAGACAAGAAGATGGCTCATTGTCTGTTCTTCACCGCAATTACAGAGTGTAGAGTCACAGGCAAATCCCCTCTTTAGCATGTTGCTCTTTGTTCTTCCGACTCCTGAGCGGAACCTGTTCAGTGTCTTACATGTAGGCCAACTTTCTTGGAGGGAGGCTCTCTAAGGGTATCATCCATCCTGCGAGGTGCCTGGATCTGGAACGCAATGAGTCCACTCTGAAGTGATTCACTAAGGCGTTCTGTTGAAAAGTGAAAGCTTTTCATTGACTTGAGCCTTTGTGTTGCTGGTTGATACCCATATAAAGTATGGGTTGTCAGATTCTGAGCTTTAGATTTCTTCAGTCTGGATGCACTCTCATGACGAATATCTGGAGGAGGTATACCTGCTAGACAGTAGAGTTTGTCAAGTGGTGTAGATCTCAAGCAGCCTGTAATTAGTCTACAGGTCTCATTTAAGGCGACATCCACTTGATTAGCATGGCTAGATCGACACCAAACAGGGCAGGCGTATTCTGTAGCTGAATAACCAAGCTGAAGTTCTTAATATATGAGGATGCGTCCCCCAGGCTGTACCCGATACTTTTCGTAGAATGTTATTCCTTGCAGATACCTTCCTTTTGGTACTCAAACAGTGTGATCTATAGGTAAGTGCTCGGTCAAGAGTTACACCTAGTTACACGTAGGTGCCAAGCTGTGATAAATGCTCGTGGAGGACATACACCATACTGAAGCTCTCCAACTGTGATAAAATCCACGCTGGAGTACGGTTTTCACTTTGTTTTCTCCACTATTTGGACATTTCCGTTTGTGTTCTGAAAATGAACGAGAATATATATTCATTTGTATACGTCTACTGTAAAGAATAAAGGTTTAGAAGGTAATTAATTATACCTGGGTGTGAGATATTGCTTAGTGGAGAACAGCGTCCGTTCAAAAACATGTTCCTGTATTTTTTTTTTAAACTGTGTAACATCCTATAGTCTAAAGGTAACTTTCCTTCCTTTTAACTATTCGTAATAGGCTGTTTCTACTTAATAAGACACCTCCAAATCGCTACGCTGGCCTATCACAAATACCAAAAACTAAGGACAAAAAAGTATCCTAACTGGACTATGTTATATTTACATTCACAAATCCTCTTCCTTAAACAGGAAATGACAGAGGAATATAGCCATAAAGGATGACTTATCATGTTTTCTTCCCCCTCCGTAGTTAATTGTGACGGGCCACGGCCCTTCCATAACGACTAATTCATAATTATAAAGTAGGCATTTCAATGATCTTGCTCACATAAATGTTGTGTACACATTACAATTTATTTCACAGTAATAATGTTTGATTATGTTGCCCAATTAATATGATACACAAACTGTGGGCTCCACCATTTATACACTCCCTAGCCACTCCGGTCATGTGACTGTGGGCTCCACGATTTATACACTCCCTAGCCACTCCGGTCATGTGACTGGATTCTCCAATGTCGTTTGTTCTCCTCGCGCATTGATATTGTGTGTATATTCTATTTACTTGGTGGTTTACACGAACAAATTATTTCAAACTCCTCACCTTTATTTTTTTACAGTTCCCTTCGATTACCATCTTTTCCATAGAATCATTATATTTGTCTCATTCGTGCTCTGAATGGGCGTGTCTTCGTTCCTCTATGAAGCGCCCCACGGATTTCTGTGGGCTGGGGATTCGCCTGCCAAGGAGTGGTCGGTACGCAACTCTGCTGTCCTGGCCTTCATCCTATGTATTGGTGATCTATTTTGCCAGTCTCTCTTGTCAACATGTATTGTGAAATTCTTTTTTTTTTTTTTTTTTGCAGTGAAAAGTTTGCTTGTAATTTAAACTTATTCACGTAATTAGTTGTCGAGTATAATCTTGATTAAATCGTTGTCAACTATTAACTCTAGAATTTCATCAAGTATGTGGCCTAGGTCTTAAATCATAGACTAAGGGGCACAATACCTTACTGCCGATGGATATTGATTTATAAATGTGAAGTTCAAAGGGAATGTATATTCACTTCAAGCCGGGAGTTATGCCCCAAATACACGGAAGAGAAAGGATAGGTGCAGAATGGTGGCGTACAAGGCTTTTCATGTTCTCCGTTGATATATATCAGCTTCACTTTTAGTTTTATGTTAACACTGAAAAATCTTTATTAGTGTATTTTACATTTCTTATAACTGATTAAGATGTGTGTAAGTATTTCTACCCTTATTATTCCCGTTTCCACAGTGTTGGGGAGGAGATTGAGAGAGTTCCTATGGGGCAACTGTTCTTTCTTACAGCCGCAGTTTATGAGAACAATATTCATGCATGGAAGTGACGCTGTCAGCAAACATTAACATATTTGTGTTTCTTGGTGTCTACTTTTCTCTTTGTTGTTTTTGCTCTTTGCCGTCAGTAATCCATCATGTGTGATGTTTCTCAATATGTACTTTGATGTTTTAGATTAAACCCACTTTATTACCTCTATGGAGTGTTTAATCAGAATTAAATTTGGTGAGGAGATGGTGAGAAGTGTCCACGGCATATTAAGGCATATAATACTATAGCGTTTTGTAGAAAGCCGACGCACAGTGTGGCATGAGTGCCTCAAAGGTGGCATTAATTCTAATTTTACTTAATAGGATTTCTAAGTTATACATCATTATCAAGGACATGTTTGTGTCTTACGAAAAGTGTAAATACAGTTCATTTGACATTTGTTAATTAATATTATAGTTGTAAAACTTAGTACAAATTATAACAGTAGCAAAATAATTATTATGAAAATGCAGAAAGCAACTTAAATCACATGTATCATCAGAACAAGTGAAAGTACAATTGTCTCAATTACTACCATCACACCCTTCATCATCATCATCATCCTCATCATCCCGATTCCTGGGACTAATTGTGTATATGAATGGAGATTTTTATAAATCTAAACCTCCTTTCGGAAGGTCTTGAAGGTTTCTTTTTGGAACTTTCCTCCTGCTGGTGATAAGTGGATCAGAGCTCACCACAAAGTAATTTAAAATATCGGCACTTGTTTTCTATCGAGTACATTTTCTGGAAGAAGTTTCCCGGCAATTGTTGAAGTCCTTATTACGTGCTTCCTGTGCTTTCTCTCTTAACTGTCGTATAAGAAGCAATGCGGATGATACTGTATCATGTACCAAATATTTGTAAAATGTAGGAGACATGTTGCACCATGGGTATTTCCTATTTAAATATCTTGCCATGCTATAGGCAAAACCACTGAATTTATTAATGATTTCCAGAAGTTTTCTCCTTGTGATGAACATTGTATTTGAGCTAGTACCTGAAATACTGTAAACCCAGACAAGTTTTTATTTTTCGCCCTCCGATTTTCATCTCTTCTTGATTTTATTTTCATTTAGAATAAAGTAGCAAAACGTAGCAGCAAAACTAAACTGATCTACAATATGGAGGCCACAATCACTACAAGATATCAACAATGCATACCCGGACTATATCGGAACATAACTATTTACCTTCTTATATCTCAAGATGGTAAATATAAGCAGACGTTTAAAGAACGATCTTTCTGACAAACAAATATTACTATATATCGACTAAGAATATCATAACACACCTAAACACGAAGGTTCCCTGGCGAAACAATAAAAAAAGTCCGAAAACACGACTTATGTTCACCGGAAACAAAGGGCTGTAAATCACTCGCGCGAGACACGTCTTGTCTGCTCTGTAATATCTCAACTACTGTGGGCTCCCCAATCGAGACGCAGTGTGGTCAATGTCACAACGTGGTTCAACATCGTCGAGCAAGTCTTCAAGTGTTCTGTTATACCAAAAAATATCTTACGACCAATTTCAGTTTTTGAATTAATGCCGCATTTGAGGCACTCTTGCCCCACTGTGCGACGGTGGGTTTCTAACCTAGTTGTCTTCAGAGCGCGGAAGTACCCTGCCCACATGGTCTGGATCTCGAAGTTTTGTGATATTTTGAATAAAAAGTCACTTTTTATGATACCGACTACATTTATGATGGCTTTTGAAACAGTCAATGAGTTGGACCGAAGGTTTTGAAATGTAAGTCAACGTCACTGCAGTCAGAACTGCTCCAAGCATTCTTTTGTCTGGTGAACTCTACTGGTGATTCCTCAGGGAGATAGAAACACTGGCCCAGGTCCTTGAATCTTTTACAGTTTTTCAACGATGAAATTCCGGCACCATTAAATCATGCCCTGGGTTGTTGTCAGAAGAAAGGTTATAACGTCCAGTAATAAGTCGTTGTCATATCATATATAGCAGTTGAAGGTGGCTGGAGATGATTGCCTACAAGATCAAGAAAGGTTTCCTAATAAATCCAACTAGGAGGTTTAAACACCACCTCGGCCAGCCTTAAGAGGGAAGCACATGATGTCTTATTGATTTACATTTCACCTTTGTGAAGTGAAAAGTTTATTTTTAGAAAATTATTGCTGTTTCACAGAACCGTAACTCTAATAACTGCTGTTGATATATAATGTAAATACAGTCGGCGTACTGCCTGCAGCGTTATGTAGTGGCAACACTCTATTTAGTTGCGCGTACTGTAGTTGGCTTGCTCGAAGTTATTACAAATTTAACAGCCATAATCATAAATTCTGCTGTGTTTTGTGAAAATATTTATGTAGAATATTTTTCATATGACATAGAGTGAGTGATTTATACGTTCATTTTTAAAAGCCGTCAGGTAGAACTATAGTGGGCCAAGACACTTGTAAGTGACCTGTGAGACTGAAATGGGACAAGAGGTTGGATTAGCCCCTTATAGTCTCACTGCTAGAAATCGCTTATTACTTAATATCTCTTCATCCCTTAAACCTATTACCCACTTTATTGCACTGTTCACCACATTTTCTATCACACATAGAAATCGCTGAGAAAACGGGTCTTAAAGTATCTTATGAAAAGACAGAATACATGGAATACAGACACCTTGGAGAGAGATACGTAAAAGTGAAACATGGGACTGTCAAAAGAACTGGGAAGTTTAAATATCTAGGTGAATGGATAGTACCCAATGGGCTGGATAAAGAAGCAAATAGGGCAAGAGCTAGAAAACTGGATTTGGCTTATAGGTTAACCCAGAACAGATACAACAAACGAGCAATATCCTACAAGGCAAAACTCAGACACTATAGCACAGTAGTAAAGCCAGAGGGTCTGTACGCCTCGGAGTGCTTGACACTGAATAAAAAAGGGGATCTGCGGGACCTGAAAAAAAGGAGAGGAAAATTTTGCAGACAATTTTAGGACCACAGAGAACTGCTGACGGGACACGGAAGAACAGATGGAATGATGACCATCTATAAACACACTGAAAAAATTACTGTCACAATGCGGAAGCGAAGGTTGAAATTCTACGGACATTTGGTGAGAATGGACGAGAACCGACTGACTAAAAGGATATTCAAGTATATTACAGAGCTGAAGGCTACGACTAAGTGGGTAGAAGAGGTTAAAAGAGACGCCAAGGAAAGTGGACTCACAGTGAATGTGATCCACAACAGAAAAGAGTTTAGAAACCGAATTGACAATATCAAGATGTTCGAGGAGAAAACACCTAAAATTAGAGCCAAACTGGTATTCCATGTATTCTGTCTTTTCATAAGATACTTTAAGACCCGTTTTCTCAGCGATTTCTATGTGTGATAGAAAATGTGGTGAACAGTGCAATAAAGTGGGAGGAGCGAAAGATCAGAAGTGAACGAATGAAGAGGTTTTGGGAAGAGAAAAGGAGATTAACCAGAAAGCCTTAGGTTCCATGCGGTCCACAGGCGGCCAAATTCGGAAGAAAAAAAACCACATAGATTTACTAGACCTATAAAGGAAAGAATGGCTTTTTTAAGATAAGACTTGTATAATGCAGTAAGATACGCTGGAGAGTAAGAAAGTAGGGCAGATGACCTCGGTGTTCCGCCCCTTGAAGCCTCAATAACTTACTAACTAAAACAAGAAAGTAATTGCAGTCAGTGGAATAGCTAATATATCCTCACTTTAAATTGAGCTCTGCTGTAAAGTTACATTATTTGTTACTAATTTCGTAGAAGCGTAGGATAACACTTCAGAAATTAATGATTGTTTTTTGTCGCTAGGTTATAAAAGAAGAAACCCATGATGACGAGAGTGATGCAAATACAAATCATCCAAATGAGTAAGTGGAAAACAAAATAAGTTTTTTTTAATGCAAACTAACAATGTTGGCTTTGAATAAGTTATCCTCTTCTTATATTTGTCATTGAACATATTTATTTGTGTTATTGTCTGACATAAGTGGATAATGATATTAAGTTTTTATTTAGCAGCCCAGAACCTAACCATTCTCGTTCAGAGTTTTCACTGTTAAAAGTATTTCAGTATGTATTGTATGTGGTATCCAGTATGAATTCTGCACTTTTAAGCTACTTTTTGAAGTGAGCAGAAAATATCTGATGTGAGTTTGTAAAGGAAAAACCACTACTTTGAACTTCCCCCATTGTGTTCCTGTATCAATGGGATTTGTATTCAATCCCATAGCTGTCTTCTGTTGCTGATTAACAGAAATCTGTGAATGGAAACAGATTCCTTCTCACCCAAAGGTTCTACATGTAGCAACCGCATCAAAGGACAATCACAAGTAATCTAAGCCACAAAATGAAGTAATACATCATACAGAAGCATATAATCAAGTATATGCAGACAATGAATTGAAATACGGTTGGTACAATTTAAAAGCACTCATGACAATAAAACCATTACTCTCTTTTTCAGTACGGTACAGAATCACTGTTGTAATTCAATATACTGAACCTTGTGTGGCAGAACCCCCGTCATTCTAAAAGACGTGTTTTTCGTTGTTTTCGCACTTTTACTCAAAGCAATTGCTGGGATGGTACATAAATTCAGGTCACGGCAACCTCCTACCCTAAACCTTTGCCCCAATTACAAATACACTAGTTTAGCCATCACAATGACACAGGTTATGGGATATGTACAATGGCCTCGATGACCATGATATCGTAAAGCACTTAAATGAATCATCATTAAACAACAAGAAATTCCGTGACGAACTAAAGAGCCTACTTTTCTTAAAATTTAAAATTCATGCCAATGATTAATCTATATGGACCTAGGCTATCTAGAATAATGACGAAATAAAGTTGGTAATATAGAAAATTCTAATTAGTTCGAAATATACCTGGCATTATGTAGCCTGATAGAGCACTACAGTTGGCAGCCCTGGTGACTGAATATATTCTTATTTCCATCTCTTAAGGTACAGAATACAAAATTTGGTTGAAGTCCAATGGATAGCATGGACTTTACATGCAGTTAAACATTGGACTTAATGCAGCGTGCGTAAAATTATGTTGGCAACAATGTCATGCATGTGTTGTTCAGAAAACATTTGAAATAGTATCATCTATTGTTGTGCCAATTTTGGATGAAGTCCATTTGTTAGTATAGTAGTTACTGGTATTTTAAAATTGGCTTAGAATTATGTTGGTAGCACTGACGTATATTAGTTGCTCCAAATTAATCTAGAATGGCAGGTACTATACGTGCGCAAAGTTTAGAGTTGTTGGCTTGCATTCTTTCTGATAGCCTATATTAATATTAGGGTAAAAGGTATAAACAGCATTTATTAACAGTTGGCAGCCCTGATTGCTCTTAACAATACACATAGTCATGTATGTTATGATACACATAGCACATACAAAATTTGGTTGAAATCCAATTGATAGTATAGAAGTAACATGTATTTAAAAATTGGTCCTATCAGCAGGCTTAGAATCATGTTGGTAGCACTGACATACATGAGTTCCTCCAAATTAATCTAGAATGTCAGGCACTATACGTGTGCGAAGGTTAAGGCTGTTGGCTCGCATACTTTCTGATATATTGGTATTTGGAAAAAAAATAGAGAGAGCATTCATTGACAGTTGGCAGCCGTGGTGGCTCTTAAGAATACGGTCAGTCATATCAGTTTATGTACACATAGTACATACGAAATTTAGTTGAAATTCAATTGATAGTGTAGGAGTTATATGCATTTAAACATTGGACCTATTAGTAGGCTAAGAATCATTTTGGCAACACTGTCATAAGAAACGCATGTCATACGATGTTGGCATGTCAAAGAACCTATTTGAATTCAGCAGGCCGTGTTCATAATGGCAAAATTAATATCGGGAGTTTCCGCCAACACTAAGTTCCTCATTTCGCTACTAGAAAGCGCTATAGTGTTCAAAGAGCTTATATATCTAACCTGCTTGACTTTCATAGTGCTTCAAGGAACAACGAAATTCGACACGCAAGCTACCCTTTGGGTGTCAAATAACAAAGCTTGCACCTGGCACCCGAGGCCATACGATATTAATATTAATTATTCATTAATCAAGTATATACAGACAATGAATTGAAATACGGTTGGTACAATACAAAACCACTCATGACAATAAAACCATTACTCTCTTTTTCAGTGCGGTACAGAATCACTGTTGTAATACAATATACTGAACCTTGTGTGGCAGAACCCCCGCCATTCTAAAAGTGCTTTTTCGTTGTTTCCGCACAGGAAATGGCAAATAAATAGTTATTGAGGTTTAAAAGGGCAGAACTACGAGGTCATCCCCCCCCCCTAGGACAAATGTAGCCAAAAAGCAATTGCTGGGATGGTACCTAAATTCAGGTCACGGCCGCCTCCTACCCAAACCTTTGCCCCAATTACAAATACACTACTTAAGCCATCACAATGACGCAGGTTATGGGATATGTACAAGCGGCTCGATGACCATGATATCATAAAGCACTAAAATGAATCATCATTAAACAACAAGAATGCACTGTATATACTCACCTGGGTGTGACCAACGCCTTGCTCATTTGTGCCTGCGCACTACTTCATACGAAACATGGTCAACAAAGAGGATAAATTGTTTTGGTCAAAATTTAGGCCTGCAATATTTTACCGCTCTATTACAAAGGCAATATATTTAATGTAGGTTTAGTATTTTTCTTTTAAATTGTGATCCTAATGAAAGCCGAAATAAAGTTTAGGCTTCATGGTTTGTGAAGTAGTCAGATGACAATATTGATGAATGATGGTGGCTCAATAGAAAGGAAATAATCTTATCCGTTGAAAGCAAAGTATTGTTATATGATTACATGCTCCATGCAGTATTGTCACATGGAGATCCTATTCCCTACATAAAAATGTGCTGGTATATGGGCACATGTAAGATTTTAAAAAAATCTGTTTGAGGAGCGCTGGTAAATATAATATATATATATATATAATATATATTATAATTTTGAGTTTGTGTGAGTGTGTGTTTGTTACTTCTTCACACTAAAACGGCAAGACGGATTTGGTTGAAATTTGAAATGGGGATAGCTAATACCCTGTATTAAGGCATAGGCTGCCTTCCGTCCATTGGAGACCTCTCCATTCCCTGCAATTAGGCACATTGGCACAAGTCTACACTGTTTTACCGATCTGAACCAATTTGTGTACACTTATCCTTTGGAAACCAACGAGTAACACTGTCTGCTTGAAATTTTGGACGGCGCAGTCCATTGTCTGCATTTTTGTCCTCCGGCTCAAATCTAGACTTTTACACCGTTCTGAGCCAAATTTTACTTGCTTACCCTTTGGAACCAGACGAGAAATTCTATCTACTTTAAAGTTCGGACAACCCTCACCATTTCCTGAATTTAGGCCCTTTGGAACGAATCTTCACCGCTTAATTGAACAGAACCAAATTTTACGCACTTATCTTTTGATACATTTCGGATTACACTGTCAAATAGAAATTTGGACAGCCCTCTTTTTCCCTAGATTTAAGTCGTGTGGACGAAACATAAAATTTGTCCAAAGACCCGTCTAGGCTCATTTTAAGCTTCGCAATGCAAGAAACAAAATTCGCGACTTAAAATTTGAATCAGTTCGGTGAAATGATGTTGTTTCATATAAATAGGGTTCATATTAAGCCTAGTATGGAAAGAAACAGAAAACTGGACGTAAGATTTGGCCATATTGCTGAAACGGTGTAGATTTGCAGACATACCAGACAAATGGGCTCGATAACCATGTTCTATGACTCTAAAACCACCCTGTCGGAAGCATTTCGGTGTTGCAGTAGGGGTCCAGAGATGCTGGTAATTGGGGCGTTACTGTAAGAATATTCAAATGATTCTATTGATTGCTGGCAATGAGGGCTGAATCACGTCACTCCTACCCGTGTTCTTACGCTGCTTAAAAATTGCAGTCACGGGGAGTAATAAGTGCAAAAAGATTTCTTAGGCTTCTTAAAACAGTTATAGAGAAAATATTACGCCTCTGTATAAGTACGATGGTGTTGGCGCAGTACATTGAGGTTATCAGATGCAATAAGTGTTCGTTCTTTAAAATTTTCTTTGATGTACACAGATCATTGTCTTACAGCGCTATGTGGCAAAAGAAGACACTATTGCTCTCTATTTTTAACAGCCGATGGTAATAGGCGGCGTCTTTTATTTCATTTATACTAAATTCCATGTGTCAGCACTGTAGTTAGTAAATACCTGTTTCCCTGTTCATTGTTATCATTATCATCAGGGGAAAATGTCTTGGATATTCCGTCCATTATCTTACTTATCACCAGCACAAACATATTTTAACGTATTTCTTGATGTTACTTTGTAAGTTTGATGTGTCAGCTCAGTAGTAGCATTCATTATCATCCATAAAACAAATACATCAATCCATTTGGCCGGGTGCTTCTGTTTGTAATAATAATAATATGGCGGTGCGGAGGATAGAACCACTTTGTATCGCTCGCAGCATAGAGTTGTGATTTAGTGTGTCGGTGTGAAGCGTGTTGCCTATGTAGTCCGCGCTTTATATCGCCAGGTAGTGTGACAGCCGTGAGGATTAACCCTTGGCGCAGCAATGTGGGAAATTTGAATCCACCTTGGGCAAACATTTTTGCCACTGTTGCTGCTGGATTCAAGATTGAAGGTTCAAAATTGGTATTGGCAACGCGAAATTATAAGCACCGCTTGGAAAAATAAAGTCAGCGCTAGTAGATTACGGCAGTGTAGGAAGAATATTGAGCAGATTAATCGTTTGCAACAGCCCCTGGGCAGTCCACATCCCGCTGAACCCTTTCATCCGGCCCGCCTGATCTTTCTTTTGTAATCTGTAATTCTGAAGTAAGCATTTTTCCAACCCGCGACAATGCAGTGCAAACATATTCTCTCTGGGCTTGTTAATTCTCTTAAGAGAAGACTTGGCGCCGACCACATTGCATTCTTTGTGGATATTACATGCCACTTGAATAAGTTGAATTCAATGCTGCAAACACAAGGCAAATTGGCGCATGAACTTACGGACATGTGAAAACTTATCACAGGGAACTGAATGTATGGGAAAATCAAATGTGAAACGCAATATTACCTATCACTTTCAAACTCTGTCCGGGCGCATTCTACGCAGACTCGTTGGCAGATGTGCATGAAGATGTCAGATTTAGCGACTTGAGAAAGGAGGAAGTGAATTAGAGTATTCTCTCATCACCATGCAGCAGTGACGTGATTATTGTTCCTGAAAATTTTCATATGAAACTTACTGAACTTTAGGGGGATGTGGCTTTGAAAGGAGTATTAAAGGACACCGGATTACGAGAATTTTATATGAAATTTTTCCATGCAAGAATACCCTAACTTAAGGAGGATGGCATTGTTTGGCAGCACGCATCTAAGTGAGCAACTCTTCTCGTGCATGAAGCGGATTTAGTTAATTCCAAAGGGAGGGGAAGGACAACTGATCTCCGCCTTGATAACAGCCTCCGCGTTGGAACATCCAGCGTACCAACGAACATTGAGAGACTGTTCAAAACACGAAGGGCCAAGTTTCCCATTATAATAGGAAGTAAATACATATGCATTTTCTAAAGTAAATTAAATTTAAAATGTTCCACTTTGTGTTTTTGTGATGGTAATTTGTAATGCACGATTTTCTTCATTAAATGTGGCGACTACGTTCTTGTGAATATATTATGCATTGTTAAGTAAGGCCCGCGACATCTGCTCCGAGTTGCACGTGCCTGGTGTAGATAGTGGTCCAACCTGAGGCTGTTGCGGGCTCATGAACCCTTCTACAAGGTGGCGATGTGTCCGGAACATTTTAACGGCGGAATGTGGTTGCAGTCGAAGTGGACGGAAACCTAGGTAACGACAGCACGAAGCAGCGCAGCTGTAACTGGAGACAAGGCAAAGCCAAGGTGCAAACCGCAGAACAGAGGTCTTGCACAATAA
Organism: Meconema thalassinum; assembly: GCA_946902985.2. NCBI lineage: Eukaryota > Metazoa > Arthropoda > Insecta > Orthoptera > Tettigoniidae > Meconema > Meconema thalassinum. The sequence continues at coordinate 34,093,713 of OX336398.1, read as the reverse complement.
CATGGTTTGTGCCAGCAAGAAGTCGACTGCGAGTTGGCAGCGCGCAGGTTTGCCTAGTGAGGACTCTGGGAGTCCAGCAGACCACCGCCCCTAGCTCCGGACTGAGCGGCTGCTTGTCGCCCGCAGACTCCAGGGAAATAGCAGCAGAGCTTTTAGAATATAACTACAGACGCCAGCAACCTATAAAATCTCCATATATCACGGCTTACCACTTTCTCGAATAATAATTTACCACCAGAGAGACGAAATCCCGCTGTGGTAGCCTCTCGTGTCCTTTTGCCGTACCCTTGCAGAAAATAGAACCTCGTATTCTGCACTTACCGGAATATTCATGTAAAAGATATCATACTGACACTCTGTCATTACTCGCGTATAATTATCCATACTGAACTGTTATGTCACCCTCGACTGACTCGCTGATTTATTGCATCCAACGTTGTTGACTGAATGCACTGTTGTACACAAGTCACTGAATTGCGCAGCTTTCCGGATAGTCAAAACTATAGACGTTACTAAACTTAACCAGTATCTTGTTGGTTTTTCTCGAGAGTCCAACGCTATCTCTTGAGCACCTCTGTGAAGATTCTCGACGGTCAAACCTCCTGTCGTTAGTACCTCTTGCACTTGCCGTCAACCCGCAAGCAAATGGCCTCAGTCAGGTGGTGAGCAAAAAGAGGGATTGAAGACTTTAGTGGACGGTTGTACGAAAAAAAAGGTGTATTCTCCACCAAGTTAGAGTGTCTTGAAACTTCTATTCAGATGCAAATATCAATGTGGAGCATTGGTCATTTGACAGTGATGTGGCAGGTTCCATGTAAGTCTGTCTTTATTAAAGTTAAACCATAGCGTGTAGAAGAGAAAGTGTGGAGACTCCCGACTCTGCGCATCTTTAGTATGGGCAGTTGCTGCGTCCGCCGACAGTGGTGGGCTGATGCTGGCTGGAGACACTTTCTAAGCGCTCGTGAGTTTGAAACACAGAAATGCTGCCGTATTTAGTCCTTATTTCTTGGTATTGAAACGTGTATAATATCAATGTTTCGGACAACGTGCAGCTTTAAGTTACATGGGTCAGTATACATTATATTTACTGTATTTATGATTTTTACACATTCTGTTACATTTTGATCCCAATCAGATTGTTTTATTTCCTTACTAGCTGAACCCGACACGCGTTGCAACGCCAATTAAAGAAAGTGTTGGCGTTGTAATTTTGTTTATTTTTTTCATCTTCAGCTAACTGCCTCCAAACTATCGTAAAATGGATTAACTAAATTAGAAACATTCATGGGAACATCCACAAAAAATTCACCAAAGTTTCATTGCAATCGGACGAATGGCATATGAATACATACGAAATTTCATTTATACGATTCGTGTGCGGTCACCCATTTGTTGAATCAACTCGTTCGCTACCTTCTGTGAAGTGCATGTACTAAAAGAGAAACCCTTCCTGGAGTGTACACAACAATTCTTCAAAGTTTCATGGAAATCGGATGAATGTTATATGAACGCATACAGGACTTTGTTGAAACGATTCGCGTTCCGTCGCCTATTAGATGAATTTACTCGTGCGCTACCTATTGTAAAATGCATGTACTAAGACAGAAACCTTCCCTGGAATGTACACAACATCTCACCCAAGTTTCATAGCTATCGGCCAAATGGTATATGAACGCATACGGGCCTTTGTTGAAACGCTTCGCACGTCCTCGCTCATTTGTTGAATCTACTCGTGCTCTACCAATATTGTAAAATCGATTTACTAAGTTGAAGAGCTTCCTGGCGTGTACACAACAACAAATCAAAGTTTCATCGCAATCGGATGAATGGCATACAAACGCATACGGGATTTTGTTTAAACGATTCGCGTGCTGTCACTCATTTTTTGAATCTACTCATGCGCTACCTATTTTAAAACAGTTCTAATAAGCCTGAAACCTTCCCTGGAGTGTACTCAACGATTCACCAAAGTTTCATCGCAATTAGAAGGTGGTATTCTATATGAACGCATGTAGGAATTTCTTGAAACGAAACGCACCAATTTTGTTGAAGCTACTCACGCACTATCTAATGTAAATTGGATCAACTACGCCTATAAATATCCCGGGAGTGTGCACAACAACTCATCAAAGTTTCATCGCAATCGATGAATGGTATATCAACGCATACAGGATTTTGTTGCAACGCTTCACGCGTCGTTACTCAATTGTTGCATCTACTTGTGCTGTACCCGGCACGCGTTGCAATGCCAATCAAAGAAAGTGTTGGCATTGTAACTTTGTTTGTTGAAGTGTTTTTGGATTCCCAATATTTTTTCTTTTTCCGTTAACCACCTCTAAACTAATGTAAAATTGGTTTACTATCTCAAAATAATCATGGGAGCGTGCTCAACAACTCACCAAAGTTTCATCGCAACGAAATGAATGGCATATGAACGCATACGGGACTTTCTTGAAACGATTCAAACGCCGTCACCGTTTTGTTGAATATACTCGTACGCTACCCATTGTAAAATGGATTTACTATGTCGAATACCTTCCCTGGCGTGTACACAACAACTCATGAAAGTTTCATCGCCACCTATTTTTAAGTGGATTTACTGAGCCAGAAACCTTCCCTGAAGTTTACACAACATGTCACACAAGTTTCATCGCTATCTGAAGAATAGTATATGAACGCATACGGGACTTTGTTGAAACGCTTCGTGCGTCGTTGCTCTTATGTTGAATATACTCGTGTGCTACCTATTATAACATGGATGTACTAAGCCAGAAACCATGTCTGTAGTGTACACAACCTCTCACCCAAGTTTCATCGCTATCAGACGAATGGTATGTGAACGCATACAGGTCTTTGTGGAAACGCTTCGCCCGTCATCGCTCATTTGTTGAATCTACTTGTGCGCTACCTATTGTTAAGTGGATTTACTAAGCCAGAAACCTTACCTGAAGTGTACAGAAAATCTCACCCAAGTTTCATCGAAATGGAATAAATGGTATATGAACTTATGTGGGACTTTCTTGAAGCAAACGCACGCCATTTTGTTGAAGCTATTTGCGCGCCATCTATTGTAAATTGGATTTACTACGCCTATAACTTTTCCGGGACTGTGGACAACAACTCACAAAAATTTGATCGGAATCGGATGAATTGTGTCTGAACGCATCGCCATTACGCATTTGTTTATACTACTCGCGCGCTATCTATTCTGAAATTGATTAACCATGCCTACGAACATCCCGAAAGTATGTACAAGAACTTGCCAACATTTGATCGCAAACCGATGAATGGCATATGAACGCTTACGGGATTTTGTTTAGCCGATTCACGCGCCTTCACTCATTTGTTGAATCTACTTTTGCGCCACCCATTGAAAAACGGATTTACTAATTCATACACCTTCGCAGGACTGTACTCAACCCACCAACGTTTTATCACAATCGGATGAATGGTATATGAACGCATACGGGACTTGGTTGCAACGATTCACGCGCTGTCGCTCATTAGTTGAATCCACTCGTGAGCTACCAATTGTAAAATGGATTTACTAAATCAGAAATCTTTGCGGGAGTGGAAACAACATTTCTCTAAATTTCATTGCAATCGCATGAATGGTTTATGAACGCAAACGATTTTTTTAAACGCAATGCGCGCCGTTACTCATTTGTTCAATCTACTCGTGCGCTACCTATTGTAAAAAGGATTTACTAAGTCAGAAACCTTTCCTGGAGTGTGCACAACAATTCAACCAAAGATTCATAGCAATCGGATGAATGGTATTTGAACGATATGGGACTTTGTTTATGCGATTCGAGTGCCGTCGATCATTTGATGAATCTATTTGTGCGATACCTATTGTAAAATGGATGTACTCAGCCTGAAACCTTCCCTGAAGTGTACAAAACATCTCACCCAAGTTTCATCGCTATCAGACGAATAGTATATGAACGCATACGGGTCTTTGTTGAAACGCTTCGCGAGTCGTCGCTCATTTGTTGAATCTACTCGTGCGCTACCTATTATAACATGGATTTACTAAGCCAGAAACCTTACCTGAAGTGTACAGAACATCTCACCCAAGTTTCATCGAAATGGAATAAATGGTATATGAACGCATGTGGGACTTTCTTGAAACAAACGCACGCCATTTTGTTGAAGCTATTCGCGCGCCATCTATTGTAAATTGGATTTACTACGCCTATAACTTTTCCGGGACTGTGCACAATATCTCACCAAAATTTGTTCGCAATCGGACGAATGGTTTATGAACGCATGAAAGACGAACAGACAGAAATTCATATATATATATATATATATATATATATATATATATATATATATCATACTAATATATAAAAATGAGATGGTGTGTGTCTGTCTTTCTGTCTGTCTGTCTGTCTGTTACCTAATAACGCAAGAACCACTGGTCCGATTTAAATGAAATTTTGCATGGATGTAGCTGAAATACCAGGTTTACATATAGGATACTTTTAATTTCGATATTTTGCACTATTAAGAAATGGCGACCATTTTAGTGACGTCACTACACCCTTTGGTTTCAAAATGTCTTATTTCCATATCAAATAAGAGAACGGTAGGAAATAGCAAACTTTTGATGGCACATGCGTGCTTCAAAATTTAATGTTCTATCCGAAAGGTCCTTATCACTTTTCGTGTATCTCCAACGGTTAGCGAGTAAAACCTACATTTGTGACGTCACTACACCCTTTGGTTTCAAAATTTCATATTTCCATTTCAAGAAAAAAGAGAACGCTAAGAAATAGCAAACTTTTGATGGTATACACGAGCTTTAGCGTTTAATTTTCTATCCAAAAGGTTCTTATCACTTTTCGTGTATCTCCGACGGTTAGCGAGTAAAACCTAAATTTGTGCAATAAAACACGGTCACATCGAGCGGTGCAGTATATATCTACATATATAAAAAAGAAAATTTGTCTGTTTTTTTCTGAATTTCTACTGAAATTGGAGTTACTTACTCGTTTCAGACTGTTTTATGATAGATGCGCGCGAAAATAATGTTTTGGTCTGTCTGTCTGTTTGCTTGATTGTCTGTGGACAACTTTGTTCCCTTATAACTCGAGAACGGCTGTTGTATCAACGTAAAATTTGGTACAGATATCCATCAGAGGCACGACACTAATCATTGATGTAACTCTTCTCTATACCTCTCATAAAAGGGGGCATACCCCCTTAAAATACATGCTAAAATAGGAGTAGAAGGACGAGACAAAGCTCATTTTCAGCCCCTCAATGTGAGAGACAAAACTCGGGGGCCCTAAAAACACATTTTAAGGTCCTACGTCCAACCGTTTTTGAGATATTCCCAGAAAACTAATTTAATTTAATAAACTAATGAACGAATACAAGCCGGTAACCATGGCAACAGATTCTCAGAGGTCCATCTATTGCTGTAAGACGCAATGCAATTCCATTAATTACATTGGTGTGAAAGTTTGCAAACGGCTAGAAGGTTATTATTGAACCAAATTAAGCTGTAAATTTCATCAATACGTAAAATGCGCTTAAGGGGGTCAAGGGGTAGTCTAGATTTTTTTTCACGCGATGTACATCTGCGGGTGTGGTATGGCAGGTCTATTATATTCCTATCCCTATGTTATATTATTATTATTAGTATTATATTTTGGCGTACAACGACGAGACAAAGCCCCTCGGTGCCAGAAATAAAACTCGAGGGTCCTCGGAAACTACATTATAAGGCTCTAAAACCAACAGTTTCTGAAATATTCCCAGAAAACTAATTAAGTTTAATTTAACAAACTAATGAAGGAATGCAAATCGGTAACCATGACAACATTATCTCAAGGGGCGGCATCCAACTTTCCATCTATTTCAGTAAGAAGCAATTTATTACATTTATTACATTTCTGTGAAAGTTTGCAAATATAAGGTTATCACGGAACCAACGTAGACTTGTATAATTCATCAATGCAATTAAGGGGGTCAAGGGGTAACCTAGGAATTTTTCATGCAATTTTCACGTGCGACATATAGTGCAGAAGGTCTATTATATCTCCAAACAACAACATTATTTTCAAAAATTCCTGAGTTGAATCAGCATTTTTTGCGGCTTTTAGGAATTTGGGCCATTTGAGACTAAAGAACCTGAATTTTCATGCACCACAAGCTTTTATAATTTATGAAAGAGGTCTTCCTGTGTATTGGGACCCAACACAACGTAGAGGGTCAGTTTTTATGTGACGTGTATTGCGTTTTATCTACAAGGCTTTCAATTCTATTTTATGTCAGGAAGTACACGTCAGGTGAATTTAGTTTGAGAGCACATTTCAACTAATCTTTTTTCTTTTGTTTTTTTTGTCGACATACGGGTTTATCGTAAGGATGATTTTCTTTGATACTGTGTGGTAGATATACCCATATTTGGATTTCTGGGTGATATGTTGTAGACAATAGTATTGTCTGTCTGTCTTTCTGTGTATCCTTATGTACGCCTATAACTCATGTTCGGATGCTTGGTGCATCTTAAAATTAGGTATGGTAAACATGAGTCAATACACCAATCATTTATAAAACTCTTCACCGTTCATTTCATACAGTAGAAGGGTGGATATAGCGCAAAACTTCTCAAAATACATGCTAAACTAGGCGAAATATAAAAATTATCCTAGAAGGACGACCAAAGCATATGTTGCACTTCTCAATGTGAGACACAAAATTCGCGAGTCTATAAAGGATCTCCGAAAACCACATTATAAGGCCCTTAAATTAACAGTGTGTGTGATATTCCCAGAAAACTAACTTCGTTCTGATAAAATTATGAAGGAATGACAAGCCGCTAACCATTGCAACAGTAGCTCAATTGATAATGTCTGGTGCGTCTCTAAAAGCAACAGTACTTAAAAGGGACGTAACACCAATAACATTATTATTATTATTATTATTATAATGTCTGGTGTTAACACCGAACACCGTTCGAAGAACGGGTACTTCTGCTAGTATATATATAAGATTAGATAAGGTTATATGAAACTATGACGTACCTGATGTTTGATAATTAACTCAACGGACGTCATCGCTTTATATACTCAGTGCGGATAACTTTATATTTGGGTCATATTGTCTAATACTACGTAGTGGAAGCTGACAACTGAAAAGTAATATTCAACTGCTGGTTTTGATGCCAGCCGACGCTAGAGCTGACGTCATCGTTTTATGTACTCAGTGCAGAAAACTTTATATTTGGGTCTTATATCTAATACTACTTAGAGGAAGCTGACTACTGAATAGTAACATTCAACTGCTGGTTTTGATACCGTCCACCTCCAGCGCCAGCCGACGCTAGAGCCTCCTAGCGGCTGGACAATACAAACTGCACAAGTCACGTCACTTTCTCTTCTGTACGATATGGATTAACTAACGTTGGTGGTGAAGTATGTGTGCTAATAGTTATCTCTGACGACAATCCGGTTGTTATGATTTATATGGCACAAGGAGGAACTACAATGTGAACTTTTAAATATAAGACAACAAAATCCGTAGAAGGATACTTTGGGAGTAAGCATAGACACAGTTGGTGATCACTCAGGGTATATTAGAATTAATGGATGAAAAACTGAAGAGCATGAACGCACGAAATATATATGAGAAAGCATAATACAAGCTGCTGAAATTTGAGGTAACCAAAAGGTGAAAGCAGCCAAAGAATAATGTTTGAAAGAGAAATGTGCCAAGACTTGCTAATCATGTATCGGTTAGCATAGTTGTCTGTCGCTTCGGAAGATGGGATCCGATTTCTGGCTCTGCCATGAATTGTAATTCTGGTCGGAGCGCTGGATCGGGGTACACTCAGACTGTTGAGGCATATTTGAGAAGAGGTGGGTTCGATTCCCTCTCCAGCCTTCCATAAAGTTATTTTTCTGTGTCTCCCTCTTCTTCTCCAGATAAACGATATTTAATATTGGGGTCTGAATTTGATTGACCTCTAGAAGGCCTATATCTTTAAGAACCAGCAGACATAGGTGATATCCCCGAGTTGCTACGTTGCCTAAGGGAACAGGATCTCATCAGTTTATTTATCTCATAATTAAGGTGAATTTCTTGACAGGCATGTCGAGGGTGACAAAAGATTTTTTTCAGGAAGTACAACATTATTCCCAAATCTAGCAAAGTAGGAGCTGAGAGATGGGAAGATTATCATACAATGAATTCGATGACTCTTGCTTCTAGATTTCTGACTCGAGTAATATACAAGATGATGTAGCGACAGCCCGGTTAGGCGGATACCAGTTTTATGCAGCAGAAGCGTAGGATTAAGGGAATCTTCACTACGTATTGGACTGATGTCGGAAGATAGAATAAAAAAGAGAAGGGAACGTTCGTGGCACTTTTAGACTTAGATAAGACTGTTAATTTATTTGATTGGAGTAAATGATTTGTCATTTTAAATAGGATTGGAATAAAATCGGGTGATAAGAGTGTGTACACAATCAATACCGAAACCAGTTGGCAGTTATTACTCGTACCTTACAATCTATTCATTTAGCAAATAATGAAGGAAACGAGAACGAAATGGATGGTAGGAATAAAGGATCATGTCGATTTATATAATTACTAACGACAGACATATTTGCTTGCGGAATTGAACGTTATTCTAATCAGTATAAGCGTGTAGACGAGAAAAGAATTTGTGATAAAATCTATGTATATACAAGAGAAATAATGAATTACAGCCAAATGAAGTGAAACCTCGGAAGCAATTGGAACAGTACAATCGCCACCACAGAGAAAATGTAGTAAGAGTAAGTAAGCGGGTTAGGGAGAGAAATCATAAGAGTTGCTTCAAACGGGAAGAAAATTTTGATTAACAAACAGTGTAAACAATGATAAAGGAATATTGTAAAAATCTACTAATTTAGTAGTGATATCAATATGAAGGGTCTCTAATCTTCTCAAAGCAGAGTAGTGTGAGGGAAGGAGTAACCCTTGGCCAAATACTAGATTAAGCAGTAGTTACAAATATTATCGAGCCCAAAGCTAATATGAAGAAAAATTATTGTTGTGCTCGATGAGAAGAAATTATTCTCACACACGGACAAAAGGTGATCTCATAAGCCTATTTTTTCATGAATGAAAATAGGCTAAAAATGGGAGGACATCTCTTGGATAGAACCTCAGATTTACCAAAATAAATACTACTAAGGTTATTTAATATACTTAATTTAAATCTGTTAGTAGAGGGTGAAAAGGGGAGGAAAGGATATTAGGGTTTCTGTTTGTATATGGATACCCAGATTATTTTTTGGCGCGATGCAGTTTTTAGTTTTGAAGTTGTGGATTGAGTTTCTCTTTAAAAAAGGCCACTGATTAACATGGTGAATTATTTCCGGGTTGAGAATTTGCATAGTTTCAAAGCTATTTCAATCTCTAACATTATTGACAGATTACTGTTGTTGTTGTTTTATTCTTCTGTGTTTTGACTGGATTGATGAAGCTCTCCATGGCTCCGTGTCCTGAGCTAATCGTTTCATCTCTACATAGCTACCACACCCTATATCTGAGGCATTCTGTTTAACATATTCAAACCTTTGTCTACCCCTACAGTTCCGGTCCTCAACCCTTCCTTCCATATTTAAGCTAGCTATCCCTGGGTGTCTTAGTACGTGTCCTACCAACGTATCTCATCTCTTCATTACTAGTCGCCAGTTTTTTCTCTCCTCTCCCACTCGTCTTATTACCACTTCATTTGGTACCTTATCTACCTATCTGATCTTCATCACTCTCCAGTAACACATCATTTCAAACGCTTCAATTCTCCTTCTTTCTTCTGCACCAATAGTCCCAAGTTTCACTTCCATATAGTGCCACGCTCCAGACAAAGGCTTTCAAAAATGACAGATTATACATGAAAAGAAAGTAAATCCTCCGTTGCACCTAGTTAATAGTTGTACTTCTACATTGAGCATAGATTCGCTCGGTGCTGAAATTGATGTTTGACATCAAGTAAATGATACCTTGCCGGCAAGATAAAAATATAGCAGATTTGATTACTTGCAAGTATGATAAGAGCTTCATAGCTAGGTTAAAATAGTAATAATAATAATAATAATAATATTGGTTTTACGTCCCTTTCAACTACTCTGGCTTTTAGAGACGCCAAGGCTAAAATAGTGAGTAACTTATCTTTGCATGTTGGTTGGCTCACTGGCGTTGCTGATAGAGCAAATATCACTACATGCCTTTAACAAAATATCGGACGAGTGCCGTCAGTCCCTTGTAGTAGACCAAGCTGGCTGCCCTTAGAAGAGTGACAAGGGAGAAGGCTCCCGACAGCCGAAGTGATTGAGGGGTGGGGGGAATGAGATAGAAGGAGGACATCAGGGTCACAAACCTAGAAAGCATAAATCTTTGAAGGACACAAATTTGTTTTCTTGACGCAGAGTTCAAATAATGTAGAAGTGTGTAGGTTGGATCTGTAGAGGCCGAGTCGAAATTCCAAGCGTCATAAGTAGTCGATGACAATGAGTTCTCATGTTGACCGCAGGAGATGAGAGAGTTCAGCTAAATGCCGCGTGAGGGCACATTAAGGAGAAGTTTGATGATTTTGTTGAAAGAAGGGTAATGAATCTAGTTCACTAAAAACACTAAACACAGGAAAGAGCAAAAGCCAAAGGAGAGAGCGAAAACACACAGAAATCTCTGTTGGTGGTTTCACGGAATAAAAAGATAAGAGAGAGCGAAAAACTAGAAAACCCAAATCAAACTACGCAAGTATACTACATCGATTGTCAGATGAAGCGCTAAAGAAAGTTGGTGCCTCCTGGTACTTAGGAAGCAATATGGACCAAGCTAATGAGATATATAAAAGCCGGGTTGACATATGGTAACATCATACATTGATGCAGCCAATGGAAAGGGAAAATGGAGCATTTGAATATGGTGTTATTGGAGAATGTAGAAGATTGCGCGGCTAGATAGAGTAAGAAATGAGCGGTAATGAGATGAATGGGGTGAGATGATTCTGGTAAGTGGTAATGAAAGGAAGAGATTAGTAAGGCTTATATTTAGGTACCAGGAAGAGCAAATTTTCAGTAGTAATGGAATCAGGAGTAAAGGACCTGAACTACAGGCAGAATATGTAAAATATATTGCTTCGGTTGTAGGGTTTAGTGGCAATGTAAAGGCGAATTATTTATCTTAACAATGGGAGAAATTGAGTGCAACATTGAACTCAAACATCAACGACAACATTTAAGCCGCTTTGCGAGAGTTCAGCTCAATTATGCGCAAGAAGAGATGCTATTACATAAATATGTTCATCGGTGTGCCGTAGGTCAGCAGATATGCGAAGGGTGTAAACATAATAACCTTGTCCTATATTGCATCTGGCATGCAGAACTCTAACGGCTTTAGTTCGGCTAAGAAACAATCCCTACTCACTCGTGGTCACACAGCTATGACACTATATTTTCTTTCAAATATGAATTCAATTGCAATGATTCAGACTGAATGAAGAGCATATTATTGAGCAATGAAAACGGAATCGGATCCCGATAAGATTTAGTTCATGGTAGTGATATTAATGAAAGTTTCCCGGATAATAATTTCACTACTTTGATCTCTATATTCTGGATTTATTTCACTTCCTATAAGCTAATAATGTACCATACTTCAAATTTTTAGTACTGACTATTTCAGGCTGATATGTTCAGATACGTTGAATCTGGCTAAAATGAAGATATATGAAGTTGGGAAAAGTGGAAGACAATATACTAACACTACCTCTACAGAAAAATGTAAAAAGCAAAATTTGAAGAAATATTCATGTAGCGTAAGCGAAATTAAATTTACTCGGAGACAAAATTTGAATACACACCTACTGATCCATAGCGGCGAGAAGCCGCATTCATGTAGCGTATGCGATGCGAGATTTACTCGGGCAGGTAATATGAAACAACATTTGCTAACCCATAGCGGTGAGAAGCCGCATTCATGTAGCGTATGTGATGCCAGATTTACTATGACAGGTTATTTGAAAAAGCACATGCTAATCCATAGCGGCGAGAAGCCGCATTCATGTAGCGTATGCGATGCCAAATTTTCTTCGAGAGGAGCAATGAAAAGGCACATGCTACGCCATAGTGGCGAGAAGCCGCATTCGTGTATCGTATGCGATGCCAAATTTACTCGGAGAGAAGCTTTGAATAAACACTTGCTACTCCATAGCGGCGAGAAGCCGCATTCATGTAGCGTATGTGATGCCAGGTTTACTCGGAGAGATCATTTGAAACAGCACATTTTAATCCATAGCGGCGAGAAGCCGCATTCATGTAGCGTATGCGATGCCAAATTTCCTCGGAGAGGAGATTTGAAAATGCACCTACTGATCCATAGCGGCGAGAAGCCGCATTCATGTAGCGTATGCGATGCCAAATTTTCTCGGAGAGGAGACTTGAAAACACACATTTTAATCCATAGTGGCAAGAAGCCCTATTCATGTGCCATGTGCGAAGCTAAATTCAGAGTGAAAGGAAGTTTGAAGTCACACTTCCTTATCCATACAGGAAAGATGCCATATTCCTGTAACCTGTGTGATGCCAAATTTACTCGAGGACGACATTTGAAGAAACATTTGCTAAGCCACAGCCATGAGAAGCTTGACTAAAGTAGCTATTGCGAAGACGTTACTCTCAAAAGAAGATTTATGAACAAACATCCTAAGAGACAGACTGAAAGGGAAGGATGTAAACGAAACATTCAAGAAAAGTATAAAGGAAGGACTAATGAAAAACCCTAAACAATCTTCAATTGCAGACGAATGGACACTTCTGAAGAATGAAATAACAAAATCCTCTGACGAAAACATTGGTAGGAAAGAAAGAATTGGCAGAAAACCGTGGATCACTCAGTATATACTACAATTGATGGATGAAAGGCGGAAACACAAGAATATAAGAGATGAAAAGGGGAAAGCAGAATACAGACGTCTGAGAAATGAGGTTAACAAGAAGTGCAAGGTAGCGAAAGAAGAATGGTTGAAAGAGTAATGTGCAGGTATAGAAACTTGTCTGAAATCAGGAAATATAGATACAGCTTATCGAAGGATTAAGAATACATTTGGGGAAAAGAAGACTAAGTGCTGTAATATTAAGGACACAAAGGGAAAGCCTCTAACAGATAGGAAAGAGGGTTGAGAGATGAAATGATTGCATAGGGTGTTTGTATAAGGAAAAGGAGATTGAGAATCATGTAATGGAAAGGGAGGAGGAAATTGATGAGGATGCAAAATGATATTTAATATTGAGATCAGAATTTGACAGAGCATTGGGAGTCCTAAGGACAGAAGGGCGTGAATAGGTCAAAAATTTCAACATTTTTTGTCTTATTTTGAAGAGCGCTCCTTCCTGAACAAGAATATTATATATAATTTATATGTATTTCTATTTGAATTCGCAGAGATATTACGAATAATGTGTAACCATGTTTTTGCCACACCCCTTTCTAAATGTAATTACTGTCACACAATTATAATCTAGTTACTAATTGTACGAGAATAGAATGCGTTAGGGCGTTTCAAAGGTTGGTACCATGGAAACGTCTTGCCTGTCTGAACAATAGACTGCACATGAGCGTATCCATGGAAATCACGTGTGTTTGTTATGGTTTGATGTAAAATAGGCTACTTGATTTGTATTGTCTGGAACGTGTTTCATAGATTGTGGTGTTTCAAAAGTGTAAACATGCCCAGAATTGAGAAGTTTATTAGAAAACAATATCATCGATGTAATAGATACCGATCCAGGCCAGAGATCGCGAATTTGATTATTCCACTTAGTACTTGGGAGGGGAATCGAACTCCGACATTCAAGGGCGCTACGGATGACTTTTCGCCTATCCGAAGTAAGAAACGTTTTCATACAATTTATATCGACGCAAAGCAGTGCAGATCCGGGTTATACGTAGCAATTTTGAATTTATGACAGTAGGCTTCCTGGGAGGGGAATCGAACTCTCGACCCTCAAGGGCGCTACAGATGACTTTTCGCATATCCGAAGAAAGAAAAGATTTCATACAATTTATATCAACGCAATGCTGTGCAGATCCAGGTTATACGCAGCAAATTCGAATTTATGACTTTGCACCTGGGAGGGGAATCGAACTCTCGACCCTCAATGGCCCTACGGATGACTTTTTGCATATCCGAAGTAAGAAACGTTTTCATACAATTTATATCAACGCAATGCCGTACAGAGCCGGGTTATACGTAGCAATTTCGAATTTATGACTTACTGTAATACCTGGGAGGAGAATCGAACTCTCGACCCTCAAGGAGGGTGCGGGTGACTTTTTGCATATCCTATGTAAGAAACGTTTTCATACAATTTATATCAACGCAATACAGTACCATTCCGGGTTATTCATCGCAAATTCGAATTTATGACTTGGTACCTGTGAGGGGAATCTAACACTCGACCCTCAAGGACGTTAAGTGTGGGTGCAAAAATAATAGTGTATTCGTGACCAGCACCCTCGATTTACCCATAATTGATGTAAGAAAATCACATTTCGCGAAAAAAGATCCGTACCACCTAACCTCCTTAAGTGCCGAAGAATGGAATGTTCTAATACATGGGTGAGTGAAACACAAACCTTAACTGAAGTTTTCTCAAAACACATTTTTTTCACATTTAGGTGCACATAGCTGCTAAACTAACTTAGCTAGAGACATGACATTTAGCACACTCATTTGTGACTATACTGTGGCACTGAAACTCAAGAATTTTTAATGTTGCTTTATAATTGTGCTATTTATAAAATATTATATCTTGCTAAAAATTATACATTTTGTGATCAAAATTTCAATTAAGCAGTGAATGGTTAAATATTTATCGAATGTAAAAATTCTAGAGTTTCATTTAGCTATGAATGTATTTAATGTGTGGAAAAAAAATGTGGATGCTGTGGTATGAATACTTTAGCAGGAACATGTACCAACATAATTACATGTTTTAATAAGATCTTGAAAAATTACACAATTTTAAAAAATTCCTTAGAGAAAATGGGTAGTCTAATTCCAATAGAATTCAATTCATTGGAATCAACAGGGCTTGGACTCAACATGGTAAAGGGTTTGCATTTCTGCCTGTAATATGGCAGACACAGCGAGAACTGTTATGGTAGGTTTTTGTATTATTTCATGGTGCGCTCAGAACCTCTGTCCTTAAGGGACACTGGGACTGAGTTTTCTAATTCCTGTAAATATTTAGCTACAATCTTGATATTTCGTTTTCTGGTAGTATGCGGTAGTATCAACATGTGTGCCAAATTTGATTAATATAGCTTCACTAGCTGCATAGAAATTAATTATTTTCCAATATGTATATGCAAATTATTCAAAATGTCAAGCGCGTTAAAGTAATGTAGATAGCACAATTTATTTTTATTTTCCTAGTACATTAATCTTATACAAATAAAATAGTGCATCGAATTTGAGATTCTATAGTTTACTATGAAGATATAATTTTTTCCCCAATGAAGTTTATTTCTTGTAAAGTTCTTGAAATTTGAAGTTTTTTTTGACAGCTAAAACAGCACTCCAATCCAAAAAGTAATGCACACGTTTGTTGATAAAGTACTAAGGAACATGCGTGTTAATTTTCAAGAAAATTGCATTACTACTGTAATGCGTACTAGATGTTATACATCAGAAAATGTGAAACTGAGAAAACTGCATTTTTCTAAAAACATGCATATATTTTAATATTTCCACTCAACTTACCCATTAGAACTCTCCTGCAACATAAAGAAATCCTTCCGTCTTCTGTTTTGCAGCCTCCTTCTTCATCTTTGTGACCTTGGTCACAAATAACTTCACAAACACAATAAATTTTGAAAAAGTACTCGCATAGCGTCCAATAACTTGTTTATAAACAGAGGTAGACCATGCTTACATTTCTTAAGTCAACACAAATATCAAATAAAGATAAATTGTGCATCTACTGTCATTCTATAAGCGACTAGAAACTCTCATGAAATCAGAAAATACAATATAAATGCAAATTTTCATCATGTCGACCGTTTGAGATATTTATTTATTTTCAAACATTTGAAGTATTTGTAAAGCTTACGTAGTAAATAGTGTCAATATTCATTGGTAGATAGTAGCACAATGCAGAGCCAGTAGTACAGAGGGAATTTCAAATCCGTATTCAAACTACTCCGATAAAAATGCATAAATGCGTGCACAGGATAATGTACCATGAGAAAGGGGTGTTTAAATGGCAGTGCGGCCGGCATTTAAACGTCTCGCCGTGCCGCAAAAAATGGCGGAATGTGGAAAATGATACCGCTAATTGATCCGTTATGGTCAGGTGTACAATAATATGTCAAAATCGAAAATTTGATTTTTTTTTTTACAAATTATGCTTAATACTCAGTCCCAGTGTCGTCCTTAAGCAGGAACAAAGCACCAGGTATAGATGATATACCGATTGAGTTACTACGCTGCATAGGAGATGAAGGACTGATCAGGTTATTTCACTTGGTGTGTAGGATTTATGAGACAGGTGAGGTACCCTCTGATTTCGAAAAGAATGTTATCATCCCTATTTCCGAAAAAAGTAGGAGCTGACAGATGTGAGGATGACCGTACAATCAGTTTGATTACTCATGATTCAAAGATCCTGTCTAGATTACTTTACAAGACGATGGAAAGCCAAATAGAAGCGGAAGTGGGTGAAGACCAGTTTTGTTTCAGGAGAAATCTAGGAACAAGGGAAGCTGTACTAAATCTCAGGCTGATTTTGGAAGGTAGAATAAGGAAAGATAAGAAAACGTTCATGGCATTTGTAGACTTAGAAAAGGCTTTTGATAACGTTCATTGGACTAAATTGTTTGACATTTAGAAAATGATTGGAATAAAGAATAGGGATAGGAGGGTGATCTGCAATCTATACAGAAACCTGACAGCAGTCATTCAAGCTGATGGACATGAGAGAGAAGCTGGTAATCAGAAAGGTGTAAGGCAAGGCTGCAAATTATCACCCATACTTTTCAATCTTTGCATTGAACAAGCAATGAAGGAAATTAGAGAGAAATTTAAAGTGGGAGTGAAGATTCAAGGAGAACTAATTTTAACTCTGAGATTTGCTGATGACATCGTTATCTTGGCCGACACGTCTTGAGGATTTGAATGAGTTTTTGAATGGTATGGACTCCGTTTAGAAGAAAGAATTCATGATGGAAATTAATAAATGTAAAACAAAAATATTGGAATGAAGCCGCAATAAATCAGAAAGCACTATGGACATCAAATTGGCGAGGGAAAAACTAAAGGAAGTAGGAGACTTCTGTTACTTAGGATGCAAAATAACCAGTGATGGACGAAGCAAAGTGGATATAAAAAGTAGGTTGGTTCAGGCAAGGAAAGCATTTCTACAGAAAAGGAATCTGTTGACATCGAATATAGATTTAGGTATTAGGAAGACATTTTTAAAAACCTTTGTCTGGAGCGTCGTACTCTATGGAAGTGGAACTTGGACCATTGTTGCAGCAGAAAAGAGGAAAATTGAAGCTTTTGAAATGTGGTGTTACAGGAGAATGGTGGAGATCAGATGGGTAGATAGGGTTACAAACGAAGAGGTATTAAGACGAGTGAAAGAGGAGAGATGTTTCTGGCAACTGCTAAGGAAGAGAAGAGATAGGTTGCTAGGACACATAATAAGACACCCAGGAATAGCAAGCTTAGTTATGGAAGAAAGGGTCGAGGACAAGAACCGTAGGGGTAGACGAAGGTTAGAGTATGTTAAACAGATTGCCTCGGATGTTGGGGGTGATAGCTGTGTAGAGATGAAATAATTAGCTCAGAACAGGGAGGCATGGAAAGCTGCATCAAACCAGTCAAAAGATTGAAGACTCAAACAACACATCCTAAACAATAAAGGACAAAAAAATCATTTAGAAAATGCGAAGTGAACAAAGCTCATAGGGGACATTTGAAGATACATTTTCTAATAATAAGCATATTCAGGAGCAAATTATATCCGAAGCATCACAAAGACACAACAGGGCACAAATACGAATTTGGAAATGTTGAAACCCGGAATCCATCGTACTGTCCTCCGACCTGTTGCACTGTATGTTATGATTACGAATGTTGTAGACAAACCGTTATGTTCACAAAAATACGCGGCACGAGAATTCACAGCAATAAACCTTAAGACAGCCGTTTGTGGTTATTATTGTTCAAAGGCGGGAAACGGTAACATTGGTGTTGTGATTATCACAATCAACCATGTTTATCAATTTTTGCGCTGAAACATCTCAAATGAGTTAATTAATATTCACGGCACATTGCCGTATCGCTGCAAACTCACAGCATTCAATGTATACCTGGTTTGAAACGGTCAAACATTGAGTTTTTGTCTGATATTCGCAGTGTTTCTCATTTTATGCCGGTGAGTGTATTTACTCGTGAAGTAGTTTCCTTCTTACCAAATTCCTCTGTACATTAGCCCTTTTCAGAAACATTTCTCTTTGCTACCTCTTCATTTGTTACTCTATCTACCCATCTGATATTCATCATTCTCCTTAACACCACACTTCTGGAGCAGCTTTCTCTTATTTTCTGCTGCGGCGACAATCCAAGTTTCAATTCGTTAGAGTGCCACTACCCAGATAATTCAAAACTGATTCTTTAAAATCTTAAATCTATATTTAATATCATCGCAATTATTTTATGTTCTTCAGCTTGTATAACTTCCGTCTGATTTCTGTAGAGATTGAAGATGATTACATTATTCAAATCCTTTTCAGTTTGTCGAACAACTTACTCAAAACAGCGTTATTATAAGCCTTTCCACAGACTCAGATGCCAAGAACATTCTTTTATGTTTACTTATTCTACCTTCCAAGTTCAATCTAAGACTTACTATGGATTCCTTAGATCCGAAGTTTATCCTCAGACAATGTTCATCATCACCAAAGGAAAGGAGCAGAACCCTTGAAAATCCCGTTGAAACGTTGGGAGATATCCTGTCTGTACCACGGCCTACAAGCCCGAAAGACTTGTACTTAATTATGAACGCCTAAGCTGTTATATTAATCAGTGGTTGTTGGGATTTATTCAAAATGGGCAAAACAACAAAATGTCCTTTGCATCACAATAAAATATGATAGAGATGTCTAACTCGGCATAAAATAAAATAATATGTAATATAGACCTCTGTCTGTTAAATTATAATGGTCTCTGTGTAATCTATTATTCCACTGAGCTCTCATCTGCACATAAAGTCTTTACATCGGAATTGTACTTCACATTTACAATCCCATAATTCTAAGCTGCATAAACTTTTTATACATCGTGTGGTTCAGGTTAACTCATTTGAAATAATTAAATGTGGAATGTAACTGTCTACAAAACTTCCCCCGATTAATACATGACGTTCCTCTGCTTTGGACTTCAATTCCAAATCTATTTTATTAAATTGAAATAAGTATAAAAATTATTAATGTATTTACATTAATTACAAATCGCGTCCAGCACGATATATTTCAATAATCTGCTTCAGATCTACAGATCCTCTCCTCATCTACGCTTTCTCTATCATTCCTACAATCACAAAAAACCTAACGGGTTGTGAGCATAAAATACTGTGTCGTATCAATGTGAACTATCGTAACGAACGATTAAGTTAATTACAGTTCCAAAAATGTTACATCCATTAATACATTCGATAAGTATTAAAACTATGAAAGACTGACTCATTTACAAAAATAATAATCGTTCTAGGTGCGTGGCATTGGACCTTCACTTCCTCACCTGAATATCTATACATTCAAAATTATTAATAACTTATCTGGCATACTTACATCACTTTGCCTTGTAACAGTAACTTTATACTAACAATTAAAATAACAAGCTTAACTGTGCGTCTCAAATAGGCTTACCTTTCCTCTACTGCATTTCTTTCACTTCACGTCATTGCAAGGAATATCAAAATCCAAATTACCATCTCAAATACACTCTCCCAGTGGAAGAGAATCAGTGACTTGATTCAATACACACCGCTATGTGTAGTATATTTCAAGTAACAACTTCACATCTTGTCTATCGCTTATACAAAACATTGTGCAATTCTACTTGTTCCAATTCCAAACATTAATTAACTCTGTACTGCTTATTATACATCCTGTACTTCCAAATAATCGCTCTTATGTCCTTTAAATCCAAACATCAGCTTGGTTTCACTAATATATACTTTCTGAGTCTACAATCTGCATGTGTAATAAAAAAATACAAACATATCCTTCCTTTCTCTTTTCAATAAAACTGAATTATAAATTCATATTAAACAGTTTTGTCTTCTTTAAGACTATATGTTCATGTATAACCCCTTCTTGTCTTTATTTCATAAACATGACTATCACACTGTCTAATTCATGTACATTCAATTGAGTTTCTATCTCAAATATTTCTTTACAGTATTATCATGAGCTTAATAATACTCTAATTCTCATAAAAAGGTCTGACAATGTGTGTGTAATGTTTTCAAACACATTCTTGACATTTGCGTGGTTTCATAGTATATTCAACAATAATGTGTATTATATCAATATTAATTATAATGACGAACTTGACTAAGACATAGTTGTCAATGACGAGCTTGGAAAATTGTTACAAACAATTTTATCGTAGCATATATGACAATACGTATTGATTAACGCTTATTAATCAAAGTATAATGACAAAGCATTTGAACGAATCATTTTAAACAGAACATTTTAAACGAAGCATTCCACTCTATATAAAACGGAATTATTCAAAATCGTAAGTTTCTGACATGAAAATCTAATTTATAAACAATAAATCCTAAAATGAAGCATCTATTACCTCAAAATCGAAACTCATTGACGTATACGAATTTACTGTGAATGTACATGAAAATAGCAACTTAACATCATGGGTTATAAATAAACTTCTACATAAAAATATGTTGATCAGTACTGAATTCCCCCAAAACATGACTAACTACTAAATATATAACAAAGCACTTGTCTACCTTGGTGTGCGTTGAATTTGACATAACCTGCGTTGTTGTAGCGGTGAAATGTGGTTACATTCCTCCTGGCTGGTACCTGCATTCCAATTAAGCGTGTGGCATTCCATACATGTGCGCCCTCGCTTGCCTGCATAACGGTGTCGTGCGTACACAGCTGATCCACTGCCTCCCTGCTCACAGTGGCTCGTACGGTGAACTGCATAGCATAGCGCCTAACTTCCTTCTTCTCAGCCTGACACGGCTTGGATTCGCGTACGGTTCATGGTCAGATGACCTAGTCGAATGTCTCTTCAGTCGTCCGCTCTCTGGTAGTTTATGATGGACATAATTGATTGGAGAGTGCTTGTTATAAGAATTCAATTTTGGTAAAGGAATATTATGTTTCAGTAGCATTGTTAGTGATTTCTGTGTGCTGCGGATGGTATTGCAGTTTAGATCCATGGTTTCGATGGTTCACTCTGGATCTCACACATATCAGTGTAGACTAACTCTACATCGTGGTACTTAGTGCATCTTTACAATCTCAATAGAATGATTGCAGTGACTATGTCCCCTCTGAATGCCTTGAAAAATCATGTTGACTACTTCTGAAGTAATATAGTTGATGTATATTTCTCGTCGAATACTTTCTTCGTATTTACGTAATATCGTAGTTGTATATCAATGCTGTAGTAATTGTATATATGACGTTGTATTTCAGTAGCTTGTAGCAATGGTCTTTATATATTGCTGTACTATTTTCGTTTTAAAATAAACTGCTTATTAGAGTTGCAGTTATTCGAAGTCTCTTGTGTTATATTCTGCAGGCAAGTTAGAAACCATTCGGGCATTTGCCTGGTGAAGACGTTGGAAACCACCAAAAACCACTTCCAGGCTGACTGAGGAGGGAATCGAACCCACCTCTTCTCAGTTTTGCCCCACGAGGATTTGTGTACCCCATTCCACTCCTCAGAGAAGCATTAAATTTCTCGTCAGAGCCGGGAATCGAACCCAGACTTATGGAGTGACACTTCGATACGTTATGTTAATATCCATGTCAGATTTGTTAGCTTTCTGCCATTACAGGTTACGTGGCATAACCTGCTGATTCGACCGTATTCTCTTCATAAATCAGCAAAATTGAACGTACTCTTCACAGGAATACATCGTACTTCAATGTGGCAATGTGACTTAAAAGGTGTGGCTCAATATTGCATCCCCACTAAAACAGAGCACCGGCTGTCTTTCAAACAATATTTGAAGTGCCATTCTACCCGTTCTCACCCACCGTGTCCTCCAGGAACTTTACCGATTCAGCCACAACTGCAACGTGGAAACCACGCGCTGCACGTGCACTAGTTACAGTGGCCATCCCACCTCAAACGTTATTATCAACGTCAACATCTTCATTCATGGTTTATGATGTTGATTTAACTTTCTACTATTACAGATCACGGAGCATAACTGTAAATTAGATCGTACTAGGTGTTTGTTGTTGTTTGAGTCTTCAGTCTTTTGACAAGTTTGATGCAGCTCTTCATGCCTCCCTGTCCTGAGCCAATCGTTTCATCTCTACATAGCTACCACATCCTACATCAGAGGTGTATGTATGTTCTTTCAACGAGCAATAAATCATATATTAGTAGAATGGTCCTTAGTATTTTGCGCGGAAATTTTCTTGGTAGTTTTTTCTTCGCTTGACCCATTGCTCAATTACATTGCTGTCACACTGGCAGAGCTCAGAGCAATATCGGCCTTCGGGAGAAATGTAATGTTAGTTATGTTTCATAAAACTAATTAATAGGGGCTGATGAACCACTCTGTATATAAGATATATCTATCTATTTTATATCGGCGGGATTTTCTTTGCCGTGCGGAACTCTCTTTTAAACGAGTTTTATGTGACCCTCGCGGCTCTCGACTTCATTTCTGTCGTTTCCAATGTTAGCATTGTTTATACAATTCATTATATCCCTGTTCAATTTATCAGCCTCTCTTTTCAAATATTATTTTCTTCGTCTCTCGTGCTGAGGGGGTTGCCTAAATGCTGTGTAGCTGGAAGCCTATATTTCCCTTTAGATTGATACGTAAAATACCTCGTAAATTTAAGTTCAACTCTCGCCTTGTGACAATAATTTATGTTCAGAATATACGAGTTCAATTCCTCGTTGACTCAATTAATGAAGTATAGCAAATCGCGACCTGAGAAGAAAATGATTCTAACTGCATTTTTGGGAGAAATTTAGTTATTGTTATACAGCGATTGATTGCTACTACTTCTATTTCATATGTGAGTTATATAAACCTATCCTAATTATTATCGGAGTTATGAACATATCAAGAAGGTTCTATCGGCATCTTCCATTGTGCCGACAACACTAACGGTCATAACTTATTTAAGTCTCAATGATTTTATTTATTAATGCAGCCAATGGTCATGTAATTTGTTTTTCAGGACGAGTCGGGGAAGGTA
Source organism: Meconema thalassinum (assembly GCA_946902985.2). NCBI lineage: Eukaryota > Metazoa > Arthropoda > Insecta > Orthoptera > Tettigoniidae > Meconema > Meconema thalassinum. The sequence goes on along the minus strand of OX336398.1, from coordinate 34,070,205 downwards.
TTATGACAGTAAAACGGTCGTGGAGATATTGTAAGGAACCGCCCCGGCATTTGCCTGGTAGTGACAATGGGAAACCACGAAAATCATTTTCAGGACGGCCGAGTTGGGATTCGAACCCACGCTCTCCCGATGGCTGCGAGACACGAGGTAGCGCGTTAGGGCCGGTTTATTAAAGTCTTGGAACAATGTAAGGAAACATCTAACAATAGCCTACAAATCAGCAAGAAGTTGAAAACCCCCCCGGTGCAGGTTGCTCTGCTTAGGTATTTTTGGCCAACCTGTCGGTACACTTTGCTCTGCTTAGGTATTGTTGGCCAACCTGTCGGTACGCGCGTATTCTGTTTCTGCGCGACAGAACCAGTGTTACATATTGAGGAATACGGAATGTTATAACAAATTACTTACATAGAGTATCATATTACTTTCCATATCGCTAATAACATCTCATAAATTATATAGACTTCACCAAGTCATACTCAAACTGTACCAAAATCCCTCATGCTTCCTCTGGCATACGACTTCCTCGTCGACTCAAAATCTTCAATATACTAGAACAATATTCTTTATAATAATTCTCAACATAACAGTTGACAAAACCATCAATACTTTTTACTTACTCCTCGTCCTCACGTCAGTACCATATGATTTCAATAAACAGTTGTTCTCATCAGTCAGTTGTTCCTACTTTAACAATGCTGTGGTTCGTTTCCTTTAATATACCACATGCCAAGATATCAACATTACAATTGTTGATCTTGAAAATCTGCCCGTTGGCATCACACGTCATAATAATACATTGCTTGTCTCTCCTCTCTGATCAATCTTAAATAAGAAGTACACTTACTTCTTGCGATACAACAAGTGAATTACAACAAATGCATTGTTAGGGTTGGCAAGGTTCTAGAGTTACCAAATGTCGTGAACCAACGACATAATTGTATATGAACGAATACTGCCTCGTCATTATCATGTTAAAATGTTCCTCATTGACTGTTGGAATAAATCCAATTCAAATCTAAAAAATCAGATAACTTCACAAATCCTGATATCAAAAACTATCAAATCTCGCTAAATAAATTCTAATATGATCGAATAACACAATATTCGGACTTAACTATATCCAAATATTGTCTATAAAATTTCCCATTCGTCGAATAAAATAGAAATCTAATTAAAATTGAAAAACGTCGCTAAATATCCTAAAATATTAAAATTCAGAAAATCGTGAAATTTCCTGCCTGACCTTCGTGAGGACAACGAAGTTGCTTTCTGACAGGGAGCAGTCACGAAGACCAAGATTAACGGCCTAGGGCACCGGACGCGCTGAGCACGCTTCACCTCATAATCTGCTTGCCGAATGGCTTGACAGCGGTTGGTTGGTAGTCCTGCGGCCTTCAAGTGCTCTGGAGTCACGGGTTTTTCTATATATCGTGCCGCAATACATTCTACTCCTTAAATTAGCTTCAAAGAAGATACATAGCAAGAGTCTCTTTATGGATCCTATAATTTTCGATGGGTGGTTCTCAGAAAATCAAAGTCGAGTACACATTCTCAGATAAAAATACCGTAACGGCAAGTATCCATCAGGTTAGCGTGTTCGGACCCTTGTTACTTTTGGCGTTTATAAATGACTTACAAACCGGTATTCTCAGTGACTGTCGATGGTTTGCAGATTATATATCGAAATAAACATAGTTCACTAACCCTGTAAAGGTCCTTGGGATAAAAACTTCCGACAATGAATTTATAGAACGGTGTTAGGGAGAGAATCTTCTCACCCCTTTCAATTTAACCAGTTCCACATGCATCCACCAGCTAGCTGCACAGAAATATTGAAAACCCAATAAATAGATATATACTGATATCAGAAACCAAAGGTGGGGAGCTTATATCCCAGTGGTCTCCATAGTGCACGTGCTTGCGAGTTCGGTTGTGTTGAGTGAATACTATGCGTTGTTTTACAGAAGGAGGTGTCTTTATTGAAGATAAGAGATTTGTAAACGTCGGTGTATAATTGAAAAATAATGTTAATAATGGCTTTGGTCACTTGAGTAAATATATTTCAGCTAGAAAGGAAATAATTATCCAGTTGAGGCAGTCTGCCATAGAATAGAAGGTTTTTAAAAATTATTTTGCTGTGTTTAAGAACAGACTGACGATTTGTGTAAATAATCTTGTTATTGTTATGTATAATCGTCTACTACGCTACTTGTTATGTGCACCGAAATTGGCCAGCGGGGCTCAGACCTCCAGTTGCTAGAGAATGAGTGGAGGAGGAGGAAGGTGTTGGATAGGGTCACTTCTGCTGTGGGAGACGCAATGCTGTTACAGTAGGAGCCGATGTGAACATTTCCTTAGTAACGAGCAAAGTGGACATTCCTCCCCTCTTGCCCCCGCTGCAGCACATGGACTCTCCCGCATACGAAACTCTTTCTGAGGCGCTGAGTTTATTAAAACCCAACTCTCTTAGAAGAGCTTATTTTCCTTATAATAACTTATATTGTCTTAAGTGACGTATGATATAAACAATGAGTAAGAAGAAGAAATTACGGGTGTCCTTCAATCCCATCAAGCAACTCTCAGACGTAGATCATCTTTCCTTGGGTAAGATCAAAAGTAGAGTAGGAGAAATTAGCAGCTTATTGCTGAAATATCATTGAAGGTTTACGACACGTAGCCTCGAAATTCAAAAGGTAACCACGATCTACGGACATTTTAAATGCCAATGCAAGCTTAAGCTCATTTCCATCGCTTGAAATAGAGGTATAAGTCCTTCATCAACCTACGAACGGTACTATCACTAAATTTAGTTAAATCTACTTTACTATTTACTGCGCATGTCCATTTCTTGAGGTTTGGAATTTCATTTTTATGAATGTAAGTGTTCTTTCTAAGTATTCAAAATCTGAATTCTGTGATGTACGAACTCTCTTCCCTTGTGTCGTCAGTGGACTTCTCGCTGGAGACTTGCATTCCCCATGAAATTTAAATTTAGCGCGCAGCGAGTCAACATTGCACGTTGATACGTTCGACATGTTTGCAGATTTTCATCAAGTATTCCAGTTTGCACTTTGATTGTCATCCCTCAACTTCTGTATACTTTTATTACCTTTAAATCATTTATTTTTGATCCATGCTTCGCAATTACAATTTAAACATGTTGTGTGCTCTTAGAAGCCATTTTTACAGTTCTTTCATAGCAACAGTGTTGCAAATCTTTGGTCTAATTCGTTATAAAATGTAATTTCTCAGTAACTCTTTGGAATCAATAGTTTGAGCTCAAACAAAGTTTATATCGTGTGAAATAAAGAAAAGTCCAATGCATGACTTCTATATTTTCCGAAAAGTAAGCTACAGAATTTAGTGCCATTTGATAACGATTATTATAATAGCCATCAATCTCCTCCATGGCTTGAATAGGTTACGAGAAATGAAATAATATTATTTTAAAATTCTTAACTGATGCCATCTGGATTTTTTATTTTTTTATTTTTTAACAGAATCGATCATGAGATCTATGCGGCTTCGGTGGCGTAGTTGGTAGCATGCTGAACTGCTGTTCCCAAGATAGTGGGTTCAAACCCGGCCGAAGTCGTCAGATTTTTAAGAGCGTTAAACATCTTTCAGTAAGCCTTCCTTTGGAGGGAAAGTAAAGCCGGCGGTCCCATGTCATAGATTTATGGCATGAAAAAGATTCTTCCACAGACTAAACTTGTGTGAAGCTAAATTGTTAGGTTAGATTCCGTCAGAACGCAGGATCAAAGTTCCAACGTTCACTGCTATGTAACATTGGTATCTGGTAGCGAAAGTTGGAACTACTTGAAATTGAACGAAACTTGTAGCTCAACCTAAGGGTGTCTGCTGGAAGCAGCTACAGACTCAGGTGAGCCGAACATGTCCTCGGACACTCCCGGCACGAAAGGCCATACGATAAATAAATAAATAAATAAATAAATAAATAAATAAATAAATAATGAGATCTATCTACTCTGACCTCTGAAAATAGATATGCTCTCATCTGTTTCAAATATCTCGGATGATTAGATCACCAGAAAGGTCATTTGACAGTTAAAAGTCCTTTGAGAGCGGAGTTATTTAGTTATGTTCTCATGATTTTAACAGATACGCATGCCTAATAGTTATCTATCATCCTACAAAATTTCAGTTTCATTGCTTGAATAGTTTTAGAAATATTGTGAACCAGTGTTAATTATGTCTGTTAGGTAGTCAGCCCGAAGGCTGGTTGGATCCTCAAACAGTACCGCCGTTAGGTTATGTGAGTAGATACCCACAAAAACCCAAGGCAGCGCTATATTGAGGCGTACTAGGCAAAAAGAGGAGTGAGGTAGTTTGCCATTGCTTTCCTCACGGAGTCAGAACAGTAGTACTAACCCTATGAGTAGAACCTTTCACAACATCCACAGGCACTGACTGTGCCCTGAATGTCATTACTAAGCACCACCCATACCTCAGTAGCTTCCATATAATCACAGCCATGAGTGAGACTGAGACATCTGTGAAAAGCCACCTTTTACTCTAGCCTGTGCCAACAGACAAATGCAAATGTACTGCATTCATCAAGGGATGGCAAACAGGCCTAGTGTTAATTATACCAATCTACATTTCTATCACTCCTTAAGACAGGGGAATTAAATATGTGATTTTGAAGAGTTTGCACAGTCACCAATTTTAAGTCTTCACACGAATTAAATGATATTAGATGTCAATATATTCAGCCTTGTGTGAAGATACACCTCGCTGTGATTCAGATTTTCTGGATGATTAATTCGTGAGAAATACCCACATAAATAGATAATTTTTGCGTCGCCACTATGTTACTTTTATGCTCACGGGGCTAATAAAAGTTTCATAGGTGGACTTACCTAAATTGCCATTATCAACTTCAATTTCAGTTCGTTTGCTGTATTAGATTCGTAGATAAAGAGAACCGGCAAATTATTTCGGATGATCACCATATTGGTTTATTCTATATGTAAACCAGAGAGTTATGCACCAATAGATGAAGATTTTTGCTTTGGTTCATTATACAAACTTTCACTAAGATTGCCCGACTATGACACAAAGGAAACTTAATTTAAACATTCTCAAAGCCGCCATCATTGAATTATGCTAGATGCCAGTGGATTAATCTTGTATGATAATTTATCGCGCTCAGATTTACTACGTTCAGCAGATTAAATCGCAAATAAACTCTAAGTAACGTAGAATTGCTTGGCTGCCCTGTTGGGTTTGTACGTAACAGCTTCTTTATATTCGCTTATAATGGTATTATCTATCACCAGACAAACTTTTAGGTGATATCAGAATTAATGTAAAACTACAATATTGGAATGCAGCCGAAACAAATCAGAAACCCCTATGGACGTCAAATTGGCAGGTAAAAAGCTAATGGAAGTAGGAGACTTCTGTTACTTAGGAAGCAAAATAACCAGTGATGAACAAAGCAAGGAGGATATCAAAAGCAGGTTGGCTCAGGCATTTCTACAGAAAAGGAATCTGTTAACATCAACAAGTATAGATTTAAGTACCGGTAGTAGGAAGCAATTTTTGAAAGCCTTTGTCAGGAGCGTGCCATAACTCCATATCCATGAACTAGATATCACAGGTGATGATTCGGCTACTCTTCTGGTATGGAACAATTAGAGTCAGTACAATTCGACACCGTAGACAAAGAGGCACTGCCCTTACCGATATAGGGCAAACCGTTCTGAGGATAGGACGTTTTAAAATCACAGGCGCACTAAGCTATTAAGCAGTACTTGTTTGCAATTATATAGTATTCACTGTCGGAAAGGACACTTTCTTGTGGAGGGAACGAGTAGTTCATCAATAATCAATAGAAGTTCTTTGAAGCACATTGAAGCATACCCCTATAGAGAGACCCATCGAATAATATATTAATCATGAATTATGCTTACAAAAAAGCCGGTTGAATTTTGCCAAACCATAAAGGGTCAAGCGATTAAGTACCCTACACGAGACCGAAATTTGTACTTTGAATCGCAGGCCTATTTGAGGGCTAAAATTGCAAAAACATTTTTGTCATTGTTTAACTCATAAAAATGAACAAATCAATGGACTTTCTGTCGTTGAATGGCGAAAGATTCCTTAAAGCCGTTAGTCAAAATTAACGGCAACAGGGGCCAGCAGACCAAGATAAGGGTTATAAAAAAGGGATATATATTTCAAACGGAGAGAACGTGTGTCTATGAGCCTGGTTCTATCGACTTTTAAGTACATTTCGTTGTAGATCAGTGCGATAACGCTTGGGAATATGGATAGGCTACTGGTATCAAAATAATATGGGAGATGATTTTGTTCAGTTGGCAGTCTTTCAACTGGTTGCCGTTATAAGATATTCACATTTAAATGTTGGATGGTGTGTAAATACTCTCAAATATAACGGTAATATAATCTTGCTAAGTCAGGCATTTATGCAGATGGATATTAATAGATATTATCATTTCTCCGAATTTCAGAATTGATATACTCATGGCTTATAGATTTTTTTAAATTGGCGCCTAGTCTACTGATACAATTTAAGGTATTTCTCATGTGGGGAAAATCAACACAGCTCCAACCCATTAACGTACTGGTGAGTAAGATTTGAAAATGTGACCATAATCGGGATCGAACCCGCGTCTCTTGTGGCACGGCCAGGCACGCTAGGTCCTTGCACGAATGTTGTTATGGTACAGAAGTCTAAAATAAAGCAAGTAATATCAGTGATAAAAATGTATTTAATTAACAACATTATATAAAAAAGAACATTATGCAGCCATAAATTTGCACAAAACACTGGACAGATAAAATGATTGTTACGCTGCCCTGTTCATTGAAACTCTAAGTCAGCATCTCCATCTATGTCTCTTGCAAGTGTTTGGGATCTGCAGGTGTTAATTGGGCTTCCCAGTTGGCCTCAAAGCTTTCAATACCTGATGAAAGGAACTCTTCCCACCTCGTGGTGTAGCGACTAGGTCCGGGTTCGATTCCCGGCACTGACAAGAAATATAATTGTGAATTGAGGAATGGAACGAGTGCATTCCGCCTCGTGACGTATATCGGAGCAGGGTTCGATTCCCACCTCAGATATCATGGAAATAGTTTCCCTCTTCTACTCCTGGCGGATTGTTCCTAGCTTAAGGCCACGGCTGCCCCCTTCCATATCCTCCCCTGAATTACCATTACACACACTTATAGAGCAGTCTCAATAACACAGGTTATCAGACAAAAGCCACATACACTCAAGTACACGGGGCTGAGTAATACGAAGTCAAAGCCCCTTTAATGAAACTATAATTCTTTACTAGATTTTGCCTTTAAATTAGGTTTAACTTAAATGGAACAACAACGTGACGTTTAGGCCTACAGTTGAATTTCCTTTAGTTTTAGTCAGGTCATTTTGCAACAATTGACATTCCTCTTGCGATTCACGATAACCTTTTCTAGTGCTCTTGAACTGACGCCTCTTTCTTGTGGAAGCTTGGGATATAACCTGCTTTGTAATTTGTATTGTGTTTTACAGCGGAGGTAATACTGAAGTGCCCAATGCAGATTTTTAGTGACAAACAATTTACAATTTTTCATTGTCGAAGATACAGAGGTGCTATTTAAGTAGGAAAGCCTTATGACGACAATATACAAGTTACCCTCATGTCAGTTGGAGTCGATAAGGATTCTCGTTCGTACTGCGTGGTTTGTAACACAAGGAGATCTTGGTATTTGTGGATTCCGAATAGCTGTAGGCTGCTACTGTAGTGGCGATTTACAATACCTGTACAGTAAACTAAGTTCTATTTCACGTGCCCAATTAAGCGTATTGATAGACTTACACCGTGTGTACTTTATTGTCTGCCAAAATAATATTTAATCTACTCACCGCAAATCAAGTTTTTGTGTTCATAGGAATAAGGGGACTGAATGTAGGAATTTTTATTTCCCTGCTCTTTAAGCAGCCACAATTACTTATTCATTTTATCAATTCAATTGCAATGACAACAACTTATTCGACCAGCGTCATGGTCGTATTTGTTTTACTGTTGTTGACAAACATATAACCGCTCCTTATCACTGTGCACTTCCTCATCTGATTTATTGTATATGAGAATGACTTGCCGTAGCCTACTGGTATAGGTAAGGTCTTTAATTAATTCTTCAGTGCTATTCTTGTGTTCTAGTTTCCTGAACACAATGGAGGAACAACTATTTATTAAAAGTGAGCCAGACTGGTTGACTCATACAGTTGAAGTCTCTAACAATGTGAGTTGAAATTTGTTTCCCATATGTTGTAACATCGCATTCTTAGTGATGAGCATGACAAGTGAGGTTTAGTGACTTAACACACTACTTAATGGTAAATGGCGCACTAACGTTTAGTAACGTAACTCAGTACACATATAGTGTGTGCATATTTTTGATTGGGTCATACTTGTGTTACTTCGCAGGAGACAATTGTCCTGTTGCCCTCAGATACCTTGAAAAACGAGCCTGCTGACATATTTGACGATGAGAGGATAGCAGATAAGGAGGAACATGAACTACAGGTAATTATCGGTTCTGCGTTATTTCTCTAGTAATAATATGAATGATTTTTAGAATGAATATTGTGTGGAAGATTGGAATACTTAGTCTTATTTTCTATAGGAACACCGCCACGGCAAAGCAAGCTCGTTACCGGCATAAAACAATGTCAGGATTCTAACTTTGGCGTAAGCAATCATAGCCTATTTCTAATGAATAATCATCACCACATCTTATTTACTAATTGTTGAGAGTAGGTACTCCTCCCTTTTCATAACATTCACAAGGCAGAATATTGAGTGTATATGGGATGGCTGGGTGGGTCTCAGGCTGCGGAGGGGTAAATATCTCCAGATATTTTCCCGACTATTTAATAAGGTAATTTGCTTTACTTCAGTAGTTTGAGATTTTTAAAGAAATGAGCACCTTCTGTACATTTTTTACCGCGAAATATCTTTAACGAAACGCCAATGCACTATTAAAGCAACCCGAAGTCACTGATCGCACACTTCAACGGCAAACCTGATCCATGGCTTGCTCCAATTCTGTAGGTGTCCTCTCGCTGCGAGTCGAGTACAGGACATTTACCAAGTAATGAAAGTGATCGCTTTTAAAATATATACTAGCGGTAGTGTAAAACAAGTAATTGATGGGACAATATAGAGTTTATACTAGCGGTAGTGTAAAGCGAGTGATAGGGGGGACAATATAGAGTTTATACTAGCGGTAGTGTAAAGCAAGTGATAGGGGGGACAATATAGAGTTTATACTAGCGGTAGTGTAAAGCGAGTGATAGGGGGGACAATATAGAGTTTATACTAGTGGTAGTGTAAAGCAAGTGATAGATGGGACAATATAGAGCTTATACTAGCGGTAGTGTAAAGCAAGTGATAGGGGGGACAATATAGAGTTTATACTAGCGGTAGTGTAAAGCAAGTGATAGATGGGACAATATAGAGTTTATACTAGCGGTAGTGTAAAGCGAGTGATAGATGGGGCAATATAGAGTTTATACTAGCGGTAGTGTAAAGCGAGTGATAGATGGGGCAATATAGAGTTTATACTAGCGGTAGTCTAAAGCGAGTGATAGATGGGGCAATATAGAGTTTATACTAGCGGTAGTGTCAAGCATGTGATAGGGGGGACAATATAGAGTTTCAAGTAAAGAAATGTCTCGGGGAGGGGTGGGGGTGTTAAACCCTAACCCGCCCCCCTTTCAGGGCTCCACTGCTTACCACGACTACATTAATAGGTAATTGCTTCAGACCCACATGACCTGAGTAGAAATCCTTATTTTTTTCTGTTAAATTGTTTCCGGCACCTCTTTTCCATTTCTTCATTTGACCACCCCTAGTCAGCTCTCCCCCAATTCTGATCCCGAAAGTTATGGGTACTGTAATCATTTTTTTCTCACCCAAGATGACAGTTCTCTTTAGTACCTAATAAATTACCTCATTTCTTAAGGGGTCAGACCTCTTCCTAACGTTCATGGTATAATGGTCTAATTACTTTTCACAACTGCCTGGAATATAAGATATTCTGATATATTCCACTTGCCATAAAAAGGAACCAAAAGGGCGGTAATCATGAAGACACGTATTCCTCCAACGTGATTTGTTTTAGTTGGCTACGACGTGATTTAGAACCAGTGATATCACGAACATTTTCTCCATGATGCACTGCTTCTACACTTTTTTAATGTGTTCGATAATTGCAATGCTTTTAATCTGTTACTGATTTCTTCCATAATGCATTTGTTAAAATGTTTACACAACACAACCGCCTCCTCCTCGTCAACTAAACTGCCGGAAAAAGAAATTAGGCCACCTGAAAAGACGACGTTGATTTTGATCCGATGACGGCAGATGCCACCTGGGGGTTGTTGATGTACTGATAAGGGTTTCAACGTCGTCCAGCAACAGATAGCGAGCTACCACTGCACAGATACGAGGGTTTGTGAGCCCAGAAGTGTCAACAGAAACTGTTGCGAGACGTTCACTTGCACTGGGACTACGGGCACGCACGCCTCCAGCCCGTCTTCCACTCACGCCACAACAACAACGTACACGGCTCGACTGGTGCCGTCAGAGGATCACTTGGAAGATGGAATGGCGCGCCGTGGTCTTCAGAGATGAAAGTAGATTTTGCCTGCACGGAAGTGACGGTCGTTGAGTAGTGTGTTTTGGACAGTTCAGATGCCTCCTCCTCCTCCCCTCCTCCAAGATGGCGGCAGCCGGATAACTTCCGAACCCGTGGTCGGATTTTGACGAATGAGGTGTCATTGAACTCGGGCTGACACCCCCTTTCCAATGGACAACATATTTCAACCCCAAAAATTAAACCTACCCCTACTAGGGGTGAAATTGAATTTTTTAGAGAATCTCTCCTTCCAATTGCAACATGTGAGAGTTTGAATGCCGATATGGATTTTAACGTTGTTCCACATAAAGTGCATGTGTTTGGTCGATAGTCACTATGAATTAACATGCTTGTTTTTGTTTCTTACGCATGCCCACTCATGGCTTTTGTAAGAGGGTGGGGGAGCGGATCCCTATGGATGGGTTATTGTTGACGGGTCATTGTTGGCGGGGTCATTGTTGCCGGGTCATTATGGACAAGTCCTTGTGGACAGGTCTTTGTGGACGTGTCCTTGTCCCTTTGGACTGATCCCTTTAGACCGGTCCCTTTGGACTGGTCCCTATGGACTGACCCATGGTCTCTAATGCTATGATGAAATTAAACGTTGTTCCACATGAAACGCATGTGAAGAGCCGATTGCTACTATGAATTAACATGTTTGTTTTCTGTTTTTACGCATGCGCACTTGAGGTTTTCGTAAGAGGGCGGACTTTTTAAATAATGATTTATAGATGAGTTATTTAAAAAAATAACCAAATGATCCAAAACTAATAGGTCATTGGCTTTTTAATATCTCATGAACCAATAAAGCTAGGGACTTGTATGAGGGGTCGTTGGACTTGGTATGACGCCCCGTATTTCAATGTATTTTTTGATTTTTGTCAAAAGGGCCTAAGTACACTTTTGTTAATATCTCGTGAACCAATAAGGCTAGGGACTTGTATGAGGGGTCGTAGCACATGGGATGACATTCCCTTTTTAAATGTATTTGTTGAAATTTTGACAAGGGGCCTAACTACACTTTTGTTGATATTTCCTGAACCCATGATGGGATTTTGATCTATAAGGTGTCGTTGGACTTGAGCAGACACTCTCTTTTTGAATGTATTTTTGACATTTTAACAAAGGGCCTAACTACACTTTTGTTAATATTTCGCGAACCAATAAGGCTAGGGACTTGTATGTGAGGTCCTAGCACTCGGGGTGACGCTCTGTTTCTAAATATATATTTAATGTTTGTCAAAAGGGCCTAATTGCACTGTTGTTAATATCTCGATAACTAATAATGGGAGAGAGTCAAGTGAGGTGTTATAATACTAAGGATGGCCAACCCTTTCCCATGACCAACGAATTTACCCCAAATATTCAAAACAACAAGGACATTGAGCTGAGATTATATAAACTAATACTCGGATATCGACATATGAGGTGTCATAGGACTTAGAATGGTCAACTCTTTCCCATGACCAATGAATTTACCTAAAATATCCAAAATATTAAGGTCATTGACCTGAGATTTTATAAATTAATAATTGGATACGGACATGTGAGTTGTTTACCGTGAGTGATGAAACATAGCTAGGCAGAGAAAGAACTAGTGTAGGCAACATGTATGGTGACTGACAAGTCTTTCACTATTGGAACTTGTTTTCAGATCAGACTGTAGTACAGAGAGAGTATAGGTTGCAGGCATGGGTTAATAAATGACAAACGGTGTATACAAAATCGGATTTATTGATTCAAGAATTAAGAGTAGACTATCTTTAATTGATTGGTTAAAGAGGATAGCTAATGAAACAAAATGGTGACTACATTGAACTAAACTGAACCAAGCTGAATCAAACTCAACCAAACCGAACCAAACCTAATCGAAAACGAGCCAAGGGTTTAAGTGTAAAACTTGTGGGTGGATGTGGTCATTGGTAATGTCAAAAAGGAAAGGGATAACGCTCTACCTATAGAGGGTAAGGTAAAACTAGTGCATGGTGCTAATGCACACACCCAAGTACATGAACCTCACCCATCTATCCTATGCAGTTTTTATGGGTTGACTGTTAAAACTTGCTCAGTGGTTACTAGGACAAGATGGTCACTACACACAACAAGCTTTAAATACCTGAGGCTAATAATCTATACACACACACTTGTTCTAAACTAAGCTGTCTTGCTGACAGTGCTCACGCTGTAGGCAAATGACAGAAATGCTTGGCTAACAGAAATACAATCATTTCCGGTTGTCTAATGTTACCAGCTAACCATTTTTTACTGCAGTGGCGCGCACATGTGCCACTTACACTAGAGAGTTTAACTCGATTTCAAGCTCTAAGTCCTAGAACGAATCAAACTAAGAAAAAAGGGCATAGTGGCGTAGTGGTTAAGCAGTTAGCCTTTCACTAAAATGGACTAGGGTTTGATTTCAGGTTAATACGCATGTCATAAACATATAAAAAAGCAGAGATAATGTTTTAAACCGATTACACTCGTCTCTTTTCAAATTATTACTTGGATTACAAATACAAAGGTGGACTGGGTGTGATATACAGTTAATGCTGTCTATCGCACACTAGCTGTAAGGAAGCCATATGTAGAGCTATATGTAGAGAACTACCTAGCGATTTCATGAACCGGTATAGCTATGTCGCATAAACGGTCAAGGATACAATCCAGCAACTATAATTCGTATCTTGTGGAACAGAGAAAATGCACTTTTGCTTTGATGGATAACAAATGTGTGCAGATGAATGACCTACGCATTAGCCTAGCAAGGGGTTATAACCACGTGGAGGAGGTGTGATTTCTATATTTTATTGTTTAGAGACATGGCTTTTGTAACCAGTCGATTTAATTGATTTACTATTTTGTAAATATTTATTTTTGTAATTGTAAATAGTTAATTTTTTGTAAATAGTGGAAACCATTTATTTTTGTAATGGTAAATGTTAAATGTATAATTAAAGTTCTTTGGGATGAGTGTGCATGTCAATGATCTTTTTAGGGATAAATAGAGTGGTTGTGTGTTTGTTCTCAAAGACAGGCAAGGTTGTGTGGATGTATGACTACACAGAAAGAGAGAGAGAGAGAGAGAGAGAGAGTAGAAACAGCCTTACCTTCAGTAGTAATAGTAGACCTCTATGTTTTGCATACACATAGACAGACTGTAAGATCGCAATGGCCGAGCACTCACTTTAACACCATTTACAAAATCTTGAAATGAAAAAATCATGTTTCGCAAATATGAACTTTTGACATAAACAAAATAAAAATAAAATGTGTAAACTACAAATTGGAAAATCCATGTTTCCATATCATGAAATTCAAAAACTTTAAACTGACATTTAAAAGAAATGCAAATGGAAAATTGACAAATTGTAATGTGTGAAATGTGAAAATGAACAAATGGCTATCATTATTTTAAAAAAAATAAAAAAAATGGTGCTGTATGGTTGAGGTGTGAATCAAACCCTACTTATTTTTGACCACCCGAGACTGAGTATACTTGTTTTAGTCCTCATACCACTTTTAAAATTTTGTGTTAAAGCTAGGAATTGAACCCAAGAGCTTGTAGGGGGAGACAAAGGTTAGAATATGTTAAACAGATAGCCTTGAATGTAGGATGTGGTAGCTATATAGAGATCAAACGATTAGCTCGGGACAGATAGACACTGAGATCTGCATCAAACCAGTCAAAGGACTAAAGACTCAAACAACAACATATACGTTCACCAAAATAATGTTGTGTAACGGTAAATGTTAGTCAACGAACAGTAATGCATTACTAAAACCCATGACACGATACCTAAGAGCTTTTCTAAAATGATTTTAAAATGCCTTTAACCCTATATTGAACACCCAGTTCACAAGACTCATAACTGCAATATTATGGTAAAACAAAACAAAATCTATATTTCAAAACAAGCAAGTGGTTTAGGCAATGTATACTGGAAAAAATGCTTTGTAAACACTCAAGTCCTCAAGACCAATTAAATTAGTAACTGTCAGGTTGGCCGAGTGGTTAAGGTGTTTGACTTAAGATCAAATTTTGTATAAGGAAGCAAGGGTTCGAATCCGTTACCTGACATAACTATTGCCTTAACATGGCTTGGCCACACTGTATTATTATGATAGTCGGTACACAAACCATAGATATAGTGTATTGTTTAAGGCCACTCCCTTTCTGAACATAGTCAGAGACTGTTGATGGTTAACAATTGTATTAATAGTGGGACATGGGGATAGCAATTAAGAAAAAAACAGCCAATACCCATACAATATTTTTATTCATTTAGTTTTTTTTATCTCTTTACCATTGTTTGACATAGATTTTAAACACAACGCTTGTTGTAGATCCGTTTACAACTTTCTCCAGGTACTCTTGTTCTTAAAAACTGGGGAAGCCGCAATGGTTTTATAGACATTAAACTCTCATTCTCTTCTTTTTCATCATCATCATCATCATCATTATAAATATTATCTTTATAATTATTATAGTCATTGTCACCATCATTATCATCATCATCATCATCATCATCCTCAACATCACTAGAACTATCCAATTCGTTTTTTTTTCCTTTTCAAAAGGGGCCTCTTGAAGAGTCTGTGTTGCTTTTGATAGTGTTACGTTTTTATTGAACGTTGACAACTGTCCTAACATGACTTTTTGACGAGATAAATGTTTTTTCACAAGGAAGTCACTATGTAGAGTAACACTATGTTTTTGTTGGACTTGCTTTTTCTTGTTCTTTTGATCATGTTTTGTTAACACTAACGGTGTTTCATTTGGTATACCACATTGATGAGTACCCACACTTAAGACCTCACTATGTTTACTTTTTAGATGACCTAGACATTTTGTTGTTCTTTGTTTTGAGCACTGCCAAAATATGATGCCATTCGCATTTTCTCGCTTATAGTTATAAGAGTACCCATGATACAGGGCACGTGGTTTACCTTTATTGGTTATAGTATATTCCATAGTAGCCACTGACTTGTATAGTCGATCCGCCTACTACAAAGGTCTGAACACTTGTGGTGAAAGAATGATGTTGTGTTGACGTTTTATGCAGGATAATGTTGGTGGCATATGCGGGTGGCTTATGTGGGTGGCTTATGTTGATGACATGTATTGTTGGCTGATTTTGGTGGCTTATGTTGATGGTTTATGGTGGTGGCTTATGTTGGTGGCTTATGTTAGTGGCTTATGTTGATGACATATGTTGGTGACTTATGTTGATAGCTTATGTTGGTGGCTAATGTTGATGACATATGTTGTTGGCTTATGGTGGTGGCTTATGTTGATAGTTTATGCCGCTGGTCTATGTTGATGGTTTATGTTAATGGCTTAGGTTAATGTCTTAGGTTGATGGCATAAGTTGATGGCTTATGTTGGTGGCTTATGGGGGTGGCTTATGCTGGTGGCTTATGCTGGTGGTTTATGGTGGTGGCTTATGTTGATGACATATGTTGGTGACTTATGTTGGTGACTTATGTTGGTGGCTTATGTTGGTGGCTTATGGTGGTGGCTTATGATGGTGGCTTATGGTGGTGGCTTATGATGGTGGGTTATGGTGGTGGCTTATGGTGGCTTATGGTGGTGGCTTGTGGTGGCTTATGATGGTGGCTTGTGGTGATGGCTTATGGTGGCTTATGGTGGTGACTTATAGTGGTGGCCTATGTTGGTGGCTTATTTTTGGTGGTTTAGGTTAATACCTTATTTGTAATGGCTTATTTGACAAGTTATTGTTGTCAATGTATTTAGAGGATTTTTCTCTTGGTCTTGGCAAGTATCTCAACCCTTTTTTTATGGTAGCATAATGCTTACCGCCATGTTTGTAAGCAACAACAACACACTAAAATTCCAAGAATCCAAAGTACTCTAAGGTTAATGATTGTCTCTCAACTCCATTCAGCGTCTAGTCAAAAACATTATATATTTTACACATTAAAAAAAAGGTTAATTGGGAAAGTAGGCTATATGTTTAAACTAAAAATCATATCAAATCATATGCTAACTCCAACACCTACGTCTATCCCACTCTCAGTCAAAATAATATAATATTCTTCAAATTTTTCCAACACAGTATTTGGAAAGTAGGTCATATTTTGAAAACTAATCATCCTATAAAGTCATATATATATACTCAAACCAATGGCTTTTATATCCTTAATCGTAAGAACAAAATATGGAATTTTTGTCATTTCTTCCAAAAATGTTCATTTTAAAACGGGGCTATATTTTGGAAACTAGGAATTTTACAAGAAAGTTTGTTTAACGTAAATGACAGGTATTTTCCTCCACTACCCACAAACCAAGTCCCAGGTCTCTGGGACAAAAATAAAAAATAAATCAATTTGGAAAGTAGGCGATATTTTGAAAACGAATCATCCTAAAAAGTCATATATAGACTCAAACCAATGGCTTTTATATCCTTAATTGGTAAAACAAAACTTAACATTTTTTCAGTTTTTCCAAAAAAGTCCAATTTCCAAAATTGTCTATATTTTGGGAACTAAGAATTTTACAAAAAAGTTTGTTTAACGAAAATGAAAGGTCTTTACCCCCCCCCTCTACCCAAAACATAAATTTCAGGTCCCTAGGACAAAAACTGTGCAGTAGGTTTTTTTTAAGTGACCAGAACCACTATATATATATCATTTTATTCTAAGAGCTTTCCATGATGATAAGAAAAAAAGAGCTTACCATAATGATGGATTGAGTGTAGGAAAACGTCTTTTGCTGCTTGATGTCACTACTAAAGTGATACTCTTACAACAGACAAGTGAGATCATGTTTCGCTGACGTAATCGTATGTTTCCACGCACTTCCTGTGTTGAGCGCGTCATAGTGGCTAAATTTAAAACTCTAGATGAGATGTTTTGTTGACGTAATCGTATGTTCCCCGCACGTACACTTTGGACGGGTCTTTTTGAAGGGAGTCATTTTTTTACGGGCCCCGGAGGACGGGTCCTTGTTGACGGGTCCCTGTGGGCGGGTCCTTAGGACTGATCCCTATGGACTGGCCCTTGCATTTTATCCAAATTATGTCAAAGGGGACCCGCCACAGGGACCCGTCAACAAGGACCCGTCCTCCGGGGCCCGTAAAAAAATGACTCCCTTCAAAAAGACCCGTCCAAAGTGTACGTGCGGGGAACATACGATTACGTCAACAAAACATCTCATCTAGAGTTTTAAATTTAGCCACTATGACGCGCTCAACACAGGAAGTGCGTGGAAACATACGATTACGTCAGCGAAACATGATCTCACTTGTCTGTTGTAAGAGTATCACTTTAGTAGTGACATCAAGCAGCAAAAGACGTTTTCTTACACTCAATCCATCATTATGGTAAGCTCTTTTTTTCTTATAATCATGGAAAGCTCTTAGAATAAAATGATATATATATAGTGGTTCTGGTCACTTTTAAAAAAACCTACTGGACAGTTTTTGTCCTAGGGACCTGAAATTTATGTTTTGGGTAGAGGGGGGGGGGGGTAAAGACCTTTCATTTTCGTTAAACAAACTTTTTTGTAAAATTCTTAGTTCCCAAAATATAGACAATTTTGGAAATTGGACTTTTTTGGAAAAACTGAAAAAATGTTAAGTTTTGTTTTACCAATTAAGGATATAAAAGCCATTGGTTTGAGTCTATATATGACTTTTTAGGATGATTAGTTTTCAAAATATCGCCTACTTTCCAAATTGATTTTTTTTATTTTTGTCCCAGTGACCTGGGACTTGGTTTGTGGGTAGTGGAGGTAAATACCTGTCATTTACGTTAAACAAACTTTCTTGTAAAATTCCTAGTTTCCAAAATATAGCCCCGTTTTAAAATGAACATTTTTGGAAGAAATGACAAAAATTCCATATTTTGTTCTTACGATTAAGGATATAAAAGCCATTGGTTTGAGTATATATATATGACTTTATAGGATGATTAGTTTTCAAAATATGACCTACTTTCCAAATACTGTGTTGGAAAAATTTGAAGAATATTATATTATTTTGACTGAGAGTGAGATAGACGTAGGTGTTGGAGTTAGCATATGATTTGATATGATTTTTAGTTTAAGCATATAGCCTACTTTCCCAATTAACCTTTTTTTTAATGTGTAAAATATATAATGTTTTTGACTAGACGCTGAATGGAGTTGAGAGACAATCATTAACCTTAGAGTACTTTGGATTCTTGGAATTTTAGTGTGTTGTTGTTGCTCACAAACATGGCGGTAAGCATTATGCTACCATAAAAAAAAGGGTTGAGATACTTGCCAAGACCAAGAGAAAAATCCTCTAAATACATTGACAACAATAACTTGTCAAATAAGCCATTACAAATAAGGTATTAACCTAAACCACCAAAAATAAGCCACCAACATAGGCCACCACTATAAGTCACCACCATAAGCCACCATAAGCCATCACCACAAGCCACCATCATAAGCCACCACAAGCCACCACCATAAGCCACCATAAACCACCACCATAACCCACCATCATAAGCCACCACCATAAGCCACCATCATAAGCCACCACCATAAGCCACCAACATAAGCCACCAACATAAGTCACCAACATATGTCATCAACATAAGCCACCACCATAAACCACCAGCATAAGCCACCAGCACAAGCCACCCCCATAAGCCACCAACATAAGCCATCAACTTATGCCATCAACCTAAGACATTAACCTAAGCCATTAACATAAACCATCAACATAGACCAGCGGCATAAACCATCAACATAAGCCACCACCATAAGCCAACAACATATGTCATCAACATTAGCCACCAACATAAGCTATCAACATAAGTCACCAACATATGTCATCAACATAAGCCACTAACATAAGCCACCAACATAAGCCACCAACATAAGCCACCACCATAAACCATCAACATAAGCCACCAAAATCAGCCAACAATACATGTCATCAACATAAGCCACCCACATAAGCCACCCGCATATGCCACCAACATTATCCTGCATAAAACGTCAACACAACATCATTCTTTCACCACAAGTGTTCAGACCTTTGTAGTAGGCGGATCGACTATACAAGTCAGTGGCTACTATGGAATATACTATAACCAATAAAGGTAAACCACGTGCCCTGTATCATGGGTACTCTTATAACTATAAGCGAGAAAATGCGAATGGCATCATATTTTGGCAGTGCTCAAAACAAAGAACAACAAAATGTCTAGGTCATCTAAAAAGTAAACATAGTGAGGCCTTAAGTGTGGGTACTCATCAATGTGGTATACCAAATGAAACACCGTTAGTGTTAACAAAACATGATCAAAAGAACAAGAAAAAGCAAGTCCAACAAAAACATAGTGTTACTCTACATAGTGACTTCCTTGTGAAAAAACATTTATCTCCTCAAAAAGTCATGTTAGGACAGTTGTCAACGTTCAATAAAAACGTAACACTATCAAAAGCAACACAGACTCTTCAAGAGGCCCCTTTTGAAAAGGAAAAAAAGGAATTGGATAGTTCTAGTGATGTTGAGGATGATGATGATGATGATGATAATGATGGTGACAATGACTATAATAATTATAAAGATAATATTTATAATGATGATGATGATGATGAAAAAGAAGAGAATGAGGGTTTAATGTCTATAAAACCATTGCGGCTTCCCCAGTTTTTAAGAACAAGAGTACCTGGAGAAAGTTGTAAACGGATCTACAACAAGCGTTGTGTTTAAAATCTATGTCAAACAATGGTAAAGAGATAAAAAAACTAAATGAATAAAAATATTGTATGGGTATTGGCTGTTTTTTTCTTAATTGCTATCCCCATGTCCCACTATTAATACAATTGTTAACCATCAACAGTCTCTGACTATGTTCAGAAAGGGAGTGGCCTTAAACAATACACTATATCTATGGTTTGTGTACCGAGTATCATAATAATACAGTGTGGCCAAGCCATGTTAAGGCAATAGTTATGTCAGGTAACGGATTCGAACCCTTGCTTCCTTATACAGAAATTTGATCTTAAGTCAAACACCTTAACCACTCGGCCAACCTGACAGTTACTAATTTAATTGGTCTTGAGGACTTGAGTGTTTACAAAACATTTTTTCCAGTATACATTGCCTAAACCACTTGCTTGTTTTGAAATAAAGATTTTGTTTTGTTTTACCATAATATTGCAGTTATGAGTCTTGTGAACTGGGTGTTCAATATAGGGTTAAAGGCATTTTAAAATCATTTTAGAAAAGCTCTTAGGTATCGTGTCATGGGTTTTAGTAATGCATTACTGTTCGTTGACTAACATTTACCGTTACACAACATTATTTTGGTGAACGTATATGTTGTTGTTTGAGTCTTTAGTCCTTTGACTGGTTTGATGCAGATCTCAGTGTCTATCTGTCACGAGCTAATCGTTTCATCTCTATATAGCTACCACATCCTACATTCAAGGCTATCTGTTTAACATATTATAACCTTTGTCTCCCCCTACAAGCTCTTGGGTTCAATTCCTAGCTTTAACACAAAATTTTAAAAGTGGTATGAGGACTAAAACAAGTATACTCAGTCTCGGGTGGTCAAAAATAAGTAGGGTTTGATTCACACCTCAACCATACAGCACCATTTTTTTATTTTTTTTAAATAATGATAGCCATTTGTTCATTTTCACATTTCACACATTACAATTTGTCAATTTTCCATTTGCATTTCTTTTAAATGTCAGTTTAAAGTTTTTGAATTTCATGATATGGAAACATGGATTTTCCAATTTGTAGTTTACACATTTTATTTTTATTTTGTTTATGTCAAAAGTTCATATTTGCGAAACATGATTTTTTCATTTCAAGATTTTGTAAATGGTGTTAAAGTGAGTGCTCGGCCATTGCGATCTTACAGTCTGTCTATGTGTATGCAAAACATAGAGGTCTACTATTACTACTGAAGGTAAGGCTGTTTCTACTCTCTCTCTCTCTCTCTCTTTCTCTGTAGTCATACATCCACACAACCTTGCCTGTCTTTGAGAACAAACACACAACCACTCTATTTATCCCTAAAAAGATCATTGACACGCACACTCATCCCAAAGAACTTTAATTATACATTTAACATTTACCATTACAAAAATAAATGGTTTCCACTATTTACAAAAAATTAACTATTTACAATTACAAAAATAAATATTTACAAAATAGTAAATCAATTAAATCGACTGGTTACAAAAGCCATGTCTCTAAACAATAAAATATAGAAATCACACCTCCTCCATGTGGTTATAACCCCTTGCTAGGCTAATGCGTAGGTCATTCATCTGCACACATTTGTTATCCATCAAAGCAAAAGTGAATTTTCTCTGTTCCACAAGATACGAATTATAGTTGCTGGATTGTATCCTGGACCGTTTATGCGACATAGCTATACCGGTTCATGAAATCGCTAGGTAGTTCTCTACATATAGCTCTACATATGGCTTCCTTACAGCTAGTGTGCGATAGACAGCATTAACTGTATATCACACCCAGTCCACCTTTGTATTTGTAATCCAAGTAATAATTTGAAAAGAGACGAGTGTAATCGGTTTAAAATATTATCTCTGCTTTTTTATATGTTTATGACATGCGTATTAACCTGAAATCAAACCCTAGTCCACTTTAGTGAAAGGCTAACAGCTTAACCACTACGCCACTATGCCCTTTTTGCTTAGTTTGATTCGTTCTAGGACTTAGAGCTTGAAATCGAGTTAAACTCTCTAGTGTAAGTGGCACATGTGCGCGCCACTGCAGTAAAAAATGGTTAGCTGGTAACATTAGACAACCGGAAATGATTGTATTTCTGTTAGCCAAGCATTTCTGTCATTTGCCTACAGCGTGAGCACTGTCAGCAAGACAGCTTAGTTTAGAACAAGTGTGTGTGTATAGATTATTAGCCTCAGGTATTTAAAGGTTGTTGTGTGTAGTGACCATCTTGTCCCAGTAACCACTGAGCAAGTTTTAACAGTCAACCCATAAAAACTGCATAGGATAGATGGGTGAGGTTCATGTACTTGGGTGTGTGCATTAGCACCATGCACTAGTTTTACCTTACCCTCTATAGGTAGAGCGTTATCCCTTTCCTTTTTGACATTACCAATGACCACATCCACCCACAAGTTTTACACTTAAACCCTTGGCTCGTTTTCGATTAGGTTTGGTTCGGTTTGGTTGAGTTTGATTCAGCTTGGTTCAGTTTAGTTCAATGTAGTCACCATTTTGTTTCATTAGCTATCCTCTTTAACCAATCAATTAAAGATAGTCTACTCTTAATTCTTGAATCAATAAATCCGATTTTGTATACACCGTTTGTCATTTATTAACCCATGCCTGCAACCTATACTCTCTCTGTACTACAGTCTGATCTGAAAACAAGTTCCAATAGTGAAAGACTTGTCAGTCACCATACATGTTGCCTACACTAGTTCTTTCTCTGCCTAGCTATGTTTCATCACTCACGGTTAACAACTCACATGTCCGTATCCAATTATTAATTTATAAAATCTCAGGTCAATGACCTTAATATTTTGGATATTTTAGGTAAATTCATTGGTCATGGGAAAGAGTTGACCATTCTAAGTCCTATGACACCTCATATGTCGATATCCGAGTATTAGTTTATATAATCTCAGCTCAATGTCCTTGTTGTTTTGAATATTTGGGGTAAATTCGTTGGTCATGGGAAAGGGTTGGCCATCCTCAGTATTATAACACCTCACTTGACTCTCTCCCATTATTAGTTATCGAGATATTAACAACAGTGCAATTAGGCCCTTTTGACAAACATTAAATATATATTTAGAAACAGAGCGTCACCCCGAGTGCTAGGACCCCACATACAAGTCCCTAGCCTTATTGGTTCGCGAAATATTAACAAAAGTGTAGTTAGGCCCTTTGTTAAAATGTCAAAAATACATTCAAAAAGAGAGTGTCTGCTCAAGTCCAACGACACCTCACAGGTCAAAATCCCATCATGGGTTCAGGAAATATCAACAAAAGTGTAGTTAGGCCCCTTGTCAAAATTTCAACAAATACATTTAAAAAGGGAATGTCATCCCATGTGCTACGACCCCTCATACAAGTCCCTAGCCTTATTGGTTCACGAGATATTAACAAAAGTGTACTTAGGCCCTTTTGACAAAAATCAAAAAATACATTGAAATACGGGGCGTCATACCAAGTCCAACGACCCCTCATACAAGTCCCTAGCTTTATTGGTTCATGAGATATTAAAAAGCCAATGACCTATTAGTTTTGGATCATTTGGTTATTTTTTTAAATAACTCATCTATAAATCATTATTTAAAAAGTCCGCCCTCTTACGAAAACCTCAAGTGCGCATGCGTAAAAACAGAAAACAAACATGTTAATTCATAGTAGCAATCGGCTCTTCACATGCGTTTCATGTGGAACAACGTTTAATTTCATCATAGCATTAGAGACCATGGGTCAGTCCATAGGGACCAGTCCAAAGGGACCGGTCTAAAGTGATCAGTCCAAAGGGACAAGGACACGTCCACAAAGACCTGTCCACAAGGACCTGTCCACAAGGACTTGTCCATAATGACCTGGCAACAATGACCCCGCCAACAATGACCCGTCAACAATAACCCATCCATAGGGATCCGCTCCCCCACCCTCTTACAAAAGCCATGAGTGGGCATGCGTAAAAAACAAAAACAAGCATGTTAATTCATAGTGACTATCGACCAAACACATGCACTTTATGTGGAACAACGTTAAAATCCATATCGGCATTCAAACTCTCACATGTTGCAATTGGAAGGAGAGATTCTCTAAAAAATTCAATTTCACCCCTAGTAGGGGTAGGTTTAATTTTTGGGGTTGAAATATGTTGTCCATTGGAAAGGGGGTGTCAGCCCGAGTTCAATGACACCTCATTCGTCAAAATCCGACCACGGGTTCGGAAGTTATCGGGCTGCCGCCATCTTGGTGGAGGGGAGGAGGAGGAGGCATCTGAACTGTCCAAAACACACTACTTCGTTGGCGTGTTCGACGTAGACCTGGTGAGCGCTATCTCGTAGAGGGCATTCGTCCAAGACACACTGGCCGCACCCCAGGCCTTATGGTCTGGGGTGCGATAAGCTACAACTCTCGTCCACCTTTGGTGTTGTGGAGGGAACGCTAACCAGCGCTCGGTACGTGCAGGATGTTGTTAGATTCGTTCGTTTGCCGTTCTTGCAACAGGAAGGGGATGCTTTGTTGTAACAGGATAATGCTCGCCCACACACTGCCCGTGCAACTCTACGTGCAATGCCAGACGTTCATCAAATTTCCTGGCCAGCACGATCGTCAGACTTGTTGCCAATCGAGCACGTGTGGGACATGATGGACCGACAAGTGACTCGTGTGACTCGTCCACCCACATTTCTTACAGAACTGTGTTAACAGGTCGAGTAGGCGTGGAATAACGTATCCCAAGACAGTATTCGCTATCTGTATGATCGACTGTATGCAAGAGTCAGTGCCTGCATTGCCGCCCGTGGAGGCTACACCTCGTAATAATATGGGTGCTTCAGCATGGGTCGATACTTGGTATCTCTGAACCATTGATCTGTATATTTAATCATTTCATGTACTCCATGCACTGTTGCCAAAATAAATCTTGAGTGAATTTGTAACCTCTAAAAGGATGACCTTTTTTTTTTCCAGCAGTGTATTAGATGATTTATTTACTGCAATCTGGCCGCCATGGCATTCAATAACGAAGTTACACTGCACACAGTTTTATAGAATATAATTTCTCCTCTTTATCTCTGATATTAAACTTTGCAATTTGCAGCACGACGTCACACAGCACGACGACTGACCATGCGGTTAACAGTTTGCATGTGTTTCACTAATTCACCAAAAACTGTGTGAAATATTCGACACGTGAGTAGCGTATTCCGCACTGGCAAGATGTTTTCCACCGTATTATAAATGATTCCAATAAATGTTTACAGTTTTCAGTACCATGCGGTCCAATGCACAAATCACCGCACTCACGTTGTTAAGCGTTCGACAAGTACTGTACAGTAATAAGTACGCGTTTCCGGCTTCTTCCCTCTGCGACCAGTCAGGTTGTTCCTTCACCATGTCCTGCTACATCATTCCAAATATTTGTTACTGGCGCCGTTAACCTAGATGTTAGGCCCCTTTAAGCAACAATTATCATCACCATGTGTATTAATCCCACATAGAATAATATCTATTACGTGCAGTAAATTTCCAACTCAGTTTATTCTGTTGTTTGTGTCTACTGTTATTTAAGTATTTGTTTCTATCTCTTGAGTCTGATGAAGTTCACAGCTCACTCAATCCTTCCACAGCCCTCTCATGCATCCTTCTCCGTGTAATAGCTCTGCTCAAATCTCTGGGCATAATTTGATGTTAGGTAGTCTGACGTAGAATTCAGACATAGGCGCTTAATGATTAAGTGAATGGGGTGAAAATGTTGAGCCCATATTGATCCGAGATACCGCTGATTCGAAAGCCAAATCCACCCTCGTGAGATCCCTTCACCAGCAAACACACATGGATTTGAGCTAGTCCCAACACGTGACCGTTACTCTCAGGTTTTGGGTGTGGTTATGAAGCTAGTCCAAGCACATGCTACTTAATAAACAGAAGGTTCCAAATCTACTACAAATAACCACACAATTTAAGATAAAAACTCGTGTCCTTGAGTGATTTATTCACCAAAGATCCCTAGCTTACTCTGTATTGGGGATCTGGTGGTTAGTCACAAGCTAACTAGAAAATAAACACTCCTGAAAATTAATTTCATCTAATATTACTGTCCGAATATCACCTCCAGAAATCCTATATTCTGAAACGTTATTATAATACAAGCTATGAAATAGTTCCAATGCAAATATAAATGTCAATCAGATCTAGTTACATTCCTCCTATCTTCGGCAGTAGATGCCTAATACCCTGTCGTTCCACAACGATCAGTAACATCTGACAAAGAAACCAGAATAAAAATAATAAGTTACGATGGAACAACATCCAGCATTTAAATTGATTAATTTAAATCCCGTTAGCCAAACCCTGTACAATGTATCCTACAAAACGTCGCGTCTGAAACTCATTCCTTAGCTGTAAAAGAAGCAAATGACATACAAGGAAAATATGTACAAGAATAAACATGATCTCGACTGGGTTGTCGTATTGTTGACAGCTCATCATCTGTTCCTTCAGAAAGTCGTCTCACAATCAGCGAAGTCTCATATTTCTTATCTAGGTCTTGTATGTCACATTGTGTTTGGATGGTATTCAAAATGATGGAACACTGTGTATGATTTATTTCCACCTATGTAAAGGGATGTGTTTGTAAAACCAGTAATTTCTCTGCAGGATGATACTGATCTGACTGAGGATATCAAGATCGAGGAATTTTCGATACCAGAGCTTGTTCCAAGAAGGGGTGAAATAGAAAGTCCTCCTTTAGCGACTGAAGGAGATTTGAAAGAGGTAAGAACTACTTGTTGTACCTTATATGAGACATCACCTGATCGCCATCTTCCTCTCATCATTGCAATTAAGGGAATACAAAATTGTGTATTCAGACCGTACTGATGACAGATGGAAGCTTTCTGTTATTAGGTTGGGTTTGGTACAGAAGGTAAAGTCGTGTAGAAGATTGCCGTCTGCTGGCTAAATAAAAAAGATAATAATAATTATGACAAATGTTATTTGCTTCCACGAAATTGTATTTGAAATGATACGGGGGAGGAAATGTGCTAAATATTCCTTCAGATCCTCTCCTCACTACTAAAATACATGAGAAATGATTGTTGACAACTGCTATTTATTTATATGGGGGAGAATGGCAAACACATCATATCATTTATCGTGCATTAATCTCAAATATAAAAATGTGACGATTAACCATCTTATACACTTAGTATTAGTACAAATACTGCAAGATGAGTACCAGAACAAACACAATCTGAATACTGAATATCAGATCAATAAATGTCCTATCAAACGAACGTATCACTTCTATCACTGATTATTTCAAACTCTCATCAAAATCAAACGTCGTCAAACCTGTAGGGAAAGGCATGGCACAAAATCAAATTAATGAAACATCTTATTCGAAATACTTGAGTGTTCTGATTATTTACATGAGCCCCGACTCGAACCTGTGTCCCTTCACTCAACAATGGTGGACTCAGCATGTGTGGATAGACCGATGACCAGGATCTCATAATCTGTAAAAGGGTTTTAAAATAACGTTCCCGTCGAATATAAGACAAAAAAAACAGAAAAGTCTACCTCAAAATAAATGCGAAATTCTAAATTCGTTTTCAAATAACGTACCCTTCCAGTGTACTATACTGAACAATGAAAATTGAAACTGCAAATCCACAAGTCTTATCTGAACTGGAAACACATAGGGGAACATATTTCCCTTGCTAACAGGCAGCTGATCCGATGTTAACGACCACACAATTATTGAACTTACTAACGCCTCAGTAAGCCTCAAATATCAAACTCAATATATATCACCAAAACATCTGTTCACTTAAGGATGATAAGTGTGATTCATTTCTCGCTGAGGCTCCAAGATCACATATATCTCCTTTGAACAATCAAAAGCCATTGTATGTGGTTATGAATTTCATTTGTATATTTAAGTGAAAAGAACGGATAGGAGCAGAAAGGTGGCGTCCAAGGCCTTTCATGTTCACCGTCGATATATATCAGCTTCACTTTTATTTGTATGTTAACACTGAAAAATCTGTATTAGTGTATTTTACAATTCTTATAACTGATTAAGTTGTGTGTAAGTATTTCCACACTTATTATTCCCGTTTCCACAGTGTTGTGAAGGAGATGAGAGAGTTCCTATGGTGCAACGGTTCTTTCCTAGAGCCGGAGTTTATGAGAACAAACTTCTTGCGTAGAAGTGACGCTCCCAGTAAACGTTAACATATATCTGTTTTTTGGGGTTTCCTGTTTGATGTGCTTGTTCTTTGCCGTCAGTGATTCAACATGTGTGATATTTCTCAATATGTACGTTGATGTTTTAGATTAAACCCTCCTTGTTACCTGTTGTTGTTGTTGTTGTTGTTTGAGTCTTCAGTCTTTTGACTGGTTTGATGCAGCACTCTAAGTCTCCCTGTTCTGTGCTAATCGTTTCATCTCTACATAGCTACCACACCCTACATCCGAGGCAATCTGGTTAACATATTCTAACCTTGGTCTACCCCTACAGTTCTTGTCCTCAACCCTTTCCTCCATCACTAAGCTTGCTATTTCTGGGTGTCTTAGTATGTGTCCTACTAATCTATCTCTTCTCTTCATTAGCAGGCGCCAGAAATATCTCTCCTCTCCCACTCGTCTTAATACCTCTTCGTTTGTAACCCTATCTACCCATCTGATCTTCATCATTCTCCTGCAACACCACATTTCAAATGCTTAAATTCTGCTCTTTTCTGCTGCACCAATAGTCCAAGTTTCACTTCCATAGAGCGCCACGCTCCAGACAAAGGCTTTCAAAAATGACTTCCTAATACCTAAATGTATGTTCGATCTCAACAGATTCCTTTTTTTGTAGAAATGCTTTCCTTGCCTGAGCCAACCTACTTTTTATATCCTCTTTGTTTCGTCCATCACAGGTTATTTTACTTCCTAAGTAACAGACGTCTCATACTTCCTTCAGCTTTTCACCTGACAATTTGATGTCCATAGAGGTTTCTGATTTATTTCGGCTGCATTCCAGTATTTTTGTTTTACATTTATTAATTTTCATCATGTATTCTTTGAAGACGGAGTCCATACCATTCAAAAACTCATTCAAATCCTCAGGCGTGTCGGCCAAGATGACGATGTCATCAGCAAATCTCAGAGTTGAAATTATTTCTCCTTGAATCTTCACTCCCACTTAAAATTTTTCTACAATTTCCTTCATTCCTTGTTCAATATAAAGATTGAAAATTATGGGTGATAAGTTGCAGCCTTGCCTTACACCTTTCTGAATACCAGCTTCTCGCTCCTGTCCTTCAGCTCGAATGACTGCTGTCTGGTTTCTGTATAGATTGTATATCACCCTCCTATCCCTGTACTTTATTCCAATAGATTTCAAAATGTCAAACAATTTAGTCCAATCAACGTTATCAAAAGCCTTTTCTAAGTCTACAAATGCCATGAACGTTCCCTTATCTTTCCTTATTCTACCTTCCCAAATCAGCCTAATACTTAGTACAGCTTCCCTTGTTCCTACATTTCTTCGTAAACCAAACTGATCTCCACCCAACTCCGTTTCTATCTGGCCTTCCATCCTCTTGTAAATTATTCTAGACAGGATCTTTGAAGCATGAGTAATCAAGCTGATTGTACGGTAATCTTCACATCTGTCAGCTCCTACTTTCTTTGGTATAGGGATAATAACATTCTTCTTGAAATCAGGGGGTACCTCACCTGTCTATGAGACACACCTACACACCATGTGAAATAACCTGATCAGACCTTCATCACCTATGCAGCGTAGCAACTCAATCGGTATATCATCTATGCCTGGTGCTTTGTTCCTGCTTAAGTCCTCCAATGCTCTGTCAAATTCTTATATCAATATTAAATCTCCTTTTGCATCCTCATCAATTTCCTCCTCTCTTTCCATTACATGATTCTCAATCTCCCTTCCCTTATACAAACACTCTATGTAAGCTTTCCATCTCTCAACCTTTTCTTCCCTATCTGTTAGGGGCTTTCCATTTGTGTCCATTATATTACAGCTCTTAGTCTTCTTTTCCCCAAAAGTATTCTTAATCCTTCGATAAGCTGTGTCTACTTTTCCTAATTTCAGACAATTTTCTATACCTGCACATTTCTCTTTCAACCATTCTTCTTTCGCTTCCTTGCACTTCTTGTTAACCTCATTTCTCAGACGTCTGTATTCTGCTTTCCCTATTCATCTCTTACATTCTTGTGTTTCCGCCTTTCATCCATTAATTCTAGTATATCCTGAGTGATGCACGGTTTTCTACCTATTCTTTCTTTCCTACCAATGTTTTCTTCTGAGGATTTTATTATTTCATTCTAACAAAAGTGCCCATTCGTCTGCAATTGAAGTTTGTTTAGGGCTTTTCATTAGTCCTTCCTTTATACTCTTCTTGAATCTTTCGTTTACATCCTTCACTTTCAGTCTGTCTATCGCCCACCTTTTTGGATTTTGACTTCTCTTCAGTTTCTTCAACTTTAATCTGCATTTCATAACAACCAGATCGTGGTCAGAGTTTATGTCAGCACCAGGATACGTTTTACAATCCAAAATCTGGTTTCGAAATCTCTGCTTGACCATAATGAAGTCAATTTGGTAACGCCCTGTATCTCCCGGTCCCATCCATGTGTATATTCTTCTATTGTGGTTATTGAATAAGGTGTTAGCTATGACCAATTAATGCTCGGTGCAGAATTCCATCAGTCTACTTCCTCGATCATTCCTTTCACCTAATCCGAAATCTCCTACTATCTTCCCTTCTCTCCCTTTTCCTACCACAGCATTCCAATCTCCCATTTCTAAAACATTTTCATCACCCTTGATATACCTCAGAATTTCATTTATTTCTTCGTAGACCTTCTCAACATCTTCATCATCAGCTTGACTGGTAGGCTTATAGACTTGTACCACTGTGGTGCACGTAGGTTTAGTATTGATTTTTGCTAGAATAATCCGTTCACTATATTGCTCATAATATTCCACCCGCTGTCCAAGTTTCCTACTCAATATGAGACCAACCCCTGCTTGGCCATTGTTTGATTTAGTGCTAATGACCCTATAGTCACCTGACCAAAAGTCCTGTTCTTCCTGCCAGCGCATTTCACTAATCCCAACCAAATCCAACCTCAACCTATCCATTTTCCTTTCTAAGTTTTCTAACCTTCCACTTCCTACCAGACTTCTAACATGCCACGCCCCGATCTGTAGAATGTCAGATTTCCTCTTTGTCACTTCTGTGATGTTAACCCCCTCTCGAGTAGTCCCCACCCGGAGATCCGAACGGGGGACTAGTTTACCTCCGGAATGAAATTTTACAAGGGAGGAGGCCATCATCACATATAATTATGCATAGAGAGGTGCATATCCTCGGGAATACCATTACGGCTGTAGTTTCCCGTTGCTTTCAGCCGTGCAGCAGAACGCAGTATAGCCATTAGTTCGCTTATATTATCAATATCTTAACCGTCTATAAGACAAGTAAGGAATTGATTTATTCGGAAAGGCTGCTACTCCCTTCAGAATAAGTTAAGAGCAGTTCAACTAACATAAATTCTAACCTTCTACTAACAATTAAATACCAAACTTCTACTAGCGAAAAATACTCAAGTTCCACCAACAACAAATACTACCACTAAAACAGTCTGTCACCAGGCACACTCACATGCACCCTCACACATCACAGTTTAATGAAACAATGAACTATAACTAATAAACAATGCAACTGCCACCAGACACACTCTCACAGCACAGTCTTATAGAATAATGACATATATCTAATAAACAAACTAACTACATACTTACAACTAAAACTAACTGCATACTTACTGTACATTCTAGAAGAGGAAGTGGGAAACAAAAATAATAGTAAGGGAAACAAAAGTCAGGGAGAAAGGAAAGTCTCTCAACACTCAAAGAATGAGAATTAAGAAGAAATGGTAAACACAATTAGGATAAGGCAAATAAAGGACAGGAAGAAAAGAAATGCCCTCAAGGTTCGAAGAATGAGGATTGAGGGACTTGGAAAGAAGGAGAGTCATGACATGCATATAGGAAAGGGAAAAAGGAGAGGGCCCGCCCCAAAGTCAGAGGAATAAGGGGACACAACGGACCCAGCTCAGGAATCCCTCGGGGTCGCCAACTCCCAAACTCAGCAGCCGTGAGCCCTTGAGTGTGTAGCACTATCCAGGGTGCACCAGACGTCGTGGGGCTACATAGGTGAACTAAGAGAAAAAGCTCATGGAAAATATATTTGGGTCTCACTAGACGAAACAACGGACGTAGATCAAAGATATGTAGCTAACTTCGTGTTTCGGAGAGTTTCAAATTGAACATGTTGCTATGGATAAAGATTATCATAAAGAAATTTATAATGGCAGAGTCCTCCGTGGGGTAGACATTGACTCGGATCATTATATCTCAAAAATAAAAATCAAGTTAACACCAAAAAGGAAACACAAACGTAATCGTCCCAAAATAAGGAGAAATTATGATCCCAGTTACTTACTAAATAATAAAAGATATTTAGGGAGATCCAAAACACTTTTAAATGACAAATTAGAGACAATGGTCAACAAGTGGTGCGAGCGTCAGTCTAGTGTCGAGGGAGGGAGCACCCAGGGGCCACGTGTCTCTTCAGTTCACTTCTCTCTCTCCCGACATCGGAGGGGAATGACCAGACACTTAACAGGGCATTTCCGGGTCACCAGATCAGGGCAGTTAACTAAGAATCTCAAAGGAGCCCAGACCAAAGCCATCAAAACAACAGTCACGAGTACAGCTATCACCAGCACAGCAAGCACCGCAGCCAACTGACTCGATCAGGATCGGAATCGTCCAACGTCTCCCAGACTACCACTATCTCAGTCATGACAGCACAGGACGTGGTCGATATCAAAGCCATACTTGAGACAATCAATCAACGGCTGACTTTTTAGAAGTAGGCCAGGCAGACCTCGACCCGGGAGATCAAGAATAGGAGGACTACAACGACGAGGTTCAACCACAGCGCAGTCTACATCCAACATCCATGAGCAAAGGATGGAAGTGCCTCCCACCCAACGGGTCTTGAACTTGGCGCAAGTGCTCAAACAGCTTCTTCTGACCATCCCAACGGGACGCGACCTCCACGACGCGGCAACCGCACTCTGCCTGCTCTCTCTCTCTGGCAAGTACGAACTTTCTGTACATCGCACTCACCCGAGGGTGGGGTCAGGCTCTACAGCTTGATTAGCCACCGGGGACGAAATAATAACGCTACCATAGCTGAAGAAATCGCTCCAATTAACAGGGGAAAGAAACATGCGTGGTGGAACGGGGAATGTGACAAAGCAATTCAAACAACACGCAAAGTTTGGTAAAATGATCAACAGAGGAAAACAGAAAAATCTCGAGAAGAACTAATTAACGCCAGAAGACAAACAGCTAAAGAAATTAGGAGAATTAAAATAAATTATCGAAAGGAAATGCTTAGAACTATAGAGGAAACATTCAATCACCATAAAACAAGAGACTATTACAAAACATTCAAGCAATATCAATCTAAGTTTACCCCTCCCACACTTATGTTAAGAAATAAAAATGGAAAAATGGCACACAATAATCAAGATAATGCTAACATCCTCGCAGAATACTTGAAAGAGTTACTCAATTGTGAGGGTCCTGTGGAACATATAGAATTAAACCATAACCCAAAAAATAAAACTCCATTATAGAAGATTATACCACCAGTTTACAATGAAGTGAAAACTTATGACCTGGAAATGCCCTAACGTAAAATTGGGAGAGTTTCAAATTGACCATGTTGCTATGGATAAAGATTATCATAAAAAATTATAATGTCAAACTGTTTTGCAATTAATGCACTTAAAACTACAAAGCAGCAGGAGAGAATCAAATAGTAGCAGAAATATGGAAGAATGCTAATGATCAGACTATTCAAAACCTACCTAAATACATCATTGATATTTGGAACACGTAGAAGCTTCCCGAGGAATGGAATACAGTGATAATTCACCCGCTGCATAAGAAAGGTGATCGCTCCGATCCAAATAATTATCGGGGATATCCTTGCTTGATATTACATACAAGATTTTATCTAAGATTATATACACAAGAATCCAAGAGCAACTCGACCAAGAACTTTGAGAATATCAGGGAGGATTTCGACCAGGTAAGAGGCTGTCCGGATCAAATCATTAGTTTAATATGGATAATAAAACTCCAAAGAGCTTGAAATAAAGGTCTAGTCATCACGTTTGTAGATTTTAAGAAAGCATACGACATTATCCATCGTGAATCATTACTGAAAAGCCTTAAAGAATTTGTCCTACACCAAAAACTCGTTAACCTTATTAGTATGACTTTCAAAAATACGAAGGCAAAAGTTATATTTAGAGGTGAATTATCAGAATCATACACTATAAGAAACTGGACTCCGGCTAGGAGACGGACTTTAACCATTGTTGTTTAATTGTGCATTGGAGAAGGTTATGCGTGAATGGAACAAGAAATGTCAACCAACTATCAAGATCGGTAGAAATATTAAACTCAACCGTCTTGCTTTTGCGGACGATTTAGCATTATTTGCAAATACAATAGAAGAGGCTAAATTTCAAATTGAACAACTAGAAATTATAGCAAAATAAATGGGATTACAAATCTCATTTAAAAAAAAAAAAACAGAAATGATGCCAACTTGTAAAGTTGATCTACCAGTCGTTCAACTGAACAATAATAAAGAGATTAAAATAGCTCAGAATTTCAAATATCTTGGGGAAATAATAACATGGAACACAAATGAAAAAGAAGCAATAGAATACAGAACAGCTAAATTTAAAGGAAGTATTAGGAAGTAAAGAGAGAGTAAAGAATGAATGGTTCGATAAGGAATGTTAAGAAGCAATGGACAAGAAAAATGAAGCAAGGAAGTTAATGTTACAAAGAGATACAAGGCAAAGTAGAGAAAGATACAAGGCATATAGGAGAAAAGCAACAAAATTATGTAAAAGGAAAAATAAGGAAATGTTAATGAGAAAGTTAGATGGAATAGAAGAGAGAGGACAACAAAACGAAGTGAGGAAATTTTATACAGAAGTTAACTGGTTCAGGAAAAGGTATCAACCTAGGCTTACTGGATGTAGAGACAAACAGGGTAAAATATTAGAGGAGGATGATACTATCAATAGATGGAAGGACCATTTTGAAGAGTTATTCAATGTAAGGACTGAAGAAGAATGTGATACACATCCAAATATAGAAACAACAACTTTTCATGAAGTGCAGGAAGACATTGAGAAACTAAGAAACAATAAAGCCCCGGGGAGGATGGTATTACGGGTGAAATGTTAAAAAACTCGGGACAAGAAATTATATATGAAATATATAATCATATCGTCAAGATATGGGAGGAAGAGAATATACCAACTCAGTTGAACATCGGAATAATTTTTCCCATATATAAGAAAGGAGATAAATATAATTGTGCAAATTACCGAGGAATTACATTACTGAATATCGTCTATAAAGTGTTTTCCAATGTGCTATTAAACAAGTTGCACATCAACTATGAGGAAATAGTAGTAGAATATCAATGTGGGTTCCGCAAGAATAGAAGTACTATTGATCAAATGGAAAAATGTTATGAACACAACGTAGATCTTCATGTTGTTTGTAGACTACAGACAAGCCTGTGATAGTATTGGTAGCGATGGATTGTACAGATATATGGAGCAGAAAGGAATTCCCGGAAAGCTAACAAGATTAGTTAGAATAACCGCAGATAATGCTAAAGCCAAAGAAATGGTGGAGGGTAAACTTGGTGCTGAATTTTTCTTGCAAAGAGGTGTACGACAGGGTGATACCATGTCTGCTTCGCTATTCAACTTGGCTAAGGTATGTGTACACCCAGAAATTTATTTTTTTAAATGAGGAAGTTAGTATTTAGGTTACTAGAAAGAGCAAGAAAAAATAGAAAGATCAGTATGTATATGAACTAAAAATGTTGCATTATTTGTTAATAACAAATTATTTTGTTTAAAAATTTATTATATTGTTTTAAACATCATAGCTCCCAAATTAATTGACATTCC
Source organism: Meconema thalassinum (assembly GCA_946902985.2). Taxonomy (NCBI): domain Eukaryota; kingdom Metazoa; phylum Arthropoda; class Insecta; order Orthoptera; family Tettigoniidae; genus Meconema; species Meconema thalassinum. The sequence goes on along the minus strand of OX336398.1, from coordinate 34,033,696 downwards.
TCAAATCTGATATTTGCATTTTGTTCACAACACTTTTAGATTGTGCTTAAACCTAAAATACATGAGCCTAGAATGAAATTGTGCCTACTGGTGTCCTATTACTTTAGTGGATACATATTTTTTGTGAGTTTTTATAAACAAATCACATAAATAATTATATTTTACAACATTAGTTACATATCAGAGGTTAGTGCACTGGAGTAGGCTTTTGGCTTTCATTTAAAAAAATAATCAGAGAAATAGGATAATACTATGATTTTTGGAAATACTGAGGTCATTAAAAATTATTATTCAGAGAAATCCATCTCAAAGTTTTACAACCGTTTCAGAAACCTCCTGCCTCATATGATGTCCCTTCTAATGCAGTATTCCTTCATCTTCCTTCTGCCTCTAAGGTTCCTACTCCTGGTTTTCTGCTCTGGGGTGTTTTGTAGGTGATACTTTTTCTGTTTTAGAGCTTTAGCCAACTCCACATCGGCTCGAGTATGTTTACCAATAGTAACACCCACCCGCTTTAGAATTTCCAATTCTACATCTGGGCCACAATTATAATGGCAAATAGCAACCATAACACAAGAATTCAATGTTTTCAGTCCTACAAAACTATCTTTTGGGCATCTTTTCCATATCATGCCATTAATACTTCCATTTTGGTTTTGTGTTTTGCCATGGAGACAACGCCTTAGCAAGGCAGGATCAGTCAACTTGGAGAACACTGGCTTGACAGCTTCAAGTACATTGTCAGGTAGTCCACTTTTAGGCTCATATTTATCCAGTGTGCCAGTTGCCACTGCATTTTGGAAGGAACACCAACTGCCTTCACCTTAGGGACATTTACCATGGAGTTCCTCATTCCTGCCTGCTGCTAAATGATATAGGGAAAACCATAAGGCTTCACTGGTTTCCATGGAACTTCTTTACAGGCCTCCTTTTAGTTCTTCTGTTACCCATGGTTATAACAACAATGCACAACAATATTCAAGATAAACAAATTACAATTGCTCAAAAGCTTTCTAAAAGTATATCAATATAAATCGTAGGCCTACAAAATGCAAGGGTGCTCAAAACATCAAAACATTCACCGCTGCTGATTCAAATAATTAAAAACAATTCTCATAGATAGAAGCACTGGGTTACTATGAAGTGAACTCTACATTGTACATGAGTAATTAGAAAGAACACAACAGTCACAGATGATCAGCATGAGCAGAAGGCAAAGAAATTGCCTCGTGTCCAGTAAAGGGGTCGTGGCTCAGTGTGCAGCATTTTACATAAATGCTAATATCTCAAAAAATAGTGAAGGTAGTGTTATATAATTTACACCAAATTGAAGCTAATAAAATAGCAAATCCAGGCAATGTAAAATTCAGAATAAAAAAAGCGACTTTTTGACCATTTCTGGGTGTACACAAATAAAGTATTGAAGAAATTGGAAGGAGCAAATAATAATATAGTATTGTTGCATCCACAATCCACCATAAGGGTTGTGTCTACAACTATGCCTAAATAAATTAACAGTATAAGTTGTAACTACAGGACATGGACATACGGATGTAGCAAGCTAACATCGTAAATACGGTAAACGCAAGCTAGGAGTATGGGGAAATAGTTATACACGCCCACTGCGACACTACCAAATACTGCTGACCAGTGACCTGGTTAGAGAACCTACAAATACGGGAGGCTTCAACGCGCCCGGCCTCTTTTTGGTCACCGCTCTCTCTCTGAACAGTGCTACGTAAGGACCGCGCATGGTGCTGCCCTAAGCGCGGTCTCAACGCCGCCACCCCATGGAGAGCTGCACGAGGTAGGGTGAGTGTGTCGGTCTAATTCCTTTTCATCCGCTTATTTTATTTCCCCCCTCTAACCCTCATCAGAAGTAATAAACCCTTCTTTCACAGTCAAGGGATTTATCTTTATATTTCACTCAGTTACTTATAAAACCCTTCCCCCTTAGCTTGTAGTTAGGTCAAGATCCAGTGTTTCCCGCTGCTGCATGCTGTCAAGCAGTACGGTGAAGACGACTAGCAAGGCTCCCCAGGTTAGTCTGGTGAGTATGTCCCCGCAGCTCTTCGTAAAACACCATGATTATACGTCCTAGTAAATCTCCAAAAATGCTAAGGAGGCCAACTAATCAACACCCCTTTCAAATGGTGGTTGGGCACCAATCAAATCCCCAACAGTATATAAATCAACCCAAATGTGTGCCAATGCTGATGATGTAGTATTGATAGCGAGAAGACTAGACTATTTAAAGGAGATGTTTGAAGAGATGAAGAAGGAAGGGGAAAAAAATGGGTCTAAATATGAACGCGGCCAAAACAAAGTACCACACCTACTCTGCTGAAAGAAGAAGAAACTGTGATAATTTAATAATAGACTCCTGCACATTTGAAAATTAAAATTTTGAGTATTTGGGTGTTGTAGTTAATAATAAAAACAAAGTGAGTGAAGAAATGAATACAGTAGAAGGATCATTAATGGCAACAGAGCCTATTTTGCCTCTAAAACTCATTAAGTCGCAATTGTTGTTGCATAAAACAAAACTCAAAATTTACAAGACCAGTGCTAACTTATGGCTCAGAAACATGGAATATGTTGGTTCAGGATTGCAATAATTGTTTGAGAGGAAAATAATACGGAGAATTTATGGTGCTGTATTGGACAGAGGAGATTGGAGGATACGAACTAATAGGGAAATAGATGAAATTCTCAAAAGGAAGACATTGTTCGATATATAAAGTCACAAATACTACGAAAGGATGGAAGACAAAAGAACACCAAAGATTATTTACGAGATACGTCCAGAATGTAAGTTCCGTTTGGTAATAACATTCAATTGTGTACAGATACAGAAAAATTATTTATTGCACAAAATTCTACAACCCTTAAACTACTTTTCCACATAACTGCCGAAATGTTGCAGGCATTTGTCGTAGCGTGGCACGAGTTTTTGTATACCTTCTTCATAGATGTGTGCCGCCTGTGTCTTCAACTAGTTGTACGTTCCGCTGCAGCGCAGTTCCGCATATGCACGGTAGACGCTCTGTTCAAGGAGAAGAAACGTGCGCCATTTGGAGAGCGCTGTCAGCCACGTACGCGTTGTAGTGCATGTTTACTCGTACAATGTCGGTGTTGATTGAAAATCCCGCCGCTTGTGAAATCAGATCTGTGATTCGTTTTCTGAATGCTAGGAAAGTGAAACCAATTGAAATTTATCGGCAAATTTGCGAAGTGTATGGACAAAATGCGATGAGTGATTCATTGGTGAGAAGATAGGTCTGGCAGTTCAATGAAGGACGTAGTGAAGTGCACGATGAAGAACGAAGTGGGCGTCCATCTTTGGTTACAGAAGAACTGGTTCACGCGATTGATGACAAGATCCTGGAAAACCGCAGGTTTACAATTAGTGCTCTCGCTATGGAATTTCCCCAAATCTCACGATCACTAATTCATGAAATTGTTACCGAAAAACTGAACTTTGGTAAACTTTGCCGACGTTGGGTACCAAAGATTCTTACGGAGCAACGCAAAACAAAACGGATGGGTAGTGCACTTCAGTTTTTGACCCGTTACAATGAAGGCGGCGAAGAATTTCTGACACAGATAGTCACAGGAGATGAAACTTGGGTTTATTTCGACACCCCTGAAAGTAAGCGGCAATCAATGGAATGGAGGCACACTTCATCCCCAGCAAACGTTAAGCTGAAACAAATCTTGACACATCGGAAAATGATGTGCACAGTATTCTGGGACTGGAAAGGCATCTTACTCATTGATTTCTTACCGCGTGGTCAATCAACGCAGATGCTTACTGCGAGACACTTAGGAAATTGCGCCGCGCAATACAGAATACGCGCCGAGGGTTGCTGTCAAAAGGTGTTGTTTTTCTTCACGACAACGCACGACCACACACTGCAAATGTGACGAAAAACCTCCTACAAGGATTTGGCTGGGACGTGTTTGACCACCCTCCGTACAGCCCTGACCTCGCTCCTAGCGACTTTCATCTGTTCACACATCTCAAGTCTTTCCTTGGCGGTCAACACTTCAACAATGACGACGAGCTGAAAGAAGATGTTTCCAACTGGTTGAAGACATAGGCGGCAAACTTCTATGAAGAAGGAATCCAAAAACTTGTGCCACGCTATGACAAATGCCTGAAAAAGTTCGGCAGTTATGTAGAAAAGTAGATTAAGAGGTATAGAATGTTGTGCAATAAATATTTTTTCTGTATCTGTACACAATTTAATTTTATTACCAAACGGAACTTACTTTCTAGATGTGCCTCGTATATAAAGCCAGAATGGAGACAGGGGAAAGATGGAGTGGAGTTGGACTTGCAAACAATGAACGTACGATCCTGGAGAACAGCTGTCCAAGATCGAGATCGATGGAAATCTGTGGTTGGCGAGGCCAAAGCTCACACGGGGCTGTAGTGCCAGATTAGAGCATTATTCTCCATTTTAGGTCCGTAATGAAATTATTCACTAAGAAAACTATTAACAATTTCCGTCTCTTCAATACAATGCAAGCACATCCAAACCCCCTGGCCTGACCCGCCTCCCCGATTAGAGAACCTCTCTCCATTCTAGGTCCGTATTGAATATATTCACTAACAGAACTATTAATATAGTGAATATATTCAATAAGGACCCAAAATGGCGAACAATGCTCCAATCCATGAGGCAAGTCAAGCCAAAAGGCCTAGACATGCACACTTTGCATTGAACAGACTGAAATTATTAATAGTTTTGTTACTGTAGTGCCAGATAAAGAAGGAAGAAGAAGATTATATCTAGACCATATAAATATGCCAGCAGATGAGGCTTATAATGGTGGTTCATTATAATATACTTTCTTTTCTCTCACCTGACTAGGGCACAAGATATAAAAAGATGATTTTGAAATTATATACAGCCACCATTATGAAATTCTCATAACAAGTTAATTAAATTAGGCACCAATATATTGTCTTGAATAAAGATTTACTGTGCCATTTCACTGCACTCAAGATGGTTAAGTTAAAAGAGAAAAAAAACAACATTTAACTCTTCCCAAGTGGATGCTTCTATAACTCTGAGCGGATTTTCTTTTCAAAAATAAGTCTTGTATAAAAATTTACTGTGGCAAGTTTCACTGCACTCGGTTAAATTGAAAGGAAAAAAACATTTAGCCCTTCCCAAGCGGATGCTTTTATGGCTCTGAGCGGATTTTCTTTTCAAAAATTCACAATATGAAGATTATATTTTTCATGCACTACATTTAATTATAATTCGCATATATTTCGCTTACCTGTTAATACTTGAAGTTTGAGCAGCATCTGAAGGTTGTAAAGTTAATTATTAATTAATCAATTAAGTGTGGAGCACTTCAAACCATCACTCAAATCCAAAGCAGACACTATATCTTCATCATTCCATAGCCTTTTCCGTGACATTATGATGACATCACCAAATAAACACTACAAGAAGGCACTCACTTCACCAACTATGCAATGATGCGTGCGTTCATCTGAAGCAACAGCTGCCTGCCGGTATTTGTGAAGTCAAAGAGGTTTCTATTGGTGACATAATTATCAAACATGTGTCTGCATAGTGGTGCCATCTCCTGGGTTAAACATTAACTATTTTGACGGGAAAAAAACCGCCACCAGCTTTAAATGTAGAAATTTTCCGGATATATCTGTATTCCAATCGGGAAGGGTTAAATATTTAAAATTTGCATTGCCGCTATGTTGATTTTTTGATCGGGATACTGAAAGACACATAAGTGAACTTACATGGCCACTAGGAAAGTGTAAAATTTCATTTTGATTGCTGTAATAGATTCATATATATTGAGAACCAGTAAAATAAATCTCATGACCACCATGTTGGATTGGTCTACATGTAGCCCATCGAGTTATGTGCCAGTAGATGAGGATTATTGCATTGGTTCACTATACAAACTTCACCAATTCAATACCATCAGTAGGACACAAGAAATAAAAGATAGGTTAAAACTTTGCACAGCCGATATCTTGAGTTTTTCAAAACAATTGAACTGAACTAGATGCTATACTCTGATTTACAAAAGATGAACGGTGAAAGCTGTCATCCGCTTGAAGGGTGAGGTGAGGAGTGGAGACGAGAGGGGTATCAGTCTCCATAGCAACAGCGAGCAGTGTTGCAATGTATGCCGACACAGCAGTGAGCACATGGTTTGACGCAGTGTTCTACTGTGCCTTGACTCGTCACTGTCATTAGTATTATCCCGTGTATCTATTAAAGTGCATTTGCTTATTCTTTCATAGGCTACAGTAAGCGTCATCGTTCTGTGTTTGTTGGAGGCATGTGTATATACAGATTTTGAGTTTATTTCTTTTATTCGCATCCTCGTGTCTATTTTCTTTGCGTATAAATGGCATCGGTACGTGCTCGCAGAAGGTCCAGGATCCATTCTCCGCGACGTAGAACAACTTCAGGCCGTGGTGTGACTCTCCATAGCCAAGCAAGGGAGATAGTATGTGCTGAGAGGAATTTTATGGAGGAAGAAGAGGAAAGTATGCACTTACGGGAGGAACCTCTGATTCCATTTGTTCAGGAGAGGAAAAGACCTGCAAAGGCTCTTGGTGTGAGTGAAACCACTGTGTACCGAGTGTCGAAAGGGAAGTTTCCGTCTGATGATGCTGGCCCGTCTAAACTATCAACTCCAGGGAAGAAGAGGCAGAGGGAAGGGGTGGTCACCAATTTAGATGGCTTTCAACAAGATGCTGTTAGACGGGATATTATATTAGGAAAGAAATTCCAACATGTCGCAAACTTCTTGTTTCGCTCTGAGATGCAGAATTATTTCAAGGAAGCCTTTCTACTCAGAATAAAGTACTGCATGATCTGGGATCTAAATATAAGAAAATTAATGGCAGGAAGGTGATCATGGAGAGGCCAGATATTGTGCCTATGAGGTGTCAGTTCCTAAGTGAACGGATGTTGTGTGGTTGGATGAAACGTGGTCAATACTGGTCACACAGTGTCTAAGAGTTGGAGTGACGACTCAGTTCAGGGGATAATGAAGGGCCGTCAGGCAGAGGGGGTAGATTTATTATTCTACACGCCGGGTCATCACATGGCTTTGTTAATAATGTGCTTTTGCTCTTTAGGTCGAAAATAACTGGTGAATACCATGAAGACATGGACCACAACCAGTTTTTAAAATAGTTCCAGGAACAATTCTTACTCAACATCCCTGAACATAGTGGTATTTTAATGGACGATGCTTTGTACGACACAGTGCAGATTGACAAAGCTCCGACAACTTCAAGTACGAAGCCGCGAATGTTGGAATGGCTCGGCTGCCATAGTGTACGATGCGACAGTTCTATGACGAAGGGAATCCCTCTCAACCTTATACGAATGCAGAAGCCTAAACCCATGTACCACGTGGATGAACTGGAAAGAGCGTATGGCCATGAAATCATCCGGCTGCCTCCATATCATTGCCACTTCAATCCTGTAGAAATTATATGGGGTCAAGTAGTGAAGGGTTACATAGCATGGCATAGTAAAAAATTCACTCTCCGTGAGTTTGAGAAGCTTACCGTTGAGGCTATCAGGGAAGTGACTTCAGAAAACTGGAAGCGTGTAGTGTTAAAAGAGCAACAAGAACTGGATGAGGCCACGAAACGTGAATGTATATTCGATGATGGGGTAGATCGGTTGATCATTTCCCTGGGAAGCGATTCAGGCACAAGTGACGAAGAGGGGGCTAAGAAAGGAATAGAACCCATAATTAGTAGCAGCGAGAGCGATTAGGTAAGTTTCATTATTTATTATTATTATTTTTATTTATTTTTATTATTGTTTTATATATATATAATTCGTTGAGGCCATCTAGGACCACGTTACGTTTTGCTACACTTGGCAATTTGCTTCGCTTTCCTCTGAGCCCAGAATTCCCCCATTCTCTGTGAGTGCGCTCCGCTGTCCAGGTGGTACCTTGTCTTCTTTTCGGGTTCGGTGTCTCGTCTCGGCTTAGCCCATTAGTCAGTATCTTTTTGCGGAAGAGATCCCTATTGAACGAGTCGTCGGGTTTTAGATGCAGCATTTTGAGATCGTCTTTGGTATTCATAAACCAGGGCATTGTGGTTTTGGGTTTGGAGTCAAAGAAATGAAAAATCTGTTTAGTCAGCATGTTTCCGTCCATTCGTTTGAGATGACCGTAATATCGTGCCCAACTCTTACGGATAGTTTCTGAAAATCTCTTTATTTCACTGTAGACTTCTTTGTTGGATTTTTTAAATAATGGATGCCATTCTTGTAGTTTGATCCCATTATACCACTAACAGTTTTGCGCTCTTTTTTCTCCAGTTCTTCAACGAGTCCATTATTAGCATTTAGTGACAGGGTTTCGGCTGCATACATAACTACTGGCTTCAGAACAATTTCATGACGTAGTTTAGTATTTTTGGACTGGCATTTATTGTTGTATATTAAGCGTGATGTTTGATAGGCTATTTGAAGTTTGCGTACTCGTCCCTTGAGTGCTTCTTTGTCCAGTCCACTTTCATGATAATCTCTCCCAAGTACTTAAATTTTTCCTCTCTGTTGATCTTCCCGTATTTTGTCTGCAGTTTTGCTGGGGCATCTTTGATGTTAGTCATTACTTCCGTTTTTACGAATGATACCTGCAAGCCAGTTTGTTTAGCGATTTCTTTTAAAAGGTCGATTTGCATCCTAGCAGTTTCTACGTCGTTCGACAGAATGGCGATGCCATCAGCGAATGCTAGACAGTCGACTATGATCCCCTTGGATTTTGTTCTCATTCTCAGAGGGCTATACTCAGCTTCTAGTTATTTTGTTCGCCAGGTACGAAATACATTTTCGAGAACGCAGTTGAAAAGCATTGGAGAGAGCCTGTCACCTTGTCTGACTCCCGTTTTGACCTCAAAGGAATCCGACAGACATCCCAGGAACTTTACTTTGGATTTTGTTTTAGTTATGGTGGCTCTAATTAAAGCCAGCAGTTTCAGTCAACCCCAAATTCGTTGAGGATGTTCAACAGAACTTTGCGGTCTAACCAATCGTAAGCCTTCTTAAAGTCCACAAAGACTGACACGTACGGTTTGGACCTGAGATTGCAATATCTAATGATCGTTTTGAGGCTGTGGATCTGTTCGGCAGTTGAATGACCCTTTCTGAAGCCCCTTGGTATTCTCCTATTTGATGCTTGACTTCGGCTTCTAATCGCTCCAGGATAGCAAGTGAGAGAATTTTGTATGTTAACGGTAGGAGGGATATTCCTCTGTAGTTGTAGAGGTTTTCCATGCTGCCTTTCGTGTGTAATGGATGGATCAAGTCCATTTTCCAATCTTCTGGTAGAATTTCTTTTTTCTAAATTTGTTCTATTTGCTTCTGCATGATTTCAACTGCTTCTTCAGGAGCATATTTCCAAAGTTCTGCAACTACATAATCTTCTACGGGCGATTTGTTGTTTTTTAGTCGAGCAATGTGACTCTTGATTGAGTCTTTGTTGGGCGGTCTCGATTCTGGGCATCTGCGAATGGGTTCCTTGGTCTTGATGGGATTTTTGAGTTGATCGCGATTTAGTAAGTTATTAAAGTTATCAGCTAGGATGGTACAATTTTCTTCATTTGAGGTCGCCAGTGTACCGTCCTTCCGCTGAAAGCATAACGACGGAGGTTTATAACCCGTAAGTTTTCTTTTGAACGTTCCGTAGTACTCTCTGGTGTTGTTTCTTTTAGAGTCTTGGTCGATTATCTCAATAAGTGACTTTTCATATTTACGTTTCTCAGCTCGGATCACTTTAGCTGTCTGGGCTTGTTGGGCTTTGTAGGTTTCCCAATGAGTTTGCAATTTTGTTGAGTAATATTGTTTCCATGCATCGAGCCTTTCGTGAGAACTGAAACTCAGGTATGATTCCACCAGGCATGTTTGGCGTTTCTCCGTCATTGTTTATGATCGAATTATTAACTTTCAGCTTTTTCGACGCTTGGTTGGATGTTAAATAGTTCGTTATTTTCTTCATGCTTCGAAACTAAGCACACGCACCAAAATAACAACTTTATGAAGACTGCGTGCTTCCATAAAAAATACATTACCCTCGCCCTATTATTTACATCAACATCTAAATACATCCAAATACAGCTACATAATTTAAAGCCCCAATTCCACATACAATCACATCTACATACTCATTTAAACTCCTATAACCTTAACAAACCCAAATAACCTCACACATAAACTCATACAACCCCTATAAATATACCAACCCAATCAAAATGTGCAATTCCGCACACAATACAAATCACAAACTATAAAGCCGCCAAAAACCCACAACTCAAAATCCTTTAATACCAAACCTTTAAAAAATAACTTCACGTCAAACTGCCATATAAATAAATATATCTACAAATATATATTCCCTAGCATACCCACATTTTACCCCTTTGTTTTACACCTCGCACTTATATTATCAAACATCAAATTCATTAATACTACTTTAAACAATAATTGTGCTTCGCTTTAAAAATACGCATTAAAGCCATTAGTCTCTACCTCATTAATCTTTCTACTTATTTAATTATTTAATAAAATCCTACTCCATAAATCTTACCCAAATAAAAAATCTCCAATATTAATTATTTAAAAAAAAACTAAACCGTCACTTAGCGCATCACCACAAAGCTCGTGTCAGCTTATTTACTTCAGCCTTCGCTAGCCAATACACGCTATCAATAAACTAAATAGCGCCACAATACTTTAAATTATTATTCATTAAACAACCCTTTCACCGCCATCACACCCCCAAGCTATCCAATCAATCAAAATACCTAAAAGCTCTCCCTAGAGCTACGTCTACGCCCCTAAACAGCTCAGTCTCATACCACACGCTCAACATTAATCCAAACCTCCCCTAACATCATTTTACCCACCCACCCTACCTCTATGTAGTGAATAATCAGAATGAAATAAGGTGGGGAGTTGGTAAGAAGTATATTCGTCCTATTGAGACTTACAATCCCGCATTCGCCTGGAATAACAAAAGAGTAAATGTATTAAACCGTTTCATAGCCGGCGGTCGGTTTCAAACCCAGTTGTCTTCAGAGCGGGGAAGTACCCTGACCACATGGCCTGGATCTCGAAGTTTATTGATATTTTAAATAAGCTCAGCTCCTTTCCTCAAGCCACATTTTATCATGCCGACTACATCTATGATAGATTTTGGAATAGGCGATGAGTAGGAGCGAAACTATTGAAATATAAGTCCGCCACTGCAGTCAGCACTGCTCCAGGCATTCTTTTCTCTGGGGAACTCTACCGGTGATTCCTCAGGAAGATAGAAATACTGGCCCAGGCCCTGGATTTTTTTCCAGTTTTGCAACGATGAAATCCCAACATATTAAAATCATGCCTTGCATTGTTGTCAGAAGAAAGGTTATAACGTCCAAAAACAAGTCGGCATCTTATCATATGTCGCAGTTCAAGGTGGCTGGAGATTATTGCCTACTAGATCAAGAAAGGATTCCTAATAAATCTAACCAGGAGATTTAAACTCCATCTCGGCCAGTCTTTAGAAGGAAACACATGATGGCTTATCGCATTTCATTTTACCTTTACTTAATGCTGTTTCCCAGTATTACATTTACTCTAATAACAGGGTCAGGGATGAAATGAATAAAGACGCGAGGTCGTGATCTGTGCCGGATGCCCAAGCCTGTCGCACTCCTCAGGGGCAATGATTAAATGATTGGCAGATGAAATGATAGTGGAGATTGCTGGAATGATAGTTTGACAGGGAAAACTACCCGGAGGGAATCCTGTCTACTCTCGCTTTGTCCAGCACAAATCTCACATGGAGTGACCATGAATTGAACATTGGAACCAGCGGTGAGAGGCCGGCGTGCTGCCGCCTAAGCCACGGAGGCTGCTGTTGATATATAATGTAAATACAGTCGGCCTACTGCTTGCAGTAGAAGCATTATGTAGTGCCAAAATGTATGTTAAATAGTCTACACAACACTCGATCCAGTTGCTCTTACTGCATTTGGCTTTCTCGGAAGTTTTTACAAATTTAACAGCCATAATCATAAATTCTGCTGTTTTTGTGAATAATCATGTAGAATATTTTTATATGACATAAAGTGAGTGATGTATACGTTAATTCTTAAAAGCTGTCAGGTAGAACTGTTGAGGGCCATGACACTTGTAAGTGACCTGTGAGACTGAAATGGGACAAGAGGTTGGATTAGCCCCTTATAGTCTTACTGCTAGAAATTGCTTATTACATGTTACTTCTTCAGCCCTTAAACCTATTAGCCCCTTTATTGCACTGTTCACCACATTTTCTATCACAATTAGATTTACTAGACCTATAAAGGAAGGATCGCTTTCTTAAGATAAGGCTTGTTTAATGCAGAGAGATACGCAGGAGAATGAGAAAGTAGGTTCAGATGACCTCCGTGTTCCGCCCTTTAAAGCCTCAATAACTTACTAACTTAAACAAGAAAGTAATTTCAGTCAGTGGAATAGCTAATAATATATCCTCACTTCAAGTTGAGCTGTGCTGTAAAGATACATAATTTGTTAGTGATCTTGTAGAAGCATAAGATATTACTTCAGAAATTAATGATTCATTTTTGTCGCTAGGTTATAAAAGAAGAGACCCATGATGACGAGAGGGAAGCAAATACAAATCATCCAAATGAGTAAGTAGACAACAAAAATAAGGAATATATTGCTTTTATTATGAAAACTGAAAATGTTGGCTTTGAATAAGTTATACTCTTTTTATATTTGTCATTGAACATATTTATTTCTGTTATTGTCTGACATAAGTGGATAATGATATTAAGTTTGTATTTAGCAGCCCAAAACTAAACATTCTCATTCAGAGTTTTCACTGTTGAACGTATTTCAGTGTATATATTGTATCCACTATGAATGTTGATGAGGAGATGAATATTGCACTTATATGCTATTTGTGATGGGAACTGTTTCTGATGTGTGGAAAACCCTAACACTTGTGGCAGTGACCAGAAAATATCGTGTCTTTTGAGTTTCTAAGGGAAACCCCACTACTTTGAACTTCCCCTATTGTGTTCCTGTATCCAGGGGATTTGTTTTCAATTTCATGGCTGTCTTGTGTTCCTGATTAACCCAAATCTGTGAATGTAAAGAGATTCCTTCTCACCCGATGGTTCTACATGTAGCAACAACATCAAACGTCAATCACAAGTAATCTAAGCCACAAAATAAAACAATAAATGGTACAGAAAACTATAATCAAGTATATACAAACCGTGTATTGAAATGCCGGTGGTACAATACAAAAGCACTCATGACAATAAAACCATTACTCTCTTTTTCAGTACGGTACAGAATCACTGTTTAATACAATATACTGAACCTTGTGTGGCAGAACCCCAGCCATTCTAAAAGTGGTTTTCTTTGCTTACCCACTTCTACTCCAAGCAATTGCTGGGATGGTACCTAAATTGAGGTCACGGCCGCCTCCTACCCAAACCTTTGCCCCAATTTAAAATACACTAGGTTTGCCATCACAATGACACAGGTTATGGGATATGTACAAGGGGTTCGATGACCATGATATCGTAAAGCAATTAAATGAATCATTATTAAACAACAAGAATGTATTGTATATACTCATCTACAAATCAAAACCTGGCCACCTGGGTGTGACCATCACCTTGCACATGCAGTGCCCCAAATTTACGTTTTCGTACTATTTCATACGAATCATGGACAACAAAGAGGGTACATAGTCCTTGTCAAAATTTTGGCCTGCAACATTTTACCGCTTAAATATGGTTGCCATATTTAAGCGGTAAATATATTACAAAGATCAGTTTCAACCAAGCAAGCAAGGTGAATAGACGTGCAGTGAAGTGTATGGCAACCATATTTAAGCGGTAAATATATTACAAAGATCAGTTTCAACCAAGCAAGCAAGGTGAATAGACGTGCAGTGAAGTGTAAGGAAGAATGGGAATCGCTATTCAGCAGTACCGGGCGGTCATCGGCCGTTGGCAGGCTAGAGTGAAGTGCGATTTCGGTGTCGGGAAGGTGATAGCGGGCAACGTCACTGAACAGATGGGGGTTTTGGCGATGGGGATGGTAGCGCTGGTTGTGGCGACGCAACTATTAATTGGAGGAGTGGAGTCAAACCCAGGGCCTGGTCAGCTGGGATGGCAAGAAATGGAAAAAATAAGGGAAATTGTAAAGGAAGTGTCGCAAAATGACCAGATCCGGGACATTCTTCGTGAGCAATGTAAGGAATTCAAGGAGATGAAGACATGTATAAGAGAAGAGATGGGAATAGTGACAGAAAGGCTGACCGAGAATAGCAGAGAGATAAAAGACCTAAGAGAAAAGGTGAAGATATTAGAGGGGGAGGTAAATGAATTAAGAAAGACCAAGCTGGATGAGAGAAAGAAAAACGTCTTCATTTACGGAATAAAGGAAGATGCCAAGGAAAGCACCGAGGATCTAACATCCAAGGTGCTCCGAGTGATTAGTGAAGGCATGCGGATAAGCATTGGAGTCTCAGAGATTGACAATGTGACCAGGATAGGCCGGGGAAGGGGCACGAGGCCCGTGAAAGTGTCTTTAGTTTCTTCGCTGATGGCTCACAGAATTCTGACGAACGCAAAGAACCTGAAAGGGGAGAGGATATGGGTAAGGAGAGAAATGAGTAAAGAAGAGGCAAGCGAGCAACGGACCTTGCAGTTTCATTTAAGGAAGGCAAGGAGCTCAGGTCTCAAGGCTTATGTAAAAGGCAATAGACTGGTGGTTAGCGGCAACAACTGGGATCGGATTTGGACAGTGGCACAACTCCAGGATATGGAGAAGCAACAACAACAGGAGACAGTCAGACCTAGCAACCAGGTGGAAGCAGCTGGCGGTTCAGAGGGAAGTGTGGTGATTCAACAGAGAGCATCGACCTCCAAGTCCAACACGGAAGTGGCGCGAGCAGGAACGACCAACGTCAGCGCCAGGAACACCGGACAAGTGCGTGGTTTGCAGAAAGGTGAGACTGTCAAACAACGAGTTACTAGTCTAAAAGAACTATGGGGCAAGAAAACCTTGACAGAGCAGTTTAATGTGGAGAAGGAGGTCATTTCTTCTCCAGGTGGCAGCATACTGGAGCTAGAGAAAGCTAGAGTTACTAGAAGTAAAGCTACCGCCAGCGAAGAGGGTAGGGGTAAAAAATAACTAAACTGGAATATTGCTAGCGTAAATATAGAGGGTTTTTTAAATAAGAGAAGGAACGATGTAGTTTTGACCCTAATAGAAGATATGCAGATTGTAGGATTTGTTGAGAGTTGGCTCCCTGTAGGTTGCGAGGTTAAAATAGATGGCTTCAATATATATACAAAACCTAAGATTAGGAAAGCTCGTACAGGTAGGTTTCCGGGGGGAATTGTTGTTTTAATTAAAGAAGAGGTGCGGGAATTATCAGAATTTATTAGTTCAGAACTGGAAGAAGTAGTGTGGGTAAAAGCAGATATTAGGGGGAGGGGGAAAGGAACGGTATGTTTCGGCTTTGTCTACAACCCTCCGGAGAATTCCCCGTATGCAAGAGAAAGCTTTTTCGATGAGTTAGCTATGGAAATAAACAGAATTCAAAATATATATGAAGAGGCAGAGATTGTGCTTTTAGGGGACTTCAATGCGAGGGTTGCAGACAGAAAGCCCCTTTACAGCAAGGGGGTTGCCGAGGCCGTATGTGGGGATAGGCACAGCAAAGACAAGGAATGTAATAAGAACGGAGAAAAGATTTTGGAACTATGTGGTGCAGAAGAGCTATATATATTAAATGGTGTCTGTGTGGGGGATGAAGAAGGTAACCTGACGTATATAACAGAGACTGGAGGAAGTGTAATAGATTTAGCAATATGTTCCAGAGGAGCACTAGCCCTAATTAAGAGGTTCACTGTTGAAGAATGGGGGGAATCACACCACCTACCAATTGTCGTCAACATGCAGGGAGCGGTGACAAAATTAAAATCAAAAGGGAACCCACAAGTTAAAGCTATAGAGAGAAAAGTAAATAGATTCAGATGGAGGGAGGAAAACTGCAGAGAGTTCCAGAACTACTTCCAGGGAGAAAATTTTGAGCTGATAAAGGTAGGGATAAGTTTAATGATCAGTAATGATGAAATTGAAGGGGTAATACGTATGATTGAGAATGCAATTATGATGGCCGGGCGGAAAATGCGCGTGAAGGCTAGAGGAAAATTAGGGAGAATTAAAGGATGGTACGATGAATCTTGTAGAAGGAAGAAAACCGAAGTTATTAGGGCACTGAAGTTATACAAGAGAGGAGGGGATGATACGATGAGAGTAGAATTTTGTCGTCTAAGGAAGGAATATAGGGAACTGCTCAGCAAAATGAAAGATGAATGGCAGGGTAAGGAAGCTACAGCACTAAATAAGGATTCTAAAGCTAACGACTGTAGCAAAGTGTGGAGCAGGATAAATTCTTACTGTAGGGGGAGCAGAAGTGGTGGGGGGAGCTCTATTAGTGATGAAGTATGGATTGCATATTATGAGAATCTGTTAAATGCTGAAGATAATTGGAGGAAGAGGGATGAGTTTGGCGTCCCGAGGGGGATGGAGGTCGTTCTGCCTATGCTGGACCAAGTCATATCGATAGAGGAAATTAAGGGAGTAATAGTAAAGAGTAAAGGAGGGAAGTCAGGTGCTATTTCGGGGATAACAAATGAATTTTGGCAAGAGTTGAGTAATAATAGGTTCATGATGGACAGCTTGGTAAAAATCTTTAATAAAATCTTTGAAGGAGGTAGATTTCCGAGGGCGTGGCAGGAAGGGATAATTTGTCCAATATATAAGAAGCGTGGGGACAAACTAGACCCAGGCAACTATAGAGGCATAACTTTGCTTGATAATTTGAGCAAAATGTACACCGGGGTCTTATCCAAGCGTTTAATAGCATGGGCAGAGGGCTGTTCGGTGTTCTCGAGACTCCAGACAGGGTTCAGAAAAGGGATGAGAACCAGTGACAATATAATGGTGGTTAAAACGGTGATGGACAAGTACATAAGAAGGAAAAGAGGCAAGCTGTATATCACAGCTATTGATTTGGAGAAGGCGTTTGATTCAGTGAGCAGGGGAGCTGTCATGGCTAAGCTGGGAAAAATCGGGGTGTCACATAAAATGATACGAGCAATTGAGAATGTGTATTCCGAAGTGAAATGTGCAATTAAAACTAAAGATGATGTAATTGTAGGAGAGATAACGTCTAATATAGGATTAAAACAGGGATGCAAATTATCCCCGGTGCTTTTTTTGCTATTTATCAACGATATTTTTGATTCAAAGGGCTTTGAGCAACGGTCCAACCCTTGCCTGGACAATTATGATATCCCGGGCCTAGCTTTAGCTGATGACATCCTTCTGCTTGCTCTAACACCCTATAATATGCAATATAGTATTGACGAGATTGTGAGATACTGTGAGGACTGGAACTTAAAAATTAACCCGAGTAAGACCAAAGTTATGGTCTGCAAAAAGGGAGTTAAACTGGCTAAGAATGAAAAGTGGGTCATGTATGGGTCTCAGTTAGAGACGGTGAAAAAACTTGAGTATCTAGGGACGATAATGGCGAGTAATGGTAAATGGACCGAACAAATTAAAAGGGCAAAATCGAAAGGGCTAGCGGCATTGGCGAATGTTAAAGTGTTAGAGCGTAGGTTACCGAATCTTGACTACAAAGTGTATAAGAATGTGTTCAACGCACTCATCGTTTCAAGAGCACTCTATGGAGTGGAAGTATGGGGTTTAGAGGAAGGAACGAAAACCCTGGACAGTATTGTAAGTAGGTTCGCCAAGATAATTTTGGGGCTACCTAGTTGCACGGCGAATTGTGGAGCGAGAATGTTGTGTGAGGATGTAAGCATTAGACAACATATCATAAAAAGGGTCATAAAGTCTTGGATTCGTTTAAAAGCAGGTGGAGGGGGGGAAATGCTTAAGGTAGCCTACCTGCACCAAATGAAGCATCAGCAAGAGGGCTACTGGGTGGACGGGGTAAGAAGTGTACTGGAAAGATTAGGAATGGGTTATCTATGGGATAGGGACTTACAAAGAGAGGAAGGTAGGGTGTGTAAAAAAGTGTGCAGAAGGGTTAATGACGTAGAGTTGCAGGTGCTAAGGGAAGAGTGCACCAGTAGGAGAACCTTAACGGAGTTCTGCGAAATAAGGAACTTTATGAGCATAAAGCCTCAATGCCTAATGAAAAGAGAAATGAGAGGGATAATTTGGTGGTTAATGGGGGTGTATAAGAACAAAGCGTTGAGAGAAGTAGGAAAAGAGGACATTTGCCTGTTTTGTGGGAAGGTTATGGGTGCGGCGCACCTGATCAGGGAATGCAAGGAAATTAAAATGATAAGAGCAAAGTTTGTAGACAAAGCAGATCTAAACAGAATAGAAAATGAAAATGAGTATCACACTTTAATTAAATTACTAAAAAGGGAATGGGGGAAAGCAGGTCAATTAGCAAAATATTTTAATACCATCAGGGCAATGTGGAATAAGAAAGCGTCGGATGAGATTCAGAACAAAGATGCATGTAAATTAAGCATTCAAGTACAGGAGATGGCTTCCTAAGCTATAAATCTTGTTAAAGCCTAGGAGAGCCTATCTGTATTAACTAGGTAGCCTATACGATACTACCGTACAGCCACATATTGCTGTTTGTAGATTTTTCCTGTGAGTTTGATGGTTTTTTTTCCCTTACCACAAAACTTATCAGACTCTTACAGTCAGTAAGGGCTCGATGGGGAAATAAAAGTAATTCTTTCTGTGAGGTGTCTCCCATGGAGAACTGTCAAAAAATGAAGAACACTGTGTCCACATTTATGATTAAGAAAGATCTTTGTGCAGTTTCCATCAGAAAAGTTGCCCAGTGATATTGTGAATGAAGATAACTACTGCAAAACATTATTAAGTTTTGAAATAACAAGGAAGCTATGAAATGCCGAATGGACATTTGGTTTAATTATCTAACGCCACACTGTACATTTATGTTATCTATGTGTTTATTGTCTGTATGTCACGATATGACTCTCTGAGTTAAAGTGACAATTAACAAGTAGTCTTGGTTTAAATAAATAAATTAGAAATAAAATAAATAAATAAATTAGAAATATTACAAAGATAATATATTAAATTTAGCCTGAATTTTTTTTCTTTTAAATTGTGATTCTAATGAACAGCCAAAATAAAGTTAAGGCTTCATGGTTTGTGAAGTAGTCAGAAGATAATATTGATGAATGATGGTGGCTCTATAGAATAGATAGGAAATAATCTCATCCGTTGAAAGCAAAGTATTGTTATATGATGCAGTGTTATCACATGGAGATCCTATTCTCTATATAGCCACATGTAAGAAATAAACTAATTATGTGTCTTATCGAGGAGCGCTGATAAGTTTTACAGCTGTTCTACCCTTAAATATCTACATAATTGCTGCCAAAGAATAATGTATAAAAGAGAAATGTACAAAGACTTGCTCATCATGTATCGGTTAGCATAGTTGTCTGCCGCTTCGGAAGTTGGGATTCGATTTATGGCTCTCACATCAATTGTAATTCTGGTCGGAGGGCTGGATCGGGGTACAATCAGCCAGTTCAGGCAAATTTGAGATGTGGTGGGTTCGATTCCCTCTCCATCAATCCAGAAAGTTGTTTTTCGGCGTCTCCCACTTCTTCTCCAGGCAAACGAGATTTAATATTGGGATCTGATTTTGATTGGCCACTAGATGGCCTATGTATTTAAGAACCAACAGACATAGGTGATATCCCTGAGTTGATACGTTGCATAGAGGCACAGGATCTCACCAGTTTATTGGATTTTTGACAGGCATATCGAGGGTGACAATAGGTTGTTTTCTGGAAGTATAACATTATTCCTAAACTTAGCAAAGTAGGAACAGGCAGATGGGAAGATTATCATACAATGAATTTCATGATTCGTGCTTCTAAATTTCTGACTTGAGTAATTTACAAGATAATGTAACGACAGCCCAGTTGGGCGAAGACCAGTTTTATTCAGCCGAAGCGTAGGATTAAGGGTATCTTCACTACATTTTGGACTGATGTCGGAAGGTAGAATAAAGGAAGAGAAGGGATCGTTCGTGGCATTTTAAGACTTAGATAAGACTGTTAATTTCTTTGATTGGAGTAAATTATTTGACATTTTTAAGAGGATTGGAATAAAATCCATCTATAGGAGGTGTATATAATCAAAACTGAAACCGGTTGGCAGTTATTACATTCGTAGTACTGCATCTTTTTACTCGTACCTTTCAATCTATTCATTTAGCAAGTAATGAAGGAAACGAGAATGAAATGGATAGTAGGAATAAAGGATCGATTCATATATTTACTAACAACAGTCATATTAGTTTGTGGAATTGAATGTTATTCTAACCAGTATAAACTTATTGCCGAGAAAAGAATTTGTGATAAGATCAATGTATAAAAACAGAAATAATGAAATACAGGCGAAAGAAGTGAAACATCGGAAGCAATTGGAAGAGTACAATCGCCACCACAGAAAAGATGTAGTAAGAGTAAGGAAGCGGTTAGGAAGAGAAATCACAAGAGTTGCTTCATACGGGAAAGACCCAAAACAAGAAAATTTTGATTAACAAACAGTGTAAACAATGATAAGGGAATATTTGTAAAAATCTACTAATTTAGTAGTGATATCAATATGAAGAGTCTCTAAACTTCTCAAAGCAGAGTAGTGTGAGGGAAGGGACAACCCATGGCCAATTACAAGCATTGACAGTTGTTACAAATATAATCAAGCTCAAAGGTTATATGAAGAAAAATGATTGTTGTGGTCGAAATGAAAAACTAATTCTCTGACATGAAATGCACTAATGAAATATTTAGTGAGATTAGACACAGGCTTGATTACGAAAACACAACGGATTTGACCAATTAGACAGATACGAAGATACAAAATCTCCACGATGTGTCAAGTTATTGATTTTGACAGATTGTTGTTGTTGGTTCAGTCTTCAATCTATTCACTGGTTTGATGCAGCAATCCATGCCTCCGTGTCCTGAGCTAATCGCTTCATCTCTACATAGCTACCACACCATACATCCGAGGCAATGTGTTTAACCTATTCTAACCTTTGTCTACCCCTGCAGTTCTTGTCCTCGACCCTTCCTTCCATAACTAAGCTTGCTATCACTGGGTGTCTTAGTACGTGTCCTACCAACCTGTCTCATCACTTCATTAGCAGACGCCAGATTTTTCGCTCCTCTCCCACTGGTCTTATAACCTCTTCATTTGTTACCCTATCTACCCATCTGATCTTCATCATTCTCTTGTAACACCACATTTCAAACGCTGCTATTCTCCTCTTTTCTTCTGCACCAACAGTCCAAGTTTCACTTACATGTAGTGCCTCGCTCCAGACAAAGGCTTTCAATAATGACAGATTATACATGAAAAGAGAGTAAATCCTCCGTTGCGCCTAGTTAATAGTTTTACTTTTACATTGAGCATAGGTTCCCTCGGTGGTGAAATTGATGTTTGATATCATGTAAATGATACCTTGCCGGCAAGATAAACAAGTAGCTTCGCTAAGAAATGTACAGCCTATTTTTATATATCCTAATTATGTTAATTGCCACTATCAACATACGAAATTTCAGTTTGATTGCTGTAATAGATTCGTAGATATTGAGAACCGACTAAATATTTCGGATGGTCGCTATGTTGGATTTTATATATGTAGGTCCTACAGTTATGTACTGTTACATGAAGATTATTGTGTACGTGTAGCATTCAAACTTCAATCGCATGATTATGACACAAGAAGTAACAAGGATATTTTAAAATTTCGCACAGCTGCCATCTTGTGGTTATGGAAACAATTGAAATAAATTAGATGCTAGTGGATTAACATTCGTATAAGGATTTACTGTACCTAGTTTCACTGCACTTGGATGGTTAAATTGCGAGAAACGTCCATGTGAATATTTATACTTCGCGTCGCCGCCATATTGGATTTGTGATCACCAGGTTATTTAAAGTCCTATAGGTGAACTTAAGGTTATAGCCCCTACGAACATAAAACATTCAGTTTGATTGCTATAATAGAATCGTAGATATTCAGAGCCGTCTAAATATTTCGGATGGTCGCCATGTTAGATTGTTAAATGTAGAGGCCATAGATTCATGTACCATTAAAGGAAAATTATTGCGTAGGTTCATTATTCAAATTTTCACTTCGATCGCATGATTACGACACAAGAAATAAAAACTTAAATTTCGCTTGCCCGCCATGTATGTTTTGTAGTGAACCGGTTATTGAAAGTCTTATAGATGAACTTCCAGTAGTGCCCTTTATCTCCGTACAAAATTTCAGGGTGATACCGCTAATAGTTTCAGAGATATAGAATGCCAGTGAAATATTTCGCACATCCGCCACCTTGTGGTTATATAAACAATTGAACGAAGTTAGATGTAGGTGCAATGCAATGTGTATAAACATATACTGTGCCAAGTTTTATTGCGTTTGGTTGGGTAAATCGCGAGTAACGTCTATTTAAAGTCGCAAATTCGCGTGGCTGCCATGTTGGTTTTGTAGTTACCAGGTTTTCAAAAGTCGCATAGGTGAACTTCTAGTAGTTCCTTTATCACCGTGAAAAATTCCAGGGTGATATCGGTAATAGTTCCGGAGATATTGAATGATGGTGAAATATTTCGGACAGCCGCCATGTTGGATTAGTGAGACGTATCAAAATTTGAAGAGCACGGTCGGGATCGCCCGGAATAGTGCTATGAAATAGCTGAGTTTCATTGAAATCGCTCCAGCCGTTTAGAAGTTATTAGGGGGGGACACACTATCACACACACGCACACACAGACACTCGGACAAAAGGTGATCTCATAAGCCTATTTTTTCAAAATTGAAAATAGGCTAAAAATATAGCAGATTTTGGTTACTTCAAAGTATTATAACAGCTTTATAGCTAGGTTAAAATAGTAATAATAATAATGTTATAGGTTTAACGTGCCTTTTAACTACTCTGGCTTTTAGAGACGCCATGGTTAAAATAGTGTCTAACTTGTCTTTGCATGTTGGTTGGCTAACTGGCGTTGCTGATAGAGCAAGTATCTCTACGTGCCTTTCACAAAATATCGGACGAGTTACGGCATTACCTTGAGAATAGACCGAGTGAATCTGCTGGCTGCCCTTAGAAGAGTGAGAAGTGAGAATGCTCCCGACTAGCGAGGCGATCGAGGGGGGAGAAGGGAGGGGGATATAAGGAGGACATCAGGGTCACAAATCTAGAAAATAAAAGTCTTTGATGGACACAAATTTGTTTTCTTGAGGCAGAGCCCGAATAATGTAGAAGTGTGTTGGCTGCAATCTGTAGAGGACGAATAGAACTTCCAAGCATCTTAAGTAGTCGGTGACGAGTTCTCACGTTAACCGCAGGAGATAAGCGAGTTCAGCGAAGTGCTGCGTGATGGCGCTCTAAGGAGAAGCCTGATGATTCTGTTGAAAGTGGGGAAATTAATCTCGTTCGCTAAAACACACTAAAGAGAGGCATGAGCAAAAGCACAAGGGGAGAGCGAAAACACACAGAAATCTCTGTTGGTTGTTTTAACGGATTAAAAAGATGAGAGAGCGAAAATCTACAGAAACCTCAATATAGGTACAAACCACGTAAAGCGTAAATTCAAGGAATATACCAACATCGATTGTCAGATGAAGCGCTAAAGGAAGTTGGTGACTCCTTAACTTAGGAAGCAATGCGGACAAAGCAAAGAAGGAACATAAAAGAAGGGTTGACAAAATTATGCTAACTTCAGCTATAGATGCAGCTATTGGGAAGCCATTTTTGAAGCCAAGGTCTGGAGTGTGGAGCTATATGTATGTGAAGCTTGGATAATTCCTTCTGAAAGACAGGGAAAGTAGATTACAATGGAAAATAGAATGAATGTGGTGTACTTGGAGAATTTTGGCCAGATAGAGTAAAAAAGGAACGGAAATGAAATGTATGCGGGTTTGATGATTCCGGTGAGTGTTAGTATGGCACATATTTAAGCACCAGAAATAGCAAATGTTCAGCGCAACTATGCTATTACATAAACATGTTCATCGGTGATCCATAGGCGAAGGTCAGCGGGGATGTGAAGGGTGCAAACCTAAACACCTTGTCCCTTATTTCATCCGGCATATAGAAATCTAACGCCTTTGGATCGGAAGAATGTGGTGGCTAACGAACAATCCTAACACATTCATGCTCACAGAGCTATGACTCCAAAATTTCCAACAAGACCACTTTATTTTCTGTTAAATATAAATTCAATTACAAAACATTCAGACTGTACGAAAAGTATACTTATGAGCAATGAAAACAGAATCAGATGCCGATAATTCTTAAAGACTTATTTCCTTTTTGTGATATTAATGAAAGTTAAACCTATTATTATTTCACTACTTTGATCTCTATACCTTAGACTATAATTTCACTTCTTATAATAATGTACCATACTTCAAACTGTTAGTATTAACTATTTCAGGCTGACATGTCCTGATACGATGAATCCGGCTGCAATGAAGATATATGATATTACCCAGAAGCAATTTACTTGTAACGTATGCGAAGTCAAATTTGCTCTGCAAGGTAATTTGAAAGAACACGTTCTAACACATAATGGTGAAAGACCATATTCATGTAGCGTGTGCGAAGCCAAATTTAACGATAAAGGAGATTTGCACACTCACGTGCTAACCCATACTGCTAAGAAGCCACACTCATGTAGGGTGTGCGAAGCGAAATTCAACCATAAAGGAAATTTGAACGTACACATGCTAAAGCATAGTGACAAGAAGCCATACTCATGTAGCGTGTGCGATGCCAAATTTAAACGGAAAGGAGATATGGAGGCACACATGCTTACCCATACTGGCGTGAAGCGATATTCATGTAGCGTGTGCGAAGCCAAATTTACTACCAGAGGAAATTTAAATCAACCTATCCTAATACATAGTCGCGAGAAGCAGTATACTTGTATCGTATGTGAAGGCAAATTTCGCCAGAAAAGAACTTTGAACATGCACATGCTAAAGCATAGTGACAAGAAGCCATACTCATGTAGCGTGTGCGATACAAAGTTTAAACGGAAAGGAGGTTTGGAGGCACACATGCTTATCCATACTGGCGTGAAGCGATATTCATGTAGCGTGTGCGAAGCCAAATTTACTACGAGAGGAAGTTTAAATCGACATATCCTAATCCATAGCCCCGAGAAGCAATATACTTGTAACGCATGTGAAGACAAATTTCAACAGAAAGGAACCTTATATCAACATATTCTAATTCACAGTCGCGAGAAGCTTGTACCGTATGTGAAGCCAAATTTCACCAGAAAAGAAATTTTTACAGACACATGATAATCCATAGTGGCAAGAAGCCATACTCAAGCGTGAGAGAAGCCAAATTTAACCTTTCTAATTTGCTGGGATAAATGCTTACCCATTGTGGGAGGAAGCCATATTCATATAGCGTGTGCGAAGTCTAATTTACTGAGAGAGGAAATTTAAATCAACATATGATAATTTTTAATATGTTATCCTTTTCTTCCTGTAGAGGGAGTCCATATCTTTTCAAATTCATTTAAGTACTTTGATAACTCGTCTATGATAAGATTGTCATTATTAAAAATAAGAGTTGAGAATATTTTTTTTAAATTTTCTTCGATTCTTGTCCAATGTTTAGTTTGAAAATTATGGGTGATAAGCTGCAGCCTTGCCTTACACCTTTATGAATACCAGATGCTCTCATATGTTCTTCAGCTTGTATAACTGCCGTTTGATATCTGTACAGATTGAGGATCACCCTCCTTTCCCTGTCATTAATTTCAATCCTTTTCATTATGTCAAACAACTTACTCCAATCAGCGGCAATAAAATCCTTTTCACTGTTTTCAAATGCCATGAACGCTCTTCTATATTTACTAATTCTACCTTCCATTTTTAACTTAAGACTTACTACAGATTCACTTTCTATATATCAGCTTCTGTTTTCTTCGGTGCAGGGATGATAACATACTCCTTAAAATCCGGGAGTACCTCACTTGTCTCTTAAATCCTACATCCAAACGAAATGATCTGGGCCACCTTCAGTACCTATGCAATGAAGCAACGCCGTCGGTATACCATCTATTATTGGCGTTTTGTTGCTGCTTAAGTCTCCCAGTGCTCTATCAAATTTAGATTTCCATATTAAATCTCCTTTCGTATCGTCATCAACCGAACATGATTCTCAATCTCGTTACCTCCACAAAAATGCTGTATGTAAGCTTCACGTTTCTTAACCTGTTATTCTCTATTTGTTTTCCTTCTGATTCTTAGCCTTTTGACAAGCTCTAACTACTTTTCCTATCTTCAGACAATGTACAGATGTCTGTGCGCTGCTTCTCCAATGTCATCTCTCGCATTCTAGTTTTTCCGCCTTTCATACATTATTCTGATAGGGGGGAGGTACACCTTTCACATGACTATTTCCACCGAGTAAAACAAAATATATATCTCATAAACTATCTGTTGGAATGAAATAAGAATTGGTAGGATTATTAAACACAGTTCACTCATAATTATTCGTAGGATATATATTGTAATATGCTTTCAGTCATGCATTATTTTACCACCAAACTTTCGGAAATTTTTTAGACGGCTGGACAGCGTTTACATGATAAGTTCCCCAAAATTCAAAATTTTTACATGAATATTCTTTTGAATTGTTGACAACGTTCTAGGCTACAACATTCACTAAAGTTATTGACATACACATTTAGGATTTTTTTAAACTGTTTTACTTTAAATTCCTTTTTAATGTGTTTTTTTTATATTTTTTTAAGTGGGAAGTATAAATGATGCACAAAACGTTTTAGTGTATGTTGTTCATATCAGTACAAAGCACAATAATGCAAATTTTCATTGAGATATCTTTAATAGTCTTTGAGTTATTATGTAAACGCTGAGTGAAAATAAAGTTTTCGGGAAACGAGCTTCAAAGTTACTTAAGGGTTAAATTTGGATCAAAAAGCCCCCGCTGTATAAACTAAGCCCTCCTTCGGGTTGGTTTTTGCTGCTGTTTCTAGTCCAAGCCTTCTTTTGTATTTTCTTTCTTCTTTTGTAGCTTCATGTGCACGTTTATTTCCTGACCGAACCCGTTTGTCATCCTCTTCATGAAGCATTTTAATACAAAATTCCCCTAGCTAGAGCCCTAGCTTCTCCATCTATGAAATCTAGCCATCATCCCATCATTGAATGTCATTATGGCATCATTCACTGCAATCTCAACAGTTTTTCTCCCAGAAAATCCAGTTTTTGGACATATTTTCCAAATTTTGGAGTGGGGCGATTGGTTATTATTTTGGGTGTAACCACCGACACATCTCCTTAGCAACTCTGTCTGAACAAGGTTTTTGAATATTGGCTTTATTGACATTACCTCCACACACTCAACGCAGGCATTCTTCAAGTTTATGAAACATGATATTTAAATTAAAAACATATTTACTTCACTGGCACAACTGCTACTAAAATTGGTGTTGCAGGAAAGATTTCTAGCTGAAGCACTACTACGAACTTGGTTAGGAGAACGATGTGCTTATGCTTTGTTTCCAATATTTGTGTATTTGTTTCCATGGAACCCCGCCTTTTTAGGCCTATATTTAACCTTACGTCTCGCCATTTACGTTCACCTAGTAACGACAACACTTACAATCAATTATACATGTACAAATGTATTTTCTTTCACACCAAAACAATTTCAATATTTGCACTCGCAGTAAAAGTAAACAAAGATAAACAATAGAAAATCGAAAGTTCAGTTCCTCGAAGAGTAAAAGAACTTCAGTGTATTCCATGGAAACAAAAGAAGAAGCGAGAAAATAAAGGAATAAACATAGCAGTAGGTGACACGGTATGAGGGTGGGGCAGTCGGAAATTTAAAGAGACAACGTAGGCGACAGCCACTTACATTTAGGGGCATATCTCAGGAAGTATTGATGATATCTTCAATTTTCCTTCACCAAATGAAAGATAAACGAGTATTCATTCAATTAAATCATAAAAAATAATTGGCAATTTTTTTGACCCTGGAAGTTGCACCTCCCCCCGTTCACCTGCCCCTTATTTTGTTCGATGAAAGGCAACCCAACCAACGCGTATATCATAGTCATCTTATAACACATTACTACATCCACCTTTTAGGCCTTCGTACAACTTTATACCGTTTAGTTCATGCTCGCCGATATAGTAGAAAGTATGAACAGCAGTGTGATTTCAATTACCTCAGGGCCGATAACCTAGATGTTAGGCCCCTTAAAACAACAATTATCATCATTATCATCAATTACCTCAAATATAATGCATAATTAGAACGATCGCAGTTCCGAATACCACCAGCTCACGTTTGGAAAGGAAGTGTCCACAACTGGATTCTATTCTGCTCGCGATACACCATGGCTCTCGGTAGCCAAGGTCGCTAAATCAAGCATAACTGAAATAACGTCAGGCAGGCTGTTAGGTAGCATATTTGAACCCCGACCTAGAACATATTTTTTTGCTTAATGTTGTTTATGGTGGATGTGTTACGTGTGCATAGTTGCCTGTTCCAACTAGTGATTTTATGCTTTGTCCTGAAAAGGACCGTCTTTATCCGATGGTACGTAGCCAGGTTGGACGACGAAATTAACATGTGTAGAACAAATTGTAAGGTACTCTGTTTATTTAGGTAGCAAGTGTTCGAAATGTTGACCACCTTGATTTAAAGGAAGACTCAGACTCACAATGGCCGCCGAATTTGTCAAGTCAAAGCCATCTGTACACCGTGGTTTAAACCATTCCTCAATTTTACGCCTTGTCATGTCAGAGCCCTCTGTTGCCCCGGGATGTAATCCAGTCCTCATTCTTATGTTTGACAAATATAAAATAGTATTAATTGATCCACTGATGAGAAATATCGTAGTGTGTTGAGTTCATTGGACGGTTAACATGACTTTACTCACTAACGATATGCTGAGAGAAACTGACGTTAGTAGATAGGAAGCTAACAACTGAATGAGCCTGCTGAATTAATTTTCAGGTTGGATTATTTTAATACAAACAAAATTAAGAGTGTTGCCAGGCTTGTGGAATTTATTTTCAAATCATTATCATCAACTGAAGACAAACCGAAATCATGCTGCTAGTGGGTTTCCTAAGCATCCCTCTCCTACTCCAGATGGAATGCCGCGAGGATATCACACTATCCGCAATTCTCATTACTCCATGACAAAATGTTGTTTCCGCTACGTATGCTGCTCAGGTGTCCATTACAACAAAATAAAAAATAAACATTTCTTTTTCTTATGAGTAAAGAAATGTATTCGAACTGATGAAAACGATTTAGATAAAGAAAGTCAAGTGCCACTTTCTATCTTTGCGTAACGTGTAAGCATCCGTGGTAACGATCTGAGCTGCGGATTGCAAGAGTTGGGGTGCAATGCTTGTTAGGGAGAGGGGTTTATAATTTGTTTTCGTTACGTTGTATCGTCTGTGTCGACCGCTTTACCAATGTCTTACGACAGAAATTATACAATGTGTCTCAGTTACCGTAATTATTGAGTATGGGGCACTAGTAATATAGCGAGTAGATGCACTTCACGTTGGATTGCATGAACGATACACAGTGTTCGAATCCGGTATTACATGAAACATCTTAATATGGACACCTCAAATAGAGTTGTCTTCTTTTTGTTAGAATTTATTAACAAAATAATACTAAGAGAAATTGTCACGAACACGTATACTGGCAATCAGAATCTCCTTGGATTTGTTGTTGCTTCATTTGAGGGGCTAGAACATCGCGGTCATTTAGCTCCGTGTACTTGGGTGTGTGTAGTTGTCCTCTGATAACCTGTGTTTTAGTGGTGATTATATTAATGTGCATCAGCGTTCAAGGTGAGGATTGGGAAGGTGGCAAGTGAGAAACCGTACTGGCATTAGCCTGGAGCAGAAGTGGGGAGCCAAACAAAACCACTTCCATGGGGGAAAATGAGGGAATCTAACCCACCTCTTCTCAGTTTGGCCCCACAAGGCATAGTGTACCTCGTTCCACCTCTCAGAGCAGCATTAAATTCCTTATCAGGGCAGGAGAGATTATTGGGAAATTGCTTTCCACAACACTTCTGGAGTCGTAGGATTTAACCCGCAGATACAACCGATTGGACACGATCTCGAATACCCCTCGCACGCCAAAACAAAGCCCCAAGAATCAAACCTCTGTCCAATGCTTTCCCCCAGCCCCTTTATACAATACACTCAACCCCGCCTACCCCAATGTCTTTGAAAACATTGTAAACATCAACACAAACGCCGCATACCCCTCCTGAAGAAATCTAACACCCGCTACGTCCAAAACATCGGTGGAATAGCGCCTGGCCTGAAGTACGTTCAGTAGGATCCCGGATATAGCTCCCCCTAGCCCCTTCATGCTCAAAGCACACCCGGACGAGAAACAAGAACAGCCCCTTAAATACCATTCACAACCCCTCTCACGCACAATTAGCGTACATACGCCGACATAAAACACTAGTCAGTGATTCAACAATGAATAAAGAGCACCGGAGTCATACTAGACAAACAGAGAAATCCAACACAACTTGCAACCCCCTACAATCTCTCATGCTCTAATACACGGCAAACACACACAATCCAGCCCCACACATGACAGGCAAACGACCCCTTCACATTAAACACGCTCAATATACGTTGCATTTCATCCCAATGCCCAGACACGAACACGAACGACAGCAAACCCATAACATTACGGCAAATCACATACACACGAGAGACGAACAAATAATCTTTGAGACGGAGACTATGTATACTCTTTTTGTATTACTGACCTATCATAATTTCCCATATTCTCCCACAGAGCATTCCATTATACTGGTTGGCTTTGCTTTTTGGAAAAGGAAATAACCTGTATTCGTCTCATGCTCTCTTAGGATATGATTGATGTCCCTGGGAAGGGCCGTTAGGGCACCCAGAGGAGAGTGTGAAAGGATTGGTAAAAACCGATAAACCTCTCGTTTCCTCTTTGGAGCTACCTTCTTGTGTAAAGTCTTGGGCTGGGCTGCCTTCTTGGAGGGAGACTTCTTGGGCTTAGGGGCAGGTGCAGTACGTTTCTTCTCTGCGGATTTCTTGGAGATATCCTTCTTGGCGGCTGGTTTCGCCCGGGATTTCTTGGCCTTGGGAAGGCGTTTCTCCTTATGGACAACAGACCGCTTGGTGGGCGCCGCATTAGACATTTCGTGCTTGGCTGACGAGGCGAGCTTGATGGAGCCAGAAGCTCCCTTTCCCTTGGTCTGCACCAGTTCTCCGGAAGCGACTGCAGCCTTGAGGTACTTCTTTAAGAAAGGGGCGAGCTTTGCAGAGTCCACCGAGACGTATTTCTTGATGGCCTGTAGAGACGACGCACCACGTTCCTTGAGACTCTTCATGGCACTGCCCACCATCTTGGAGGTTTTCGTATGAACGGGCTTAGTGCAGCGCTTCTTGGAGGCAGAGGCTTTGCTCTTCACGCGAGGCCGGAGTCAAGGCGGGAGCTGAGGCTGCTGATGCTGTGTCGGTCGCGGTGAGCGAACGAGTTTGCGTACTGCTGTCAGTAAACTAATGTATAGACTAAGCGGCAGATCGAACCGCGCAGGGAACCGCCATGGCCGGCTGTCGGGTGGCCTGAGTGACGGTAAGTTGGGGACGTGCTTCCTAGCCCCTTTAAGGTGTTCCATATGATCCTCTGAGACGCCTATGCATCCTAATCGGGATAGGAAGTGATAGCCCAAGGTTTGGCACTTTCCCTTACCCGAGAGAAAAGCTTCACTCTTAGTTTCTGCCGTCCTGGCTGAGGTGCGTGTGATGGGTAGCATTTCAACGGTCACCTCTCCTTATAGTAAATATTGGATTCCATGTAAAGTTAAATTGCCTATAATCCCCAAAACTCGACTGATTCAGCAAGAGAATAGCAGCCTCGAAGCCTGCAAATTAGATGCAGCTGTCCGAATCAACATACAAGTACATTGTAAAGACCTAACCAAGAAAAGAAAAATCAGATCTTGCTTTCAGTTAGCAGAACATATAGGAAGGATTTAACACGGCCTGTGCCTCTTCCTCACTTTAGTATGTCCAATTCTAAGCGACTTGGAAATAAATTAGAGCATCTTTCAACTCACCATAGTAGGGTAGGCGAGATCAAAGGTTCATATAAAGAAAGACTCGTAGGAAGAATTCATACAAAGCGAAAGGTTAATTTTTGCCAAGCAAGGCGATAGAAATCGACATAGGTATCTTAGACACGGACCGCATTGTTGTACAGAATATTATTAAACATTCCTCTGATGGGGAACGCAGCTCTTTCTTGTATATGGACCCTGAATGATTTGCATGTGGTCTGGAGTGTCATCCCTAGGTATTTAAACGTATTAACTTTTTTGAAGTCGTTATCTCCGAGTTTTACCTCGTCATTTGTTGCTAGTTTTCCTCCTTTCCGAAATACCATGTGGACCGTCTTACTGTGGTTAATTAACATTTCGTTTTCTTGCGCCCAAAGTGTGGAGAGCATCCATGGTGTCTTGTAGTTCCGATATGTCAGATGAACCCAGGGCCATATCATCTGCGTACATATATAATGACACTGTTTTGTGTTTTCAATTATTTTAGTGATATCTGCTGTGGCGATGTTGAACAGTATAGGGCTCATTGGGTCCCCCTGTAGTACGCCGTTTGTTTGCGTGATTTCCTCCGTCTTGTATTACGACTTTGTTGTGGGTCAGTATGTTTCTTATTGCTATTGTCATCTCATTCTTTCCGCCAAGGTCTTCGAGTTTGTTTAGAAGTCTTGTTCTTTCCAGTAGATCGAAGGCTTTGGTGTAGTCAATAAATACAGTGTGGAATTTGCCTTTGGGTATTCTTAGGGCTTGGTAGATGTTGTTCGTTAGTTTCCTATGGCCTGTATGGTGGATCTTCCTTTTCTGAAGCCGAATTGTTGTTCGGGTATTTTCGGGTCTATTGTTGCGGACAGCCTGTTGGTTAGTAGTTTTGTATAGATTTTGAAGATGTTGTTTTCTAAAGCTATACCTCTATATGCGTTTGGATCAGTTGTTTCTCCTTTTCCTTTGTAAAGTACTTTGTTAGTAGATTTTCGCCACTCGTCAGGTATCTCACCTGAGGCCAGGCACTTGTTGAATAGGTCTGTCCATATCTCTGCAAGAATTTCTGTCGAAGTTTTCAGTATTTCGTTGCATATTCCGTCGGGGCCTGCTGCCATCCTATCTTTAGATTCTTTTATTGCTGTTTTTACTTCGTTTATTGTGAATAATGTGATATCTTTACTGTCTGTTGGAGGGCCTATTTCATGAGATGTGTTTCCTTCGGTTTTATTCAGGAACCTTGAAAAATGTTCCTCCCATGTTTCCATTTGAACTTCTCCAGATGTTCTGTTGTATCTTCTTTTTAGAGTGATTAATGGATCTTTTTATGCTTCTTCTGCTTCTTGTAGGGCTTGCATTTCGATGAAATTCGCTTGTTTGTCTTTTAGTAGTTGTTTGTAGGATTTTCTCCTTTTGGAGTATTCTTCTAATAGGTCTTTTGAGAGAGAGGTTTTCGCTTGGTGTAGTGCCTCTAGCGTGGTTTTTCTTTGTTGGTAACATTCTGTGTCAAACCATGGTTTCCCCTTTCGTTGTTTGTTCGGTATTGTTGCTAGGCTAGGGCTTCTTGTATTGTATACATAGCGAGGTTGATGTTATTACCTTGTAGGTATTGTCCTCTCAGTTTCAGCGTTCGTGTGTTGCTCGCTAGCATATCTGTGTCCAGTTTTCTGAGGGCTTATGCATATTCGGCATTGTTGGTCTGTGTCCCGTGGTTAGTATGAGGCTTGAGATGATTGGGACGTGTATGGTCAGTGGGGTTGAAGACGTCTTCCAGATTCCTTGTTGCATTGTGACGCAGATATCCTTTCCTCGGTAAAACACCTGGTCGATCGTGCTAGCTCCGTTGTGCGCGATGTAAGTTATTTCACTCGGATTGTTGATCAGGTTGTATCCTTCTCCTTGTAGTATGTCAAGGAATGTTGTTGTTTTTTGTTTATCTGTTCTGCAGTTAAAGACGCCTGCAACTATTACATTTTTTTCTGTCTTCGTTTGTGCTATTGCAGATGTTATCTGTTCCACTGTGTCATCAGAGGATGTTCCATAGGTGATGTACATGCCTATTATGGTCAGTTTGTTTGTTTTCACAATGACTTTGTTGTCGTCCTTTATTGTCTCTTTGATCCTTCCTATGGTGGGTTTCATCATGATGGAGACACCTCCCTCTGGCCTACCTCTGTCTTTTGATTTGGCATAGGCGTGTATTGATTTATATCCTTGTAGTTCAAAAGTTCCTGTCAGGAAGGTTTCTGTAGTTATTATCACGTCTTTGCCTATCCATATTTCTTCAGGTGCTGAGCTGAAGGTACCCTTTAGTCCTTCTACGTTCCACAGTAACAGATTCAGTGGTGTGTTGGTTTCTGTTTGGTATCCATCCTTGGTAGTTGGTGTTTTTTTCCGGCCTTTTCAGTTCTTCCGCGTTTTGTGGTTTCGTCCTGTCAGATTCTTGCACCTTCAGGTCTGTCTCTCCGAAAAATATATTCCTTTACTAGTACTCCCGCCGGCCAGGCTTCTGCTTTGTAGACGCTCTCTAGTGATTCGTAGGGAATTCCTAGTTTAAATGCCTTTAGTCGTCCCCTGATCTCTAACTCTTCGCATTCAATGTCTCCCTTACTTCCTTTGTTCTGTATGAAATCCTTTAATTTCTGCGCTGTGGTGGATTCGTAGAGCCTACCTATGTAGAGCCAAGACATGCGTGAGCCCGCTTTCAGTTCAGTGGATTGAGACATGTTTCCAATGATTTGTAGTCTTTGACGTCCTCTCCATCCAGCTTCCGTTGAGATGTCGTTTAAGGCTGTGTTGTTTGTTTGCAGTTCTAGTTCTTCTGTGTTGGAATTTTCTTATCTGACTTTCTGTTTTTCTGCGATATTCTGTCCATATTGGTTTCGTTTCCTAAGTCGTCCCCTCCCTATTACTGTGCTCCATGCCTGTGCTGGTTCTGTAGCCTAGTTGGGGTGATCTAGATCGTGTTGTATCTGTGGTCTTGTTCGGCTTTGTTGTAGGTTTCCTTGTTCTTGTAGGGGATTTTTGTTTTCCGTTGCTTCCTCAGTTTCCACTTTGTTTGTATTATCAGGTTGTGTGTTGTTGGGGTTTTCGTGATTAGCCTTCTGTCTGCCACTCCGTTCGTACGCTATTGTCCCTTGTGGTTCACACTGAACATTATAGAGAGTATTCTGATTATTTTGTGTGTTGTCTGTCGTTTCTTTGGGATTTCGTGTTGCGGCATTTGTGATGGTTGTCGTATCTCGACTTATGCTTTGGTTAATTTTCTCCTCTAATATTCCTTCTAGCTTATGTGAAATAAAATTCGTAATGTAATACATTTTTCTTTTGATGCCCGCTATGTCATCTATTTCTGCGGTTGTGCTCTGGTGTTGCGTAGGTAACGTCATCTGCAGTGAGATAGTTGGCTCTTGTAAGTTAGGCTTAAGACCGACAGATGTCGGTGAGCGTTGTCTGTCTCTAGTTTGTTGCTTCATGATGTTAGCAAATAGTTCTACTTGTACCGCATGGGGGTTGTCTTCTCCTTGCATGACGGCTGTTTGGATGCCCGTAATCTCGTTACGAGGATTCTCATTGACATGCGGCGGTTTTTGCGCATTATGGATTTGACCGCCAGATGTCAGCAAACGTTGTCTGTCACTAGTATGTTGCTGCATGGGGTCATCAGAGTACGCTAGTTGTACCGCAAGGGAATAGTCTTCTCCATGCTTGTCCGCTGGTTGGATATCTCTAACCTCGTTACGAGAAATTTCATTGACATGCACATTCTCATTTCCAATATTCTTATTGTAAAGAGCGGTTTTCATTTCTAAGAAACTTGTCTTAATGACACTTACCACTTGTAGTATGTCTTCTTTTACCTCTTTTTATAAATAACCTCCTACTTCCGCGATATTCTGTAAGGTTTATAGAGCACATTCGACTCGTACATCAATCTCGTCCGCCATGTTTATAGAAAATATCATGTGAGATGTTTACCATGTGTGATGAAACATAGCTAGGTAGAGAAAGAATTAGTGTAGGCTACATGTATGGTGACTGACAAGTCTTTTTCCATTGAAACTTGTTTTTCAGATCAAACTGCAGTATAGAGAGAGTATAGGTTGCAGGTATGGGTTAATAAATGACAAACGGTGTACACATAAATCTGATTTATCGATTCCAGAATTAAGAGTAGACTATCTTTAATTGATTGGTTAAAGAGGATAGCTAAAACAAAAATGCTCAGTGGTTACCGGGACAAGATGGTCGCTACACACAACAAGTTTAAATACTTGAGGCTAATAATCTATACTCACACACTTGCTTGTTCTAAACTAAACTGTGTTGCTGTCAGTGCTCAGACAGTAGGCTGATGACAAAATGCATTGCTAACAGAAATATAATCATTTCCGGTTGTATAATGTTACCAGCTATCCATTTTGTGTTGCAGTGTTAAGCACTTTTAGCTCTTGTACAGGTGGTCATAACTCGATTTCCAGGTATGAGGCCTAGAACGAGTCAAACTAAGAAACAAGGGCATGGTGGTGTAGTGCTTAAGCTGTTAGCCTTTTCACCAGGGTTCAATTTCAGGTTAATATGCTTGCCATAAACATATTAAACAAAACAAAACAGAGATAACGTTTAAAACTGATTACATTTGTGTCTTTTCAAATTATTACTTGGATTACTAATACAAAAATGAACTGGGTTTGATATACAGTTAATGCTATCACACACTAGACTGTAGGAAAGCCAAAAGAGCAAAAGGCGTAGGTAGAGCAGTGGTAAAATTGCTATATGTAGAGAACTACCTAGCGGTTTTATGAACTGGCAAAGCTATATCGCATAAACAGTGCAGGATACAATCCAGCAATCAAATTTGTAACTTGTGGAACAGAGAAAAGGCACTTTTACCTTGATGGATAGAAAATAAGTGCAGATGAATGACCCATGCATTAGCCTACCATAGGGTTATAACCACGAGGTGGAGGTGTGACTTCTATATTTTATTGTTTAGAGACATGGCTTTTTTGTAACCAGTAGATTTAGGATTTTGTAAATATTCATTTTTGTAATTGTAAATAGTGGAAACAATTTTTTTATAGTAAATGTTAAATGTATAACTAAAAGTTATTTGGGATAAGTGTGCATGTCAAGGATAAATAGCGTGGTTGTATTTGTTTTTTAAAGAAAGGTATGGTTGTGTGAATGTATGACTATAGATAGAATAATAGAGAGAGAGAGAAAAAGCTTGTGTGTGTGTGTGTGTGTGTGCGGGTAGCATTGATTGTTCAACCAAAGCAAACACGGCAAGGTAGGATGGTGAGGTAATTAATGTATATAGCAAATGGTAAATAGTATACTGTAGTTTTTTAACACTTGTGTTTTTTTTAATGCAGCGGTAGATATGTGTTATTTTGTAAAACAGTCTTACCTACAGTAGTAGTGGTAGTAGTAGTAGTAGTAGTAGGCCTATATGTTTTTGGAAACAAACAGAAAGAGAATGCACTATTGCCATGGCCAAGCACTTCCATTATGGTGATTTCAAGAAAATTTAAATCAGCAAATGTGTGTTTTACAAAACTTAACTTTCAGCATGGACTAAATCATAAACGTGTCGTCTGTGATATGGAAAAAATAGGAAATCCATGTTTCCATATCAACACAATTTAAAAACTTAAAACTGACATTTAAAAAATGTAAATGGGTAATTGACAAATGTGTTAACAACAAAATGGAAAATTCTTGTTTCCATATTATGAAATCCAAAAACTTTAAACTGACACTTTCAAATCGTGTACATGGAAAATTAACAAATGGCAATGTGTGAAATGTGAAAATGAAAAAAATTAACAAATGGCTATCATTATTTAAAAAAATAAGAAACCGTCGTATTCTATCGTTAATGTGTGAACCAAACCACATCTACTTATTTGGATCACCCGAGACTGAGTAGACCTGTTTTAGTCTTAATATACTTTTAAAATTTTATGTTAAAGCTCGAATTGAACTCAAGAGCTTTAGAGTGCCAGCTAACTATTATAACCGTTACGTCACAAAGACAACTTTACAAAACTCTTAATGAACAATAATAAGAAAAAGAATAATAAATGTTGATTTTTTTTTAGGATGAACATGGTGACAGTGTTTCTGTTGCACAGTCTGCTAGCTACTAGCCAGCAGCTGGGGTCTTAGAAAACGATACAGTTGACATTTTATAATGAGATGTGACATGTTTCAAAGTTCAGTATCATGGGTTGCTGTTGAGTAAAAACTAATCCTGTACAAGGAAGAAATGGTTCGAACCCCTTACCTAATATTACTATTGCCTGAACATGGCTTGACGACACTGTATTATTATGATACTCGGTACACAAACCATAGATAGAGTGTATTGTATAAGATCACTTTCTTTCTGAACATAGGTGGAGACTGTTGATCGTTAAGAATGGCATTAATATAGTAGGACGTGGGTATAGCAATTAAGAAAAAACAGACAATACCCATACAATATTTTTATTTATTTAATATAAGTACTTGTACAATAGTTACATTCAAAATACATTTCTTTTTTCTCTATTACTATTTAGTCCTTTTTGATTCTCTTGCATATGAAGGTTAGATAACCTTGTAGTTCAGCCCCTTAAAACAACAACCACACAACCTTTTGCATAGTCTGTGATGTTGATGGCTCTTGAGATGTGGAAGATGGATTAAACATAATTTTTACAGCTGGGGTTAAATGTTGCTTAATAAACACTGCACTATTTTGAGTAGCAACATTTTTTCTTGTACTAGCTTTTTAGCATTGTCATGATTATTTGTTGACACCAACAGTGTTTCATCTGGTACACCACACTGATGATCACTCACACTTAAAACCTTACCATTTCTACTTTTTAGATTGCCTCGACATCTTTTTGACCTCTCTTTTGAACATCGCCAAAATATTATTCCTTTTACATATTGACGATTATAGTTATAAGAGTAGCCTTTATAGAGTACACGTTGTTTACCTTTGTTAGTTGTAGTAAGTTCCATAGTAGCTACTAACCTGTTAGTATGATTTGCTCACTACAAAGGTTATAACTGTTCTGATAATAAAATCATTTAGCGTTGGCTTTTATATTTAATATGTACAGTTTGAAGTGATAGCAAAAGTGAGAGCAAAATGGTAGCAGAGTGGTAGAAATATTACATGTATTGGTAATACATAGTTTAAGCGGTGATGTGGATCCATTACATAATAATTTTGGCTCGACGAAGCTCATTTTCTATATCCAATAGTTCTTCCTCATATTCAATATAACCAGCCTGTTTATAGACATGTAGTTGCTGAAGCCGCCGGATTAGCTTACTTGGATAGTTCCAGTAGACAAATTCAACAAATGATTTTTTAGGTGTAAACAAAGCATTATCATCATCATCATCATCATCATCATCATCATCATCATCATCATAACCATTATCATTATCATTATCATTACCATCCTCATCACTATTACTATATAGTCCTTTTTGATCCTTTTGCAATACCACATTTTGCACAGTCTGTGTTGCCTTTGATAATGTTGGGAGTTTTTCAGACATTGACAACTGTCCTAACACGACTTTCTGAGGAGATGATACATGCTTCTTAACAAACAATGCACTATCTTGAGCTGCAATATCTTTTTCTGGGACAAGTGTTTTAGAATTTGAAGAGTTTTTTTTAAACAGCAACGATGTTTTATCTGGTACACTACATTGATGATCACTCACACTTAAGACATCACTATTTTTAGCCTATTTTCAATTTAGAAAAAATAGGCTTATGAGATCACCTTTTGTCCGTGTGTGTGTGTGTGTGCGTGTGTGAGGTGTGTGAGGTGTGTGTGTGTGTCCCTAATAACTTTTGAACGGCTGGAGCGATTTCAATGAAACTCGGTAATATAATAGCCCCGTTCTGGCCAACCCCGACCGTGTCCTTCAAATTTTATTGTGTCTCACCAATCCAACATGGCGGCTGTGCGAAATATTTCACCAGCATTCAGTATCTCCGAAACTATTACCGATATCACCCTGAAATTGTGCACGGTGATAAAGGGTACTACTAGAAGTTCACATATGAGACTTTCAAAAATCTGGTAACTACAAAAGCAACATGGCGGCCAAGCGATCTTGAGACTTTTAAATAGACGTTTCTCGTGATTTAACCATCCAAACGTAATGAAACTTGGTACAGCAAATGTTTATACACATCGTAATGCACTGGCATCTAATTTAGTTCAATTGTTTATATAACCTCAAAATGGTGGCTGCGGGAAATATTTCACCGGCATTCTATATCTCCTAAACTATTACATGTATCACCCTGAAATTTAGTACGGTGATAAAGGGCACTGCTATAAGTTTATCTATGTACATTTCATAAACCTGTAAAGTACAAAACGAACATGGTGGCCAAGCGAAGTTGAAATATTTTAATAGACTTTTCTCGTGATTTAACTCTCTGAGCGCAGTGAAATGTGGTACAGTAAATGATTATACATATTGTAATGCACTGGCATCTAATTCAGTTCAATTGTTTACATAACCTCAAGAAGGCGGCTGTGCGAAATTTTAAAATTAAGTTTTTATTTCTTGAGTCGTAGTCATGCGTTCAATGTGAAAGTTTGAATAATGAACCTACGCAATAATTTTCCTTTAATGGTACATATTTCTATGGCCTATACATATAACAATCCAAAATGGCGAACATCCGAAATATTTAGACGGTTCTTAATATCTACGAATCTTTTACAGCAATCAAACTGAAGTTTTTTTTGTTCATAGAGGCTATGAACATAAGTTCACCTATAGGACTTTCAGTAACCTGGCGAGCAGATATCCAACATGGCGGCGACGCGATTTATACATATTTAAAAAACGTTTCTCGTGATTTAACCATCCGAGTGCAGTGAAACATTGAACGTTAAATACTTATACAAATGTTGATCCACTGGCATCTAATTTATTTCAATTGTTTTCATAACCACAAGATGGCGGCCGTGTGAAATTTTAAAATCTCGTTTTTACTTCTTGTGTTCTTATCATGCGATTGAACTTTGAATACCACACGTACACAATAATCTTCATGTAATAGCACATAAATAAAAATCCAACCTGCGAACCATCTGAAATATTTAGACGGTTCTCAATATCTACGAATCTATCATAACATTCAAACTGAAATATTGTATGTTGATAGAGGCAATAAACACGAGTAGGATATATGAAAATAGGCTATTTAGTTCTTCACGGAACTACTTGTTACTTTTCAGCTCACCTCGACACTGTTTTGAACGATGATTTGAACAACGCCAAATAACAGTTCCATTTTTATTGGTTAGTTTTACAATATATGTATATCCTTTATAGAATGCATATGGCATACCATTGCTATTTGTTGATACTTCCATGTAAATTGTCAAGCATGAATTAATCTCTACCAAAGTTCACTCGATAATATAAATAATAGTTTAAAGTGAGAGGAAAAGTGGGTGCAAGAGTGGGTGCAAATGTGGGTGAAAATTGGGTGCAAAAGTGGTTGCAAGAGTGGGTGCAAAAGTGGGTGCAAAAGTGGGTGCAAAAGTGAGTGCAAAAGTGGGTGCAAAAGTGGCTGTAAAAGGGAGT
This sequence comes from Meconema thalassinum, assembly GCA_946902985.2. Classification (NCBI taxonomy): domain Eukaryota; kingdom Metazoa; phylum Arthropoda; class Insecta; order Orthoptera; family Tettigoniidae; genus Meconema; species Meconema thalassinum. The sequence goes on along the minus strand of OX336398.1, from coordinate 33,991,778 downwards.
GCAAAAGTGGGTGTAAAAGAGAAAGCAAAAGTGGGTGCAAAAGTGGGTGATAGTGAGTGGAAAAGTGGGTGCAAAAGTCAGTGTAAAAGGGAGTGTAAAAGTGAGTGCAAAAGTGGGTGCAAAAGTGGGTGCAAAAATGGGTGCAAATGTGAGTCCTAAATTGGATGTAAGTGTGGGTGCAAAAGTGGGTGCCGCTTATAGTAAGCATGAATTTTACTAGAATGTGATTTGAGCAAATGTAATTTCTAAACCCAAGTAGTGAATAGTCAGTTGGTTTTGATCTATGCAAGCGTAAGCATGTCACATACACTGGTGATGGATACTCAAGGCTTTAAGGTCAACGAAAACAAGTACAGTATATATTAAAAGAGGTGGCTATCATTGTTTGCACAACACGCGGGTTACCATATCTTTTTTTCGGACTAGTGTTTCAACATTTGAAGAGTTTTTTTAACCCCTTCAGACCTGAATTTTTTCTACTATAGACAAAAATTATTTTTTATTAAAAACACATTGTATGGATCATAAATAACACACTGATATAAGAATTTGTGATTTTCTAAAATATTTTATTCAAATTTCAGCATGTACATTATAATGTACAAATGGTCCTGGGTATCAGTAAATAGTGAAATTTTAGATATATGTGAATATGAACATTCATATTTATATATATTGAAATGCGCAGTAATTAAGACACAGGACGAATAAACTAATCAGTTAAGCTTCGCTTTTTTACTGATTTCCTGTGAAATGGTGCAAAGCAGTTCCTCTTACTGGTAAAGCAGAGATGTACATTGCATTTGTCACAGTAAACGTGTGTTCTCCCTTTACAGTCCGGTTTCTTGCATCTTGTTGCTTCTTTCTTTTCATCAAAATGGAGCTTATGGTCTGTGTAGTCATGCTGGACATCTTCTCCTGGTCTCTTCTCTGCACCCGACCGTGACTGTGTAGGTAGTGGTGATTTGGGTGAAGAGCTTGGACTCCCTCGACGTTCCAATTGTACATTTCTTCCTAATTTTAAGAGACCGTCAGCTACTCTCATTCTAAAATGTAACAAGTTAAGCACCTTATTCCGTGGTATGCCGAGCGTCTCACAGTCCTTTCGATTCTCAAGCCAGCTATTGGTCAGTGCAAAATCAATGAAGTGAACAATTTTCTTAGAGTCCATTTTACAGACCTGATGAAAATTCTGTATAGACTTTTTAATTGATTTGAGACTTATCCGTCAGAAAATCTATGTAATTATTTATTGCATTGCCTTGTGGTTCCTCACCATCTTCATCTTCAACATTTTCCTCCACTTCGTCATGCACATCTTCCTCTTCTTCCTCTCCTTCCAGCTGGGCTTCAGTCTTGGTTACTCTATCTTTGCCTATTGCCCTCTGATTCTTCTTTGGTAGTATTGGAGTATATATGATGTCCTCATCATCACTATTGAAGTCTTCAATATCAGAAGCCTCCCCATTCTCCAGCAAGTCTGAAATTGTTGCTGCATAATTGGGATCACCGGGATCAAGTCGTTCACGAGCCGCATTCCTCTTCGGTTGTGATCTTGAAGGGCCTAAAAAATTAAAATACAAATAATATTATTATGCAAGTACTAGTGATTGTTATAAGGTCACTGTATAAGTAAAAAGACAGCTACGGTGACTGTTATATTACGAGACAAACAGATAGTAACAATTTGAGGTAACAGCAGTTAGGCATAGCTTGGAACCAGATGTACATTACAATGTACATTGAACTTCTGTCACATGAAATACAAGTATTATGAAATGTAAAATGGGCAGCATTTCGGTGTTTCATTTGTTAAAGCTATTTGATCATTTAGCAAAATAAACCAAGATCAATATTGCGGCTAAAATCCTATTTGTATGAAAAATATGTGAGGCTTACCTGCAACATGTTTCCATGGTTCCTCCATCTTCTTTGTTGTCATGCGAAATACACATTTCTGCCCACAGAGGACAGCACCAACTGTTGTGTACCTCATATAGGATGTCAATTGCAATATTCAAAGAGTAACTAAGCATCAAAAATCCTTCTGGGGTCTAAGAATATAGCCTGAAAAGTGATGTACATTGAAATGTGCACCAGGTCTGAAGGGGTTAAACAGCAACGATGTCTTATCTGTCACACTACATTGATGATCACTCACACTTAATACCTCACTATTTTTACTTTTTAGCTCACTTTGACACTGTTTTGAACGATGTTTTGAACAACGTCAAATAACAGTTCCATTTTATTGGTTCGTTTTACAATATACGTATAACCTTTACAGTATGCATATGGCTTACCATTACTATTCGTTGATACTTCCATATAATTTTTCAAGCATGAAATAATCTTCAATAAATTTCGCTCGATAATAGAAATACTAGTTTAAAGTGGGTGCAAAGGTGTGTGCAAAAGAGGGTGCAAAAGTGAGTGTAAAAGTTGGTGCAAACGTGGGTGCAAAAGTGAGTGCAAAAGTGAATGTAAAAGTGGGTAAAAAAGTGGGTGCAGTTTATGGTAGGGACGATTTTTACTAGAATGTGATTTGCGTAAATGTAATTTCTAAACCCAAGTAGTGAGTAGTCAGTTGGTTTTGATTTATGCAAGCGTAAACATGTCTCATACACTGATGATGGATACACAAGGCTTTATGGTCAACAAAAACAAGTATATAGTTAAAGAGGTAGCTATTATTTATTGCACAACACTGAATCTAATTTTGAAATTTTGACAAAGGGCCTAAGTGCACTTTTGTTAATATCTCGCGAACCAATAAGACTAGGGCGTTGTATGAGGTATTGTTGGACTTTTTGCCGAAGACTGCTGGTAAACACCTATGTTCCCACGACCTTTTTAAAGATGGCGGCTGACCCACGAGGGGTGATTAAAAAGTATTCCGAGTGGCGCTTGTTGATAAGCAAACCAATAATCAAAGGGGGGTATGACAGAGCTTGAGGCGATAACCCCTTTTGATTGATCCATGTTCATTTGCCACTCTGGACTGGTCCCCGTTGACTAGCCCCACTGAACGAGTCCTTTTTGAAGGGAGTCATTTTTGACGGGCCCCTGCTGACGGGTCACTGTGGACGGATCCCTGTGGACGGGTCCCTGTTGACAGGTCCTTTTGACTAATCCCTTTGGACCCGTCCCTTTGACATAATTTGGATAAATGCATGGGCCAATCCATAGGGATCAGTCCAAAGGGACCGGTCTAAAGGGATTAGTCAAATGGACCTGTCAACAGGGACCCGTCCACGGGGATCCGTCCACAGTGACCCGTCAGCAGGGGCCCGTCAAAAATTACTCCCTTCAAAAAGGACCCGTCCAGAGGGGCTAGTCAACGGGGACCAGCCCAAAGGGGCAAATCAACAGGGATCAATCAAAAGTGGTTATCGCCTCAAGCTCTGTCATACTCCCCTTTGATTATTGGTTTGCTTATCGACAAGCGCCGCTTGGAATAGATTTTAATCGCCCCTCGTGGGTCAGCCGCCATCTTAAAAAAGGTCGTGGGAACATAGGTGTTTACCAGCAGTCTTCGGCAAAAAGTCCAACAATACCTCATACAATACCATAGTCTTATTAGTTCGCGAGATATTAACAAAATTGCACTTAGGCCCTTTGTCAAAATTTCAAAAATAGATTCAGTGTTGTGCAATCAATAATAGCTACCTCTTTAACTATATACTTGTTTTTGTTGACCATAAAGCCTTGAGTATGCATCATCAGTGTATGAGACATGTTTACGCTTGCATAAATCAAAACCAACTGAATACTCACTACTTGGGTTTAGAAATTACATTTACTCAAATCACATTCTAGTAATAATCGTGCCTACTATAAACTGCACCCACTTTTGCACCCACTTTTACATTCACTTTTGCACTCACTTTTGCACCCACTTTTTCACCCACTTTTACACTCACTTTTGCAACCACTTTTGCACCCACCTTTGTACCCACTTTAAACTATTACTTCTATTATCGAGCGAAAATTATTGGAGATAATTTCATGCTTGAAAATTGATATGGAAGTATCAACGAATAGTTATGGTAAGCCATATGCATACTATAAAGGTTATACGTATATTTTAAAACGAACCAATAAAATGGAACTGTTATTTGATGTTGTTCTAAACATCGTTCAAAACAGTGTCAAGGTGAGCTAAAAAGTAAAAATAGTGAGCTCTTAAGTGTGAGTGATCATCAATGTAGTGTGACAGATAAGACATCGTTGCTGTTTAAAAAAACTCTACAAATGTTAAAACACTAGTCCGTAAAAAGATATGGTAACCCGCGTGTTGTGCAATCAATGATAGCCACCTCTTTAAACATATACTGTACTTGTTTTCGTTGACCTTAAAGCCTTGAGTATCCATCACCAGTGTATGTGACATGTTTACGCTTGCATAGATCAAAACCAACTGACTATTCATTACTTGGGTTTAGAAATTACATTTACTCAAATCACATTCTAGTAAAATTCATGCCTACTATAAGCGGCACCCACTTTTGCACCCACATTTACATCCTATTTTGCACTCACTTTTGCACCCACTTTTGCACCCAATTTTGCACCCGCTTTTGCACTCACTTTTACATTCCCTTTTGCACTGACTTTTGCATTCACTTTTGCACCCTAGTAGAGATGCTAAGGGGGTTCAGCTTCAAATACCGTTATTTATGCAAATGAGGGGGGCGTGGCAAGGGCAATGACCTTGAGGTAGGTCATGGTCAATGACCTTGAGGTAGGTCATTGACCCCCAAGGTCGCCGGGACCCCGGAAGGTAAACAAACCTTGGAGGGTCCAGGAACCGGTTTGAGGGGGTGTGGGTGGAGGGGGAGGAGTGGGGGTGGGGAGGGAGGGTGGGGGAGGGAAGGGTGGGGTGGGGGACGAGGGGGGAAGGATGGAAGAGGATCTGCACGAGACCCTCTTCGACCCAGTCTCTCTCTTGGACTGAGCGCCTTCTCTGTTATGGTCTCGTGCTATATAGCTTTGCTTTGAGCACGATGAGATCCGAATGTTGCCGAAGGTTTCCGAATCTTTGTCGGTGAATGAATCGTCAGAGAATTGAACGGTCAACTGGTGTGTGTGTGTGTGTGTGACGTCACAGCAGATTACGGGATGTGAGGTAGGTCATGGACGGGAGTGTTTTGAATGGAAAACATGAATGGCGGTGGATGGCGGTGGTTGTTGAACCCTGACGTGGTAGGTTGGTTAGGTGTGAATGGGTCTGAGAGACAAACAAGATGGGGTTGAAAGCGCTCAATGGTAAACAAACATCAATGGTATCTGGAGTAGTGAATGGAATTGAGGGAGAGGGGGAATAAACTGGTTGTTGAATGTGCTCAATGGTAAACAAACGTCAATGAATCTGGAGTAGTATTTCCTGTAAATGGTAGGGTGGGGGTAGGATACAAATCGCATGGCATGTTGAGTCGGCTAGCTCGACATGAAATAAAAACAAGAAGGTGTACACCAGATCTGATTTATTAATCCATGAATTATATGTGGCATTAAAACCTAGCCACTTAACAAAAAGTTTATTGCCACGTTTTTGTACAATTTTTTCAACAAGATAATGCTTGGGATATTGCGTCCTTTGCAGTTCCTCCATGTAGAATCCTCCTTGGATTGGCTGCTTGTTGAGGTCATCAAGTAAATAAACAACTGGATTAGAAAGTTTTACCTTGCGAATACGAAATATTTCTGTGCTCCAGTTTGGTGTGTATCCTTTGGCGAAGATTGTTTTATGTTTACTGATGCGCACATAATCACCAATACGTAATTGATGACGTCGTGGATCTACTGTTTTGATTTTGTGATGAATGCGATCCAATTGCGCAATGTTCTTGGTTACAAGGCGTGGTTTCATTTTGATGGTTCTATGTTTAGTGTTGTTGTAACGTGTCACCAGGTCGCCTACAAGTTCAAGCCAGCGATAGGATCCTCTTGCTGTAAATTGTTCCCACATGCGCGTCTTGAGTGTGCGGTTGAAACGTTCTACAACACTTGCCTTTAGATTGCTAAAAGTGGAATAGTGATGGATGTCAAGTGATTTGAGATAGGCGGAAAAAGTCTTGTTGAAAAATTCTTTGCCTTGATCTGTTTGAAGCAAACGAGGTTGTCGTCTTGACCGCTGAACGATGGTCTTGAATGCAGCGGTGACCAGTTGTGCAGATTTATTCCGAACAGGTTCAACAAAGGCCATTTTGGAATAAACGTCGATGACGGTGAGCAGATAGTTGACCCCGTTGTTAGCTTTGGCATAGGGAATCATTTCAACCAGATCAGCTTGCCAAAGATCGTCAACGCCCCGTGTGATGACATGACGACGATGGTAGAGACGACGAGCTGGTCTATGCAACTCGCGAGCAATGCCAGCCTTAACAGGCGAGGGTGTATGAACACGTTGACTCATTAGACAATAATGCCAGCATGACGAAGCTCCTCTTCTATTTCTAAAACTTCCGCCTCGTGTCCGGTATGACCAGCCTGTTCTGATGCACGCAACAGTTGCAGACGTTTAACCAACTTATTTGGATTGTTCCAATAGGCGAAATCGATGAATGGTTTCAAAGTATTAAACGTGATACCGGACGCTGAATTTGCACGGCGAACACTTGCATAGGCGGGAAACAATTTTGATATGATGGTTTTATATTTGAAGCTCTTATTAGCATTTACTGCTTCAGAACGTTTATAATTACGTCTAAAACCATTTGTAGCCATCAAGATGTCTTTATACTTTTCAAGATCTTCTTTATCATACTCCTCGGTAGAAGGTGTACGTGAAAATAAAAGTTCTAAAAGACCTGGCGTCAATTTATAACGAACTGTTTTAACAATCAAAACATTGTCACTTATCTTGATTGGTGAATCACCAATTCGAAATCTATTGTTTTCATAGCGAACACCATAGGTAGTATCAGTTTTCTTAGTAAAAAGATCTTCAAGGAAGGGAGTAACCAACGCACCATAATTTTGTAGTAAAATGGATTTTAACCGCACATATTGTTCGGGCGTATTTAATATTTCTTTAAGAGTAGGCTGCTTTTCTTTGGGTCTAGTGGGTGTTTCAGCAATTATTGATGTTTTCAAAAACTGGGGCAGCGGTGATTCTTTGGAGCTAGAAGACGGAAGCAATGGAGAAAAAACATCCTCAGGTTCTTCATCATTTTCTTCCTCCTCTTCAATTGTTTGTGTTTCTTTTGAGCGTGTACTAGGTTTTGATGTTCCTTTCAACACAGCTTCCAGAGGTGACTTCAAATGTTTTTCGACAAACAGTTCACTGTCGGCATGTGCACGTTTTAGATAGCGAAACTTTTGTCGAATGCTATTTCGTGCACGGATTATGTGCTTTTTTAATTGACTCCCTGTTGTCGCCATGACATCTGAACAAATGATGTTCAGAAAAGCAATGCAGCTACTTAAATACGAATGAAATGATCAAATCCCATGCGGTAGCGTCCATTGTTGATGTTGCTCAGCTTATCAATAACAAGACAACTGTGGTGATGAGCGTTCCAACACATGGCACACAACTGTGTAAAGGCTTGAAAGGTCATGTCTGGGTTCACGTGATCATCGTAGACGTGATGCATGTTGCGCTCATCCTGTCGGAAGAGAACAATCACGTTGGCATTGTCACGAATCAACTGTTTTGGTATTCGCGAATAGGTTTGAGCGAGATAAAAACAATCAATATATTTATGACGTCCCATGCTAAAGTAAGCCTGAATAATACCCTGTCGTTCTGTGGCCACATCGTCAAAAATCATAAGTGAATGGGGGCGAACATTGTCTGGAGAAATGACATCTTCGTGTGCTGCGAATGTGAAGTAGCCCATGTTGCGCAGACCTGACATGACCTGTTCCAAGAACACATACAGCGGTTGATACAGCGATTTGGCAAAAATATAGATATTTTGAAAGCGCACTCCGTTTAAGGAGGTGATGAGGGTAAGCAGAAGATTGGTTTTTCCACATCCCGACGGGCCGGCGATGAGACAGCGAATGGAGGATGGGAAGAGTGATCCATGACGTTGTTCGGACGATGTTGAGAAGAGGTGTGAAACCAAGTCTCCCACCGGAAGTGAATGTTGTTGCTTAATAATCTGCATATCAACTAAATGTGAAAGGGGAAGAGCTGGTCTCTATATACATGAGGCAAACGGGTGTTTCAGTTCCAGTGTAACCATGGACGCCTTTGGAAGAACTCTCAAAACAAATGAACGATTTGCTTTGACAAACGATCCAAAACATGATACAGATCCGGCTACTAAACGATATGTCGATGCTAATGTATTGTCACGCACTACAGATGGCAATTACGACTTTAATGGAAAGCGATTGACCAATATAACAGAACCCGTATTACCCTCGGACGCATGTTCAAAAAAGTATGTAGATTATTACCGATTACGACGTATCAAAGGAGATTATGAGGCTCAGAATAAACGTATTACAGGCGTTGCAGATCCTGTGAACGATCAAGATGTGTGCACCAAAGCCTATGTGTTAACCAATGCTGTGGTGTTAACAGAAGCAAAGGACTATGACGTACACCAACGTCGAATCACTCAGCTGGCTCTTCCAACAAACAACACGGACGCTGCTCGAAAGGACTATGTAGATAACAAGGTGAAACAGGTGCTCAGTATTGTGCCCACCCTAACTGCAAAGGGCTATACAGCAAATAATGCACGCCTTGTGCATGTGGCCGATCCTGAAGATGATCAAGATGTTTGTACAAAACGGTTTTTAAACTCTGAAATGGAAAAGGTGTGGGAAATTAAGGAGAACGCTCTACAGATGAAGCGAAGACGAATAGCAGAAGTTGCTGATCCTGTGCAACCTCACGACGTGACGACCAAACGATTTTTGGAACAACGGTTATCGCTTTTTATTAAATCAATACCCTCTATATTTCTGCTTCACATTGTAAACCAACAACCGGTAAAAGATCCCAATAACCTCGCCTACATACTACGTTCGGGATATGACAATTACCGTTTAATGTATGATGGTGCCATTCGTGTAATTGAGTATGCACCAGATTTGAAACATTTAGAGGTACGATTAAACGGTAGTGTTCAACCACTTATTGATCAACCGGTGAAAGCCGGAGACAAATTATTCTTTCACTTGAAACTCTCGTCTGAAGAAAAAGAGGCGGGGAAAACGATGAACGATTTTCCTCTGTATATAGAACTTGAATATACAGCCACCATTGAATAAATAACTACAGGTTCCCTTCCTGAGGAGCGTTAGTTGTGTTCTATACTTTGCGGTGTGAGGTTGTCTTGTTCTTTGGTCGCGATGGTGAAACAGAGATATGCGGTGAAGAAGAGAAAGAAGTTGTCAAGAAAGGGAGGCTTTAAAGCTATTCTTCATGCGGCACGTCAAGCTTCGCGCGGAGAAACAAATAGTGAGTTGGCTATTAAGAAAGCACTCCGAGCAGCACGATTGCATGCGAATCCCAAAAGTAAACTACGTTTTAGAAAACGTGCCCGAGTTATTCCTGTGCCGAAACGTGGTGGATTTTTACCTGCACTGTTTGCTGGACTAGCAGCCCTGGGTTCACTTCTTGGAGGAGCAAGTGCGGTAGCACGAACGGTGAAAGCTGTTGAGGAGGCGAAGCAACAGTTGAAGGAAAGTGAAAGGCATAATAAAACTATGGAGGCCATAGCACTGCGCGGTAAAGGTGTGAACATGAAGCTAGCACCCTACAAGAAAGGACTCGGCATTTACATGTCGCCAAAAAACGGTTAATCGATGCACTGCCACGACGAGCCATGACGCATGAGGAAGTTATAAGATATGCAAAACAGCTTAAGATCTCCCACTTTCGAGGCGTGTTTATGCGCAACCAACTACCGTCTCGACCACGGAGCCATGAAAGTGCAGTTGTCAATTTGGATGACAGTCATGGACCGGGAACGCATTATGTGGCCTACATAAAGCATGGTCGAACCGTGTGGTACTTTGACAGTTTTGGAAATCTTCCTCCTCCGACAGAGCTTGTTCGCTATTTTGGAAGCAGTGCAACAATACACTATAATGTGAAACGAGTGCAAAATTTTAACACGCAACAGTGCGGTCGTCTATGTTTGACTTTTCTATATAAGACCGAGCACGGCGGGTGACGTGGTCATTATGACAACAGAAAGTAGAACGTTTACAGTGCACGGACAAGGTGCGGAAGTAACTGTTGACTTTTATCCTCCTATTGAATTGGGACGACGACCCTACGTGTTGGGACTTGTTTCGTTTGAAGGCTATAATAGAATCTGCAACGTAATTGAAGACGTCAATGATAAGTTCTACTACGATGACTATGTGTTAACTCTACCGTCTGGCAGCTACACCGTAGATGATATTCACGATCACATCTACACAACTCTCACCAAGGAATTTAGTCTAAAAGCATTTCTGGACGGGACACGCAAGTTTGAACTCATAGCCAACAACGTGACACATCGCTGCAGTATTCTTTCTTCTTTTAGGATTGATTTTAAATCTCAACCAGATTCGATTGGGTCATTGTTAGGCTATTCACCACAAGTGTTAGTACCGAACGTGATACACAAGTCTGACCAACCGGTGAAAATAATTGAAGATCATCACGTATCTGTCACGTGTAATATTATTACAGACGTCTACACCAATCAAGATCCCTCGCATTCGCTTTATGATTTTATTGTTACTTCACCTGGTGGTTATATCATCCGCGAAAACCCGTCGGTGGTGCTCTATCATCCTGTGAGTGTGACCAACATCAGGAATATTACCTTAAGACTGGTGAATAGAAACCAACGTCTCATCCGATTAGACCCTCATACACCTGTGACCTACAAACTGTATCTGAAGCCAGCATGAAACAAGTGTATAAAGCGGCAACGCTGTCAAGAGCAGGTGTTAGTTGTGCTCAACACGTGTACAGGTTAACACGTGTCAACAAGCAGATCCTACAACAACTTGGTTACACCTTACGTCATGAATTCGATTCTAGACGTGACAAACCCTGTCGAAGTACAGGAGGGTATTGTAAGAATTGAACACCATTCCTACCAACCGTATACTCAGGGACTAAATAATAATGATGAGATTCGCATTACTATTAACCAACAAGATATCTACACGCTTCCACATGAAAGTTACATCCAGATTGAAGGGCAACTCACCAAATTGGATGGTACCATTCCAACAACGTCAAAGTTGGCCAACAATGCTTTGGCCTTTTTGTTTTCTGAGGTTCGCTACGTGATCAACGGTATTGAAGTGGATACTACTCGAAATGTTGGCATAACAAGTGTCATGAAACTTTATCCCTCGTACGGAAGCGAAGAGAGTAAAGCTTTTTGTATGGCTGGTTGGTGTCCCAACTCAACCAACGACTGGATGATTAACGATGATGGCACATTTACTGGACATTTACCTCTAAAATTAATACTAGGCTTTGCAGAGGATCATAAACGCATTATTGTGAACGCAAGACAGGATCTGATTCTTGTACGAGACAGGAGTGATTATAATGCGCTAAAGGGAGCTGATACAGCGCCAATAGATACAAAAATTCTACTGCAACGAATTCTATGGAAAGTACCGCACGTTACTCTATCAGATCAGAAAAAATTGAGTCTGCTCAAGATTGTGGAGAAGGATACAGCTTTACCCATTCAATTTAGAAGCTGGGAGCTGCATGAATATCCGGTATTACCACTCTCCGATACGCATACTTGGTCTATAAAAACCTCACGGTATACAGAGCGGCCACTCTACGTCCTGGTTGGATTTCAAACAGATCGTAAATATCAACAGAATAAAGATGCATCAAAATTTGACCACATCCAATTACGAAATATACGACTCTTTTTGAACGGTGTTACCTTTCCCTATGAGGGAATGGATTTAAACTTTAACAAGAACAAATATGGTAAGCTCTATGACATGTTTGTAAACTTTCAGTCATCCTATTATCAGAAAGAGGCATGTCCGCTATTATCGCCACAAGACTTCAAGTCCAAGGCGCCTCTGGTGGTGATGGACTGTTCGTATTTGGAGGAGTCGATGAAGGAAACAACTATTGATATCAGACTAGAATTTGAAACATCTACAGTTATTCCAGAAAAAACAACAGCCTATTGCCTTATTGTTCACGAGGCGCAAGTGTTTTATCAACCACTGTCCAATATGGTGACCAGAGTATAAATAGCATGTCTTCCTGCATTGCCCTTCACAGTCATGGAAAGCTACGATGAAGTCACAACCCCCTCTGCGAGGTGGGTCTGCAAATGTGAAAGTGATTCACCAGGTTCAGATGAAGATTCAAGGTTTACCATTTATCGCGCCCTAGTGAGTGAAGCTATAACTGCCTATCACAAGAATCATACTGTGCTTAGAATGCCGCCGCATCTGGTTCACTATTTACCGGATGGATTCATGTCTACGTTTGGTATTCATGACAGGGGCTACAACAACAAGCCCATCGCTAATCAAACAAATAATGTGGACGATGGCGTTGCCAAAGCTTCATCTTGTCATGTTGGAGAGCGGGTAGATTGTATGGACTGCAAATGCGATCGTTGCTCAACAAGTCGAGACGCTGATGCAGCATTTGAGATTTATCGCACCCTGGTGAGTTTAGCAATACGCGCCTACCATAAAGCACAATTTCTTCGTGAAATGCCGCAGCATCTGATTGCCTATTTACCAGCTGGATTTCTGACCGCGTACGGTGCACACGACATTGACCTTAATTGGGATAAGCTACCATTACACCTCCGTATGTCGGCGGATGTTGCAGCCTGCCGTCCTTGTCGTAGACACTTTATGCATCGAGGAGATTCTCACTGTGATTGGGATGGTCCAAATCCTATGATAAAAAATTGTAAGCGATGTACTGATAACTTTATGAATAAAATTGTGTAATTGATTCTTTGTGTGTATATTATTTTCCCGCTCCTATCCAATCAGTTAGTTGTTAAGAAGCAGCGGTGGTGGAAGGTCTGATATCCGTCGCCATGCCGAAAACATTGATTGTCGACGTGCAGGGTTTCAAGGTGAACGGAAACAAGTTTGTATTTAAGGAAGTTGGAATTATTGACTGCACAACCATGTGGGCACCAAGAGTAACCAGTTTTATCTTTGAACCACCGTTTCCATTGCATTTGCAGTCAGACGAGGACAGAAGACAAACAGAGTGGTTGCAACGCAATTTGGGACTAGTCTGGAAAGAAGGCGACATTCCTTACCAACATCTATCACTTGTTCTGAAAGCTCACTTGTTTGGTGCTGACCTTGTATTTGTAAAGGGAAGTGAAAAAAAGGAATGGTTGCGTCAGTATGTTAATTCAACATGTCAACTTGTTGACCTTCATGATCTGGGATGTCCTGCACTGTACAACCTGTCCGTGCCTGATGAACCTCTACAAAATAAAACACTTCAAAATGTTTGGAAGCTTTTTGATTGGCTAGCTCGCAGAGCAGGTCAAAACTTGCATGTTGAGTGCAAAGCGTTGTAACGTCAGCTTCAGTGTGAGACATACCAGTGATCAGTGTGGACGTGTAGTAATATGGCAGCAATTGAAGGTTTGGACTCAAACCCCACAGAGCGAGCTATTGTCAAGTTTTTTGCCTGTAAAAAAAAGCTTGACAGTTTCACAGACGAGGAATTGAACGCTTTGCCCAAGGCGTTCCTTTTTTATGTTGCTTCAAACGCGGTGAAAAATATTTGGCACAGTGTACCTAGTGAGTGGAGCAGAGATCCTGGTCTGCGTGAACTACAACCATGCACTGACATTAGTCATCACCAGCAAGTGTCTATCGCTAAAATGCCATCCATTAGACAGTGTGGAACGTGTCAGCTCATCAAATTGTACCACGGCCATACAAATATACCGTCCTGTAAAGACTTTGCTTCATCATTCCATGGTTGCGATGACGAAGAGGAAGAAGAGACAGCAGCGGCAGTATCGCCAGCACCAAAAAGTAAGACAACGCTTGAAAAAGATATGCCAGACCTTTGCTGGTCATGGTCTAGTTAACAAGGTCATTGATCTACTTCCCATTGAACTGCATATTCCTGGCTATCAATTTTGTGGACCTGGAACTAAACTAAGCCAACGTCTAGCACAAGGGAACTCTGGAATCAACATATTGGATGCAGCGTGTAGAGATCATGACATTGCTTACAACAACAAGAATATAGAAGTACGTCGAGTTGCAGACCGCATTCTTCTAAGAAAGGCCATGCAGCGTGTGATGTCATCTACTGCTTCTATTGGTGAGAAGATTGCAGCCTTGATTGTAGCAGGAGCGATGAAGTCAAAGCTATTGATTGGTGGTGGATTAGTGAGGAAAAGGACAAAGTAATAAACATGAATCAAATATTGTGAAGTATTTATTTGAGAGTCAGTCCACCAGTTCATAGTATACACAAAATATGGTTTAGTTTTCTTCTTGTACAAAAACCAACAATTTTAATAAAAAGAATTGAAAATGAAAGTGTGTTATTTTTTACAAGGTGTGGAAATGACCATAAGGCAAGCTATTTACACCATCCCACAGACGTTTATTGTCATATGCTGTCAGCGATGTTTTATTTTGATTTACTGTAAAAATATTATGGTTCTTTGAAAGAATGCGTGTTTGCTGGTATAAGCGAGAGGTGTTTGCGTAGAGTACACATCGATATTCCTCAACATTGAGGAATTGTGTGACGCTACGAACAACGCCCTTCGCTTTGCATTGACCTTTATTCTTTTGTGTTGAAAATGCGTACATTTTCGGCGCCAAAGCCACAAATTCTGTCATAACATCACCGGCGCACTCATCCTTAAATAGACCTATTTTTTTTTTATTCATGGGAATTATGCCAAACATATTGTTAACCTCATAGTTTGAGGTATCAAAGTAATTTGGATGTTCTCTCATCACTGAGTAAACATCTATCGTATTGGTTTGATAAATAAGACTGTCTGTATCCATATACAGTAATTTTACATCTCCAAACTTTTGTTTGGCAAACTCATAATGAAATTGATACATTACAAATTTTGAAAAGTCAAGTATTACCATTCCCAAGTAAATTGGTTTGTTATACATGATTTCTGTCTTTGACAATTCAATGGTTACTAAATCAGTTTCAATAACTCGTACAGAATGGAAATTAGGCATAGCTATATATTTTCGTGCGCCATATCGACCGTCCCAGTGGTTTACCAAATGAATAGTTCTATGCTTTCGAATATTTTCCATTGAT
The DNA here is from genome assembly GCA_946902985.2 of Meconema thalassinum. Taxonomy (NCBI): domain Eukaryota; kingdom Metazoa; phylum Arthropoda; class Insecta; order Orthoptera; family Tettigoniidae; genus Meconema; species Meconema thalassinum. Next base: position 33,976,516 of record OX336398.1, on the reverse strand, counting down.
TTACCGTAGCACGCATTGTTCATTAATTTATAAAAATTTGATTCAAATGTGGTCTTGGCGTGCTGCCGATGATGAGTATTCAATTGCATGTACGGTTGTAACCATGGTTTTTGGTCAAAGCAAATAATGCGGTGAATGGATTGCAGTTTCAAACCATGTTTCAAACATTGCATTAAATTTTCAATGTGTATGACGTACCGATTTTTTGAATTTAACGTTGCCAGCAACTTTTTATTGTTGGAACGTGAACTGGGAGGTTGTAATTTTTCAACACAAAATGGTAGATCAGAATGATCATTGTGTATCTCACAGGGATATAATAAGTCGACCTCTAGAACGTAGCCACGCGTGTCATTGCTCAACACATCTTTTAAATTAAAATTTGAAACTTCATCTGAAGTCAACCATCGAAAATTTTGATATGGAAGAGGTTTTTCCATAGCATATCCGTATAAATTGTTACAATCTAGGTAGGTGAGGTATGTTGTAGGTTGGTTTGGTTTGTATGTATCCATATATGGATTATTTGCTTTGGCGTGCTTTTGCACAAGCGATACAAGCCCGCCACGTATTCCACGTTCAAAAAAGAGTAACATGTCGATGTCTGTTAATAGTTCCAGTTCTATGTCAGTCACCTTCAACATACAGTCCCAACTGTATCCGGCAAGGGTGTAGTAATGGGCTGGATCTAGATTGTAGATTTCAAGACACAGTTTGCGAAAGTGTTCAAACACGTCTGTCAAAAGTAGTGTATCAATTTTGAGGTATAAATCAGCATACTCGCCCAAAGTTGATATCTTGAACACGTCCCATACTTTTTGGGCGTGTAAATAGTCTTCTTCAGAAATATGACTTTTTGTTAAGTCATTGTAAAATTTGTCCTTTGAAGGGAGTGCAGTTTCCTGTAAACATGCCCAATTGTTTACATAATTATAGGGAAACACCCCTTTTCGAATGCATAATTCAAATTGTTTGACATCAGTAAAGTGTTGACGTACAAAATGCAAATTGTTTGGGTGAAGCCCTTGAACAAGCGCATCCAATGATGATGCGAGGAATCTATACGAATCTAAAAATCGTATACTGATTCCATTTCGCCATTTCGAAAACGAAATAAAATTTTCATGATTTTGTGGAATTAAAGAAAACTTTTGGTTTTCAAGGTTAACAAATTCCTTAATAATTAGATGACTGTCATACCGGGACATGTTGTGCAAGAAACAAGAAATATAGCGTGCTCTTTTATAGGCCAAATTACATGCACTATGAGCCGCTCCTCTAAATTTGCCAGTGTACCGATTATGGTCTCTCACTGGCGTGTCACAAGTTGCTATTGGTTTTTGACAAATGTGGCAAGTGGTTGCTGTTGCAAAAGCCACCTCGTCTGCATCCGACATTTGAAGCGGAATTGGGTTTTCCAGGATATTGTACACCCGATCTGCCAAGGCATCCAATTCATTTAAAAACCAAGCAGCAGCATCTGCATCGCGATGAGATTTGAAGTATGAAAGCGAAGGGTCATATGAACAAATCACGTTTAGAGCACAACTGAATGGTACATGTTGCTGTACTTGTTGAGTGTACGGGCGTGCTGGATCCGGGTTACATGTGTCAATGGGTGTGGTTAAACATTCAAAATCTGCATATACTGTAAATGGAAGCGGTTCTTGACGAGACACATTTTGAAATTTCATACTGGCTTTATCCTTTTCTGGGAATGTAATTTTTACAGCTGGTTGTGTAATGCAATCAATAGTATGGGCTGTCAACTTTTGATTGCTAGTAAAATATTGCAAACAGCGATCACATATATATACCCTATTTTTACTCTTTGTAACTTGTGAACGAACTAGTCTGGAAAGATCTTTGATATAACAATAATGGTTGCACAATTCCCCTTCAATGTACAATAAATTAAAATGCTTTTCTTTTTTTTCCTTTGTCACATAGAGTGGCCCAATAACTTTGTCCCCTTCAACTCCGTATACATTAATGGAGTAAAGCAGATTTTTAGATTCAAAACGAGAAATGGCGTTGAGGTCCATTGGGAATTCTATGTCTGCTAAATTTAGACTGATCATTAATTCCATAAATTTCTGGTGATATTTTCCCATTCTGTGAACATTTTCAGTTGCAGGACTTAACCCAGCAGCCAGGGACCACACAAAGCAAAAAACGTCATTATTATCCACATTGATGACTGCGTGATGTTTTTCCAACTGTTTAGGCAAATTAACATGAGATGAACCACTGTTCATGGGATCAAAGGTGCATACATTAATTTTAAGATGATTGATAGCTTCCAGCGATTTGCCACTTTCCAATTCTTGAAACTCGGCAAAGCGCGTCATGAGCTTATCGACAATGTTTTTACTATACCAACTGTGTATATTATCAGTGCGGTACAATTCACACATTTTCGTATGTAAATAAATCGGTTTGGTTACTTCAACACCTTGTTTTAAAATAACAAAATCACATAATAACTCAGCGTTAATCTTTAACGCTACATGTTCTCTTAAACAGTCTTGCATTTTATTTTGAAAAATGTTGTAGCTAGCGTTTAAAAATTCATTTGGGTCTAAAAATTTAGCATCATTATTAATTTTTAAGCTACATAACTTATTATTAAAACAACTATCCACGTTCTGCCAACTAAGTTCTGATGCTGACATCATGACACTTACAGTAATTACATTTACTACAAAAACAGCAAATCACTGAACAGTTTGCAGAGAATGAAAACAAACAAAGTTTATTGTCTCTGCAAATTCTGTTTTAACATTAACAAATTTTAAATTTTATTTGATTCTTCAATAAATTCTACCAAACATCTTTTGTTTTCTAGTCCCAAATATTTTAGGTAGATGGTTCCTTTGTTGAGGTCATTTACAGCTTCGTCGTTGAGTTCCATGAACCTCGCAGGTAAAAAGACAGCGAAATCTTCTAGTTCGCAAACTATTCTTCTGCCATATTTCGTGTTTACTTTGCGAACAGCTGTCACCAAATAGGACTCGTTAACTGGCAGGTCCTGTAAACGTTTAGTCTCCAGACCGGTTGCTCTGCCAATGAGATTCGCAACTGTTATAGCAGACATATTGGTTCTGAAAGGTAATTATAAAGTGTTTAGGTAAACTATTAAAAAGGTTCAGGTACCCTCCACCTTTATTTATTAGCACATTAACTCAAACCCTGATCTATAGACTAAACCATCAAGTGTGTATACAAAACTTATTTGCGAAGACGAGGAGTGTCCTAACAGCGCTCAGTCCCAGTAAATCAGTCGGATAGGGCGAGATAAGGTAATATCTCTTTTGACTGACGTCAAGCCTGGTAATGACTGTTAGTTGCAATAATAGTTTCATATATCCACTTGAGTAGTGTGTCCTGCATCCCCATCCAAACCTCTAGACTAAACCATCAAGTGTGTATACAAAACTTATTTGCGAAGACGAGGAGTGTCCTAACAGCGCTCAGTCCCAGTAAATCAGTCGGATAGGGCGAGATAAGGTAATATCTCTTTTGACTGACGTCAAGCCTGGTAATGACTGTTAGTTGCAATAATAGTTTCATATATCCACTTGAGTAGTGTGTCCTGCATCCCCATCCAAACCTCTAGACTAAACCATCAAGTGTGTATACAAAACTTATTTGCGAAGACGAGGAGTGTCCTAACAGCGCTCAGTCCCAGTAAATCAGTCGGATAGGGCGAGATAAGGTAATATCTCTTTTGACTGACGTCAAGCCTGGTAATGACTGTTAGTTGCAATAATAGTTTTATATACCCATTTGATATTATTATCCACTTGATAAATATTTAAGGTCAACTGTATAACCATCAACAGTTAGAGAAACTGAAGGTACTGTGTTCAATATTACCTGATAGAAGATCTTTGCAGCAAAGCGATGTGTATACTACCAACTCGTGGACTTCTCTGGCTAGCAACAATAATGTCAGGGCTTATATACCCTTACAATCAGAGGTAACACGCCGGTTTGTCCCGCTTTCTCAGTAACTGGATGACCTCCATATTTAGTGTCCGCTTTCTCAGTAACTGGATGACCTCCATATTTAGTATAAATGAACCTGCTACTTTACAAAGAATTGTCATTCACTGGTGCAATGTCGGATCATGAAAACACCCATCACGAAGAAGAAGAAGAATCCGAAAATTGGGATTCATCTTTAGACATTTTCATGTAAGTAATATTCATTTTTTAAAATTGATACCAGACTAAAAAAATTAAATCAAAACCTAGAACGCTAACCAATTAACCATGGGACTGGAATATATTTTTAATTAAGATAATACAAACACCCAGTCCCTAAGCCAGGGGAATTAATCACCAGAAAATACAATCCCCACAGACCTCCCAAAAGTCTAACCCAGGACCCTCCAGTTTAGAGGCTAACAGCAGTCAAGAACAGTATAGTTGAGCCACACAGCTAAACACATAGTTGTATCTTGTCTCGCAATAAACAGTCAAGTTAATTATTACACTATTGTTTAAATGCAATGCCAAGCTTGGCTAACACTATTGCTGTTAATAGCGTTTGTCAAATTGTGGTCAAGTAGCTTTGAACACTTTGATAGGTGTTAAGGTTTTATATACTTATCCGGGTGTAGCCCAAGGACAGCCGACGGTGGGGCTCGAACCCACGCGTCTACCGAGTACGTCCTGACAACCTTCTAATTGAATTTCATAGCTAGTTTTTTTTGTCGTGTGACCTACTCAGAGGCCAAGTGCAGGTCTTTCTATTCGACGTCGGTATGGAGTGGAAGATGAAACTGGGCAAGGATGTGGAAGGAATCGGCCGTGGCCTATCAGAAGGTACCGTCCCAGCATTTGCATGTGGAAGGAATCGGCCGTGGCCTATCAGAAGGTACCGTCCCAGCATTTGCATGTGGAAGGAATCGGCCGCGGCCTATCAGAAGGTACCGTCCCAGCATTTGCCTGGTGTTGAAAATGGGAAACCACGGAAAACCATTTCAAGAACGGCTGACGGTGGGACTCGAACCCACGCGTCTACAGGTCAGCAGAGAGCTTGGACAGTGACCTAATGTTGTGCTACAGACTAGTTAGAAGAAGATGAAACTGGGCAAGGATGTGGAAGGAATCGGCCGTGGCCTATCAGAAGGTACCGTCCCAGCATTTGCATGTGGAAGGAATCGGCCGTGGCCTATCAGAAGGTACCGTCCCAGCATTTGCATGTGGAAGGAATCGGCCGCGGCCTATCAGAAGGTACCGTCCCAGCATTTGCCTGGTGTTGAAAATGGGAAACCACGGAAAACCATTTCAAGAACGGCTGACGGTGGGACTCGAACCCACGCGTCTACAGGTCAGCAGAGAGCTTGGACAGTGACCTAATGTTGTGCTACAGACTAGTTAGAAGAAGATGAAACTGGGCAAGGATGTGGAAGGAATCGGCCGTGGCCTATCAGAAGGTACCGTCCCAGCATTTGCATGTGGAAGGAATCGGCCGTGGCCTATCAGAAGGTACCGTCCCAGCATTTGCATGTGGAAGGAATCGGCCGCGGCCTATCAGAAGGTACCGTCCCAGCATTTGCCTGGTGTTGAAAATGGGAAACCACGGAAAACCATTTCAAGAACGGCTGACGGTGGGACTCGAACCCACGCGTCTACAGGTCAGCAGAGAGCTTGGACAGTGACCTAATGTTGTGCTACAGACTAGTTAGAAGAAGATGAAACTGGGCAAGGATGTGGAAGGAATCGGCCGTGGCCTATCAGAAGGTACCGTCCCAGCATTTGCATGTGGAAGGAATCGGCCGTGGCCTATCAGAAGGTACCGTCCCAGCATTTGCATGTGGAAGGAATCGGCCGCGGCCTATCAGAAGGTACCGTCCCAGCATTTGCCTGGTGTTGAAAATGGGAAACCACGGAAAACCATTTCAAGGACGACCGACGGTGGGGCTCGAACCCACGCGTCTACCGAGTAAGCAGAGAGTTTGGACTCATGACCTAGGTGCATCGTTTCAGCCTTGTAATAATATCATATATACCTACATTTTATGTTACATAAGCACACACATGTTGACGATTTTAAAAATACAGTGTATTGCATCCTACTTGGAACAGACAGCTTTCTTTTTCTACCAGTCCGACTTAAGAAACATGACAAATTTATTGTAATTTAATGCAAATTGTATTACCGGTTAGAGACCTGTTAAATTTATTGCCGCTGTCAAATATAATGGCTTTCATTATATTGCCAAGACATACTGCTTTAACAAAAAAAAAGTTAATAGCCTACATCATCAATCTTGATACCAGTCTAATGTCAAACGGGCTTTCAATATCTCATACATTAAAAATTGCGTTGCGCTGTTATGTAAATTAGCATTAGTATTCCAGCTTCTTACTCACTTCATGTGAGATCTGTGTATGGTACCGCAAAAGTTGAATTGTTGTTGTTGTTTGAGTCTTCAGTCTTTTGACTGGTTTGATGCAGATCTCCATGTCTCCCTGTCCTGAGCTAATCGTTTCATCTCTACATAGCTCCAACATCCCTACATCGGAGGCAATCTGTTTAACATACTCTAACCTCGGTCTACCCCTACAGTTCTTGTCCTCGACCCTTCCTTCCATAACTAAGCTTGCTATTCCTGGGTGTCTTAGTATGTGTCCTACCAACCTATCTCTTCTCTTCATTAGCAGTCACCGGAAACATCTCTCCTCTCCCACTCGTCTTAATACCTCTTTGTTTGTAACCCTATCTACCCATCTGATCTTCATCATTCTCCTGTAACACCACATTTCAAATGCTTCTATTCTCCTCTTTTCTGCTGCACCAATAGTCCAAGTTTCACTTCCATAGAGCGCCACGCTCCAGACAAAGGCTTTCAAAAATGACTTCCTAATACCTAAATCTATATTCGATGTCAGCAGATTCCTTTTTTTTGTAGAAATGCTTTCTTTGTCTGAGCCAACCTACTTGCTTCGTCCATCACTGGTTATTCCGCTTCCTAAGTAACAGAAGTCTCCTACTTCCTTCAGCTTTTCACCTGTCAATTTGATCTCCATAGAGGTTTCTGATTTATTTCGGTTGCATTCCAGTATTTATGTTTTACATTTATTTTCATCATGTATTCTTTCCGTAAGACGGAGTACTTTATTCCAATTGGTTTTAAAATGTCAAACAATTTAGTCCAATCAACTTTATCAAAAGCATTTTCTAAATCTACAAAAGCCATGAACGTTCTCTTGTCTTTCCTTATTCTATCTTCTAAAATCAGCCTAAGACTTAGTACAGCTTCCCTTGTTCCTACATTTCTCCTGAAACCAAACTGATCTTCGCCCAACTCTGTTTCTATCTGGCTTTCAATCCTTTTGTAAATCATTCTGGACAGGATCTTTGAAGCATGAGTAATCAAGAAGGTTGAATTAAGGATAACAAAATTAACAGTATTATTCTCTTCTTGCAAAACATTTTTTAAACTCAGCTTCCAAAAGCTTACATATAGCAGAACGCGGATTTTACAACTACAGAGGCGACAGCCGAGTTCAGCATTGCTTCCACTTACTTGTGTCAAGCTCCTCTCTGTCTTCTTTCCTATCAACCTCGCTTGGTCAACTCTTGTTCTCTTCCAACTCCAACAGTATTAGAGTATCCAAGGCCCTTGCCACATCTTTTCTGATTCCCTCCTTCTGCAAGAGGCCAGTCTTCTTTTCCCATTATTTCCTACCTTCTGCCTGTCATTTAATCATTGATGCAGAGAAGTGCAAGGAGTATGCCTCCATAACTTAGGAGGTTTTCTGCTGTGTACTTTAATTTTCCCTGACACAAACATCAAGACAGTTTATATCCTCGCCGCTAGATTGGGTATTCTAATGACATTGATAGACATTTTTTCTATTTTATAGTTTTTCGAATGACCGCGTCATCGCCGAGTTTTTCGTACAGATGATGCTGCAGATGGAGGCCAATAATGACACGGAGGAGGCGGAGGACGATGATAGTGAAGAGGAAGGAGAAGAAGAAGAAGCTTCCGAAAATAAACAGTAATGTAAGAAAACAATAATAATAAAAATATTCTTGTTTTGATTGATTTATTTGTCTATCATTCCCACTTTTTTATATGAAGCTGAGCGAGTCAACATGACAGGTGTCAATCTCAGAAATTCACTCCTGTGACATCACACATCGGTTGACCGTTCAAATCAGATTATTCATTCTAACACCCATCCATGTCCATTAACCATCTAGCACGCCTTCCATATCCTCAGCTCCATAACACATAAATTCAAATCTCCCAAGTCAGCATAAATAAAAAAAATCCTTCGGCTGCACTAGGTCTCTGTGATTATGCCTCCATGGCTTAGGGAGAAGCATGCCAACCTCTCACCGCTGGGTCTGTGTTTCAAATCCCAGTTACTCCATGTAAAATCTGTGCTGGACAAAACAGAAGCAGACTGGTTTTTCTCCCGGTACCCTAGTTTTCCAGACAAACTTTTATTCCACCAACACTCTCCACCATGCGTTTTTGTATCCCCCACCCATTAACAATTTGTTTACCGTTAAGTATTAGAAAAAAACCATCCCGTCCATGACCTACACTACATTCTGCCTGTGACGTCACAACCTCCATTCTCAGTTCCATCTTCATTCACGTTTGTTTACCCGCCAACCTAGCACGTTAGGGATCAACAACCACCTTCCATCTCCATTCATGTTTCCCATTAAAACACTCTCATCCATGACCTGTGCTACATTCCGTAATCTGCTGTGACGTCGCAACCTCCATTCACGGTGCCATCTTCATTCACGTTTATTTACCCGCAAACCTAGCACGCCAGGGTTTAACAACCACCACCCACCACCATTCATGTTTTCCATTCAAAACACTCCCGTCCATGACCTACCTCACATCCCGTAATCTGCTGTGACGTCACACACACACACACACACCAGTTGACCGTTCAATTCTCTGACGATTCATTCACCGACAAAGATTCGGAAACCTTCGGCAACATTCGGATCTCATCGTGCTCAAAGCAAAGCTATATAGCACGAGACCATAACAGAGAAGGCGCTCAGTCCAAGAGAGAGACTGGGTCGAAGAGGGTCTCGTGCAGATCCTCTTCCATCCTTCCCCCCTCGTCCCCCACCCCACCCTTCCCTCCCCCACCCTCCCTCCCCACCCCCACTCCTCCCCCTCCACCCACACCCCCTCAAACCGGTTCCTGGACCCTCCAAGGTTTGTTTACCTTCCGGGGTCCCGGCGACCTTGGGGGTCAATGACCTACCTCAAGGTCATTGACCATGACCTACCTCAAGGTCATTGCCCTTGCCACGCCCCCCTCATTTGCATAAATAACGGTATTTGAAGCTGAACCCCCTTAGCATCTCTACTCACCCTCTTTCGCACTCACTTTTGCACCCACTTTTGCACCCACTTTTGCATTCACCTTTACACGCACTTTTGCACTCCCTTTTACACCCACTTTTGCACCCACTTTTGCACTGACTTTTGCACAAACTTTTGCACCCACTTTTGCACCCACTTTTGCTCCCACATTTGCTCCCTCTTTTGCACCCATTTTTGCACCCACTTTTGCACCCACTCTTGCACCCTCTATTCCTCTCACTTTAAACTATTATTTATATTACCGAGTTAACTTTGCTAGAGATTAGTTCATGCTTGACAATTGACATGGAAGTATCAACAAATAGCAATGGTATGTCATATGCATTCTATAAAGGATATACATATATTGTAAAACGAACCAATAAGAAATGGAACTGTTATTTGGCGTTGTTCAAAACATCGTTCAAAACAGTGTCGAGGTGAGCTGAGAAGTAAAAATAGTGATGTTTTAAGTGTGAGTGATCATCAATGTAGTGTACCAGATAAAACATCGTTGCTGTTTAAAAAAACTCTTCAAAATGCTAAAACAATTGTCCCAGAAATAGATATTGCAGCTCAAGATAGTGTATTGTTTGTTAAGAAGCATGTATCATCTCCTCAGAAAGTCGTGTTAAGACAGTTGTCAATGTCTGAAAAACTCCCAACATTATCAAAGGCAACACAGACTGTGCAAAATGTGGTATTGCAAAAGGATCAAAAAGGATTATATAGTAATAGTGATGAGGATTATAATGATGATGATAATGATAATGATAATGATAATGGTTATGATGATGATGATGATGATGATGATAATGCTTTGTTTACACCAAAAAAATCATTTGTTGAATTTGTCTACTGGAACTATCCAAGTAAGCTTATCCGGCGGCTTCAGCAACTACATGTCTATAAACAGGCTGGTTATACTGAATATGAGGAAGAACTATTGGATATAGAAAATGAGCTTCGTCGAGCCAAAATTATTATGTAACGGATCCACATAACCGCTTAAACTATTTATTAACAATACATGTAATATTCTCTACCACTCTGCTACCATTTTGCTCTCACTTTTGCTATCACTTCAAACTGTACATATTAAATATAAAAGCCAACGCTAAATGATTTTATTATCAGAACAGTTATAACCTTTGTAGTGAGCAAATCATACTAACAGGTTAGTTGCTACTATGGAACTTACTACAACTAACAAAGGTAAACAACGTGTACTCTATAAAGGCTACTCTTATAACTATAATCGTGAAAATGTAAAAGGAATAATATTTTGGCGATGCTCAAAAGAGAGGTCAAAAAGATGTCGAGGCAATCTAAAAAGTAGAAATGGTAAGGTTTTAAGTGTGAGTGATCATCAATGTGGTGTACCAGATGAAACACTGTTGGTGTCAACAAATAATCATGACAATGCTAAAAAGCTAGTAAAAGAAAAAAATGTTGCTACTCAAAATAGTGCAGTGTTTATTGAGGAAAATTTAACACCTGCTGTAAAAGTTATGTTTAACCCATCTTCCACATCTCAAGAGTCATCAACATCACAGACTAAGCAAAAGGTTGTGTTGTTGTTGTTGTTTTAAGGGGCTGAACTACAAGGTTATCTACCCTTCATATGCAAGAGAATCAAAAAGGACTAAATAGTAATAGAGAAAAAAGTAATGTATTTTGAATGTAACTATTGTACAAGTACTTATATTAAATAAATAAAAATATTGTATGGGTATTGTCTGTTTTTTCTTAATTGCTATACCCACGTCCTACTATATTAATGCCATTGTTAGCCATCAACAGTCTCCACCTATGTTCAGAAAGAAAGTGATCTTAAACAATACACTCTATCTATGGTTTGTGTACCGAGTATCATAATTAAACAGTGTCGTCAAGCCATATTCAGGCAACAGTAATGTTAGGTAAGGGGTTCGAACCCTTGCTTCCTTATACAGGATTAGTTTTTACTCAACAGCAACCCATAATACTGTACTTTGAAACATGTCACATCTGATTACAGAATGTGAACTGTATCGTTTTCTAAGACCCAGCTGCTGGCTAGTAGCTAGCAGACTGTGCAACAGAAACACTGTCACCATGTTCATCCTTAAAAAAAATTCAACATTTATTATTCTTTTTCTTATTATTGTTCATTAAGAGTTTTGTAAAGTTGTCTTTGTGACGTAACGGTTATAATAGTTAGCGGGCACTCTAAAGCTCTTGAGTTCAATTCGAGCTTTAACATAAAATTTTAAAAGTATATTAGGACTAAAACAGGTCTACTCAGTCTCGGGTGATCCAAATAAGTAGATGTGGTTTGATTCACACTTTAACGATAGAACAAGACGGTTGTTAATTTTTTAAAATAATGATAGCCATTTGTTCATTTTTTCATTTTCATATTTCACACATTGCCATTTGTCAATTTTCCATGTTCACGATTTGAAAATGTCAGTTTAAAGTTTTTGGATTTCATAATATGGAAACAAGAATTTTCCATTTTGTTGTTTACACATTTGTCAATTTCCCATTTACATTTTTTAAATGTCAGTTTTAAGTTTTTAAATTGTGTTGATATGGAAACATGGATTTCCTATTTTTTTCCATATCACAGACGACACATTTATGATTTAGTCCATGCTGAAAGTTTAGTTTTGTAAAACACATATTTGCTGATTTAAATTTTCTTGAAATCACCTTAATGGAAGTGCTTGGCCATGGCAATAGTGCATTCTCTTTTTATTTGTTTCCAAAAACATATAGGCCTACTACTACTACTACTACTACTACTACTACTACTACTACTGTAGGTAAGACTGTTTTACAAAATAACACCTATCTACCGCTGCATTTTAAAGAAACACAAGTGTTAAAAAAACTACAGTATACTATTTACCATTTGCTATATACATTAATTACCCCACCATCCTAACTTGCCGTGTTTGCTTTGGTTGAACAATCAATGCTACCCACACACAGACACACACACACACACACACACACAAGCTCTCTCTCTCTCTCTCTCTCTCTCTCTCTATCATTCTATCTATAGGCATACATTCACACAACCATACCTGTCTTTAAAAAACAAATACAACCACGCTATTTATCCTTGACATGCACACTTATCCCAAATAACTTTTAGTTATACATTTAACATTAACTATTACAAAAAAAATGATTCCACTATTTACAATTACAAACATGAATATTTACAAAATAATAAATCTACTGGTTACAAAAAAGCCATGTCTCTAAACAATAAAATATAGAAGTCACACCTCCACCTCGTGGTTATAACCTTATGGTGGGCTAATGCATAGGTCATTCGTCTGCACTCATTTGCTATCCATCAAGGTAAAAGTGCATTTTCTCTGTTCCACAAGATACAAATTTGATTGCTGGATTGTATCCTGCACTGTTTATGCGATATAGCTTTGCCAGTTCATAAAACCGCTAGGTAGTTCTCTACATATAGCAATTTTACCACTGCTCTACCTAAGCCTTTTGCTCTTTTGGCTTTCTTACAGTCTAGTGTGTGATAGACAGCATTAACTGTATATCAAACCCAGTTCACCTTTGTATTTGTAATCCAAGTAATAATTTAAAAAAAACACAAATGTAATCAGTTTTAAACGTTATCTCTGTTTTGTTTTGTTTAATATGTTTATGTCATGCATATTAACCTGAAATCGAACCCTGGTGAAAAGGCTAACAGCTTTACCACTACACCACCATGCCTTTGTTTCTTAGTTTGACTCGTTCTAGGCCTCAGACCTGGAAATCAAGTTAAGACCACCAGTACAAGAGCTAAAAGTGTTTAACACTGCAACACAAAATGGATAGCTGGTAACATTATACAACCGGAAATGATTATATTTCTGTTAGCAATGCATTTTGTCATCAGCCTACTGTCTGAGCACTGACAACAACACTGTTTAGTTTAGAACAAACGAGTGTGTGTGTATAGATAATTAGCCTCAAGTATTTAAAGCTTGTTGTGTGTAGCGATCATCTTGTCCCGGTAACCACTGAGCATGTTTGTGTTTTAGCTATCCTCTTTAACCAATCAATTAAAGATAGTCTACTCTTAATCCTTGAATTGATAAATCAGAGTTTGTGTACACCGTTTTTCATTTATTAACCCATACCTGCAACCTATACTCTATAATGCAGTTTGATCTGAAAAACAAGTTTCAATGGTAAAAGACTTGTCAGTCACCATACATGTAGCCTATACTAATTCTTTCTCTACCTAGCTATGTTTCCTCACACATGGTAAAAGTTTCACATGTTCGTATCCGATTATTAGTTTATAAAACTCAGGTCGATGATCTTGATTTATAGGATAGTTTGGAAAAATTCATTGACCATGGGAAAGGGTTGACCATCCTATGACACTTCATATGTTGATATTCTATTATTAGTTTATAAAATATTAGGTCAATGACCTTGCTGTTTAGAATCTATTGGGTAAATTCGTTGGTCATGGAAAAGGGTTGACCATCCTGAGTCCCATGACACCTCACTTGACCCTCTCTGGTTATTAGTTAGCGAGATATTAACAAAAGTCCAGTTAGGCCCTTTTGACATAAATAAATAATATATTCAAACACAGAATGTCACCTTAAGTCCAACGACCTCTCATACAGGTCCCTAGCCTTATTGATTCATGAGATATTAAAAAGCTAAATGACCTTAGATATTTTGGGTAAATTCGTTGGTCATGGAAATAGTTACCATCCTGAGTCCTATGACACCTCACTTGACCCTCTCTGATTATTAGTTAGCGAGATATTAACAAAAGTACAATTAGGCCCTTTTGACATGAATAAATAACATATTCAAAACCAGAATGTCACCTCAAGTCCAACGACCTCTCATACAGGTCCCTAGCCTTATTGATTCATGAGATATTAAAAACCTAATGACCTATTAGTTTTAGATCTTTTGGTAATAAAAAAATAACTCATCTATAAATCAAGATTCAAAAAGCCCGCCCGCTTACAGAAACCCCAAGTGCGCATGCGTAAAAACTAAAAACAAACATGTTAATTCAAAGTAGCAAGCGGCTCTTCATATGCGTTTCATGTGGAACGACGTTTAATTTCAACATAGCATTAGGGACCATGGGCCAGTCCATAGGGACCAGACCAAACGGATCGATCTAAAGGGATTAGTCAAAAAGGGCCCGTCAACAAGAACCCGTCCACAGGGGCTCGTCAACAATGACCTGTCCTCAAGGACCCGTTAGGTTGGGTTAGGTTAGGTTAGGCTACGGCCGCCATCTTTTAAAATCCCGCCCTCCTACAAAACTATGAGTGGGCATGCTTAAAAAACAAAAAACAAGCATGTTAATTCATATTGGCTATCCACCGTACACATGTCTCTTGTGTTGAATAACGTTTTATTCCATATTGGCATTCAAACTCTCACATGTTGCACTTGGAAAGAGAGATTTTCGAAAAAAATACAATTTCACCCCCTAGTGGGGGTAGGTTTTATTTTGGGGTTGAAATATGTTATCCATTGGAAAGGGGGTATCAGCCCGAGTTCAATGACTCCTCATTCGTCAAAATCCGACCATGCGTTCGAGAGATATCGCACCGCTGCCATCTCGTGTGGAGGGTGTGGAGGTGGAGGCGCAAGAACCCGTACAAACACACTACTACTCTCTACTCATCTCAGGTCCGAGCAAGACGTAGACTTGAAAGCCAGTATATTTGAAATAGTGCATCGTATTGTAGGCAAAGTGCGCGATAAAGGAGGCAGTGTATTCACGGGAGATTGAGTTCCACCCGGAGAAAGCAAAGTTAGACAGACGGACTTGCCACATTCAGTTTACGAACAGAACTGAGCTCATTTATTCAACACGCTCTACTACGAGAAGCGTGCACGTTATAACCCAGCTTACTGCAGTACAAATTGATCATTATTTTCAACGATATAACTGCTCACATTACTGCTGCGAACACTTGTCGTTTGAAAGCAGTATCATACAAGAAGCATTACTACATTTCAACCAGTTAAAATGCAAATTATAGAACGGCAAAGGGGAAGTTATTCAGGTTTACTCTTAAACCAGATGATGACTTATTGCTAAATTGTACAATGAAGGGAAGCTGATATGCATCATGCTAGAGTGAAATCCGGAATACTATGACAGTATGTATATCGTGGCGAAAAAGCTACGCGACACTCTGAAGTACAGAATGAAACTACGCTACAATGGGAGATTTCACATCCACCTTGAAATACTCTTACAAATATTATACAACGGAACGAGATTCTAAGAAGATCTCCTGTCGAGATTTGCTGGTGTACAGATTGAAGATTTTGCCAGTTAAGCTGAAGGACAGCCAACGGACGGAGAGAAGGCTGAGTGGTCGTGGCGAGGTCATCCCCCTGGCCACTGACCCAGTTCCGCTGGGGACATCACAGACAGCGTGCTCTCATATGGTCGATTCAGCTGTGTCTGAAGGACTCGAGCGAATCTTTGCTTGTGAAAGCAAATCCAGCCAGAATTCTCGTCGTTCAACAAAGGTAGCTGTAGCGTTGTATTACATAACCATGTTTGTAAAGTAGTATTGTTCAGTGTTTTATTCAGCGAGTGACCAACATAACATATTCTTATTAATTTAGTGGAAATTATCTAAATCGGTTTAATTCATTTTTATTGCCAATTTTCATTGCAGATTTCAGTCATTTTGACATTTTTCTAAGCGAAAAATCATTTTTCACGTTTAAGATAGTCAATTGTAAAATTATTTAATTAGCTTTAAATATGCGGAAAGTTATCTAAAAACTGTTTTATGAGAGGATAAATGCATTGATAAATCTAGATACAGTAGTTTGAGTAGGAATTTCACTAAAGTACAGGGATAATCGAAGACTTAAGATGTTGATTCGAGCTTAGAACCTTGTTACAAATTACGAAGTGCAATAAATGCCTTATTACACGATAAATTTATTCATGATCAAAGAAAGACTTTATGAACACTTAATAAATTTAACAATTAAATGTCACTATGTATTTGTGAAGGCAGATAGTTATTTAAAACTATACTGCAGTTATAAGAAAAGGATTAAATTACATTTTCAGAAAGTACTATGTTCAGAGAACATTAACATGCGTAAATTTAAATTTTTCTTATTGCATTAAAAAGTCTAAATAATTTTGAAATAAATAATTTCATGAAAGAAATTTGGAAACTTCATAGATAAGAACACGCATTTAAAAAGACAAAATGTAATGACAGGGCGACCTTTTATAAGTCGACCGGTGTCTGTAAATAGGTCCGAATGGACTTAACTGAATAATATTCAGATTTTGAATTCTCAGGAAGATAGGATATGTTCGTAATTTTATTAAATATGAATTCTTGCAGACTAGTCAATTGAAAGTTACTGTATTGTTACAAACGAAGTTTATCCGTGGAATAATGTTAATAATATCCAGACACATGATGTTTAAAAAGCTGTACAGAAGTAGTTGAAGGTTTTGAATTTTGATAGTACGAGGAAATGGGTGTATACGGTTAGGGGACGTTTTGTGGAGGCTGTTTCTTGAAAAATATTCACATTGGAGGTGAATTTGAAGTAGAGATACTGATTTTCCTTGCATTATAGAGAGAATGCATTGAAATGGTTTAAAGGTATGAAATTCCGTGCAAGGTAGTTGACGTAAATAAAATTACGTAGTTATTAAAGAAGGAGGCATAGTATAAAAGTTTTCCAGTTGTATGCACAGAGAGTGTGAAAGTAATAAATTGCATCGAGGCAAGTTTTTAGACAGCATGTTCAAAAATTATAGTAATTATTTGTGTAATTTTGAAATAGAGGTGAGGAATGAGGAGTTAATGCCATGCACTTCTAATATCCACAATTTATAACTTAACTGACAGTCTCGCAATGAATTTCATGAGTATTGGAGTTATTCTCAGATGAGGAGGAATACATTTTGAGCAGTGTTTAACTTAATCATTCGACACATATGCTCGTCTTTGCTATGACGAAGTAGAAAATACTTTAACCCGATAAAGATGTGGTGATTGTTTAAAGAAAGGAGTATAGAAGACTCATACATTGAATCATGTTTGAAATGACATAAATAATTTCGTGGAAGAAATTAATAATTTTTGCAGACCACAAATTTGTACATGTGTATAAAAAAAGAATACTTAATGTTTAATACTTGATATTTTTGCTTATACTAAATTAGATTTGGATCTACGGTTCAAGTACATGAGACGCTTTATATAGACTAGGGAAATGTCTCAAACAAACGTCGTTTCGTATTATTGATTTTAGTGAAGGTTCAGAAGAACTTCACAAGTGCTTGAAATTTTTTAAATTTTTCTTGTTTATCAAGGTGCGAGTTTATGCACTAAATTTATTCTTGGAGAGAATAAGGGCTCAAGTAGAGTGCCGAATTCTCCAAATTTATTTTATTTCAGGACATCGTGAATTGTCACAGTTATTTTGTTTTGTGTTTAATTTTTGCAGTGTCAAATAAGACACTATATTAAATATTTTGAGTTAGGGACATGAGTGTATTGTCCTTGGTGAATAAACCGCTACAACTTTTTAGTTGGATAGTCAATTTTATCTTAACTGACCGCTTACTCATTCTATAATCGTCGTAAATAGTAATACAGGTTAGTTATAGGCGCCCACTATAGATTAGACCTTATCACCCCTCGAGATCAGAGCTTTCTCGATTGCTATTAATTGTAAATAATAGTAGGAGTATGTAACAAGTCTGGTAGTACAATTTAATATACTCTCTGTGATCCTAGAATTTCCAATTTTTACTTAGCAGCCAATGGTAAGCTATTTTGAGCTGGGTATCTATGTTCCTGCAATCCTCTTCATCTCAGCGGATATAGGTGCTGATTGGAGAATTCGGGCCCATATAGGTGTATATTTTTATGGCAAGCCCGGAACGTGGGGCACACGAGGGGTAACTCAAGAGGCATTGAGAAACCTTATCTAATTGAAATTAAAGAAATGCCGATCCCAAATTTAATGATTGTTGAGTTGTTCGGGACATCAGCAAATTTGTGGAGTACATTACATTTGCGAGGCATGTTTATAGAACCAGCTAACGACAGTTTGTCAAGTAAAATTAAATTAAAGAGTAAATTTACGTTATTTAAATTATGTTAGGTAGGATTATAAAATGAGGTAATGTCAGTTCAGTAAAATGCGGTAAATTTCAAACACAACTTAAGGACACGCGTTTAAATAGATTTAAGTAGTATTAGATTATCAATGCAATCCATACTTGTATAAAATGTGTATGTTGGTCAATTCTGGATATTCACTTGTAGCTTGATGTAGTTGATGCTTCCCTTATTCTTAAGAAAGAAGAAAATATGTCAGAAAACGGTATGTCGTTTATAAAAACGATGCTTGAAGATATGAAGAATAGTTAAAGTGGCATGGACATGGTGGCACTACATACTTTAGCACATAATAACATTAAACAAATGAAGGCAGTGATATACAAAACTGCAGCCACAGTCAAATCTGAGGTCAAAACAGAGCTATCTGTAGCTCAGACACTCACAAAGCAAGTATCACACTTGCACAGGAGGAAGCTAGATTAGCATTAGAAAAGGCTCGCGCAGAAGAGAAGTTTGAGAGGGAGAAGGCCCTGGAAGAAATTAAGCTAGCATTAGAGAAAGCTAGGGAGGAAGATAGGTTAGCACGAGAGGAGGCTCAGGAGAAAGCTAGAATACTCTTAGATAATGCTAGGTAGGAAGACAGGAAATCTCAGGAGGAGACTAACAGGATTAAAGCCGAGATTAAGTTAGCCCAGAAAAGAGCTCGAGAAGAGGACAGATTGAGTCAGGAGCAGGCTTGACAGGAGGATAGGAAGATAAAAGCCGAAACCCGGAAACAACAGGAGGTGACCAGGAAAATTCTAGAGAAGGCAGGAAACTCCCAGGAGGAGTTAAAAGCGTCCTTTGAAAAAGTCAGAGGACATAGACTTCACCAAACTCAGATAGCAATATTGAACTCAGATATTATTGGGAAAGTGTTGGAAGCTAAAATGGCGAGTAGTAATAACATCTTAGAGTTAGAGGAGAATCTACAAGCTAGTATTAGCACAGTTAAGTCGGACAACACACAACACCATGAACACATTTCAGGTTCCCTGGATAAGCTCAAGGAGCAGCTTAACAGTCT